>JAKSZT010038768.1:53607-71376 GCA_026826555.1 Tolypeutes matacus | reverse complement strand
TTTGTTTTAAAAAGTATTAATAAGTATTAATTAAATAATATATTGAGAAGAAAAGTACTCTTTTCACCAAATTATGTATCATTTGCAGAAATGACTATAAAATGTAAGGTAATATTCATGTTAATTCTAAAACCACAGTGTGTGATTAGGTCTACCTCCTTACATATGGATTTGCACTTTAATGCTATTACCAAGAAGAAAATGTTCATTTCCCAAAAGCTTGTCAATCTAGATAATAATATATAAAGTTATTTTTGTTGGTAAAGAAGGAAGAAGAGGCAATTGGAAGTAACCAAAACAAAAATTCTTTTTGACTGTGAAAAGTCTCTGAAAAGTTCTATAAAACCATATTGTATGATGGAGAATATTACACTAAGAGATGATTAAGCATAAAGTAAAAAAGCCTTTAAAATATTAACAATATTACATTCCTTATATCTTACCTCATTTACAACTGCATTTCTCTAGTTGGCACAGCTGCTGCTGATTTAGAATGACTGAGTCCGTACTATGTATATATACATTAAATAGAGTAATTATATAGAAGAAATTAATTTACTCAAGGGAACACAACTGCTTTGTTTGACTGTTGATTTGATATTTTAATTGTTAGTCCTATTTTCCTTTATTTTGATGCAAAAGGGAAGCAGTTTCAAAAATAGCAATAGGAAAGACACAATATAGGAAAAATTCCAAATAAGTTCTGAATAGAGGAATTTTTCCTTTGAATTGACTTGTGGGAAAAAATGCATTAGTAAATTAGTTACTCAATTTTTAATAATCAACAGTAGAAAATATCTGAATATATATCATGCACACTGTTTGTTAAAAAAATACTTTGTTTTACATTTTAATTGTGCTGTTTTAGTCCTTTAATATGACTTTATAAAACCCAAGTTTGATGTAAAAAATTACATGATTGAAATACAAATCAGAACTCCTTTATATTTATCAGTGACGGCCTTCGATAAGATTAAGCAAAACTAATGAGTGTACAGTGTTTTGAACTACTTCGATCAGGTAATTTTTATTTCTGCAATTAATGACAGTAGCAGATATATAGGTTTACACAACTTGAAATAAACATATAAAATATAATGCAATATTCTTATAACCAAAGTTCATAATTGATAATGGGAATGTCAATTATATGGAATTGTACTGAATTTCTTAGAGGATCATAATAAATGGGGATGCTTTGACCCATAAGAAGCAAGTCATTAAAGAAGGGGCAGCCAATGACTTTGACTATAGTTTTCCTGGAAAGAGGCTAGTCTTCTGTGTTGAGTGAAATTGATTTCTTGGTGTTATTATAGATGTTGCATTTTTAAATGAGCCAATTTTTGAGGAAAATCTTGAACAATGTAATTCATGCACATTCTCAAAATTAACCAATCTACTCCCTTTTTCTTCAACAAAATAGTATATGAGTAAATTGAAGTTCTATTTGCCCCCTTCAGAGCAGGTTATTGCTCCATTGTACAAGATACACTTTCGTTCCCTTCTCACAGAGCTGTATGGGTTCTTAGCCAGGGGTCCATGAACCCCAAGGTCAGTGGAAAGATTTCAGGGGGTCTGTGGGCTTGAATTGAAAAAAAAATCAACTTATTATCTTTATTTTCTCTGACCTCTAACAGAAATCTAGCATTTCCTTCACTTACATATGTATGCAATAAATAGATTACAGTAGTATTCATTTTACCTGCCTCGCAAAGGGATCTATGGAACAAAAAAGGTGACGAGCCCCTGGATTAAGCAGAGATGAAGAACTTTACCAATCCCTCAGGCCAAATTATATCACTAATCTAATTTTTTTTTTTTTTGCTTTTTTTATTCTTAGACATTTTTGCTTTTTGTTTGTTTCTGTTGTTTTTGTAGGTTGTCATATCATCTACAGTCTTTTAGTTTGTGAAGTCAAATTACTGAATCTCAACCAGCTGGAATCTTGTTTGAAAGTGAGATTCTTCTGGTCCAATTTGGATGGTCTTAATTTTTCAGTTGTCAAATTACAAATAAAGCAGAGAAAGATTTACCCATTTTGATTTCAAAATAAAGAACACATATATAAGATTATTCTTTTTTTTTTAATTAAAAATTTTTTTAAAAAGATAGTTTACATACATGTTACAAAAAAATATAGGGATTCCCATATGCCCCACCTCCCCCACCTCCCACAACCTCCCACATAAACATCCTTCATTAGTATGGCACATTAATTGCAATTGATAAACACATCCTGGGGTTTTGCCATTAAGCATGGACCATAGTTCAAATTGTAGACCACACTCTCTCCCACACAGTTCCGCATGTTATATGATGATAGAAATTGGCCCATATCTGTCATTGCAATGTCACTTAGGGCAAATCCCAAGTTCCAAAAAATCCCCTGAATTACAATTCTTTTTCCCTCTCCCTGCTCCCAAAGCCACCAGTGCTCACTGGCTCCACATCAATATAAAGGCCACATTATGTAAAATGCAAAAGAAAAGATAACCTGGAAATATTTAGATGTGATTATGGTCCTGGTTAATTAACTGCTGTGTATAAATATGCAAAATTAATTGATGACTCTGAAAATCAAACTTACCTTTGAAAACAAGAAAGTAATCCCTTGCATAACTGTTATAATATTAATCTGCCATAAGTAAAACAACTCTTATTCTCTACCTCTTGCAAAAGAAGACAAAGCAAAACCATGAAATATCTTGAAGTATCTGTGAAGTTTATAGCCATATGTAGTGATAAAAATACAGATAGGGGAAGCAGTTGTGGTTCAAGTGATTAGGATCCCATCTACCATACTTGAGGTCCAGGATTCTATTCCTGGGGCCTCCTGGTGAAGGTAAGCTGGCCCAAGCAGCGACTTGATCCACATGAAGTGCTGGTCCATGCAGTAGTACTGGTCCACATGGAGTGCTGACCTGTGCAGGAGTGCTGGCCTGTGAAGGAGCGCTGGCCCATGCAGAAGTGCTGGCCCACACAGAAAGCTGGCACAGCAAGATGACACAACAAAAAGAAACACAGAGGAGAGAGAATAAGAGACAAAGACCAGGGGTCTGAGGTGACACAAGAGATTGAATGTCTCTTTCCCATTCTGAAAGGTCCCAGGATTGATTCCCCCTGCTGCCAGATACCAAAGAAGAGTGGGGTAAAAAAGTTGCCAAGAGAGAGAAATTAGCCATCCGATTAAATTCAACAACATATTTAGATGCCTAGACATCAGCAAAAATCACTAGCCATACTAGGAAACACGAGGAGATGGCCCAGCAAAAAGAACAAACACATGTTCTGAAGAGATACAGGATTTATTACAATAAATCAATGTTAATCACACAATTCTCCCAAATCACTTCAAAGAATTTAAAGAAAATATGACTAAAGAAATAAAGGATATTAAGAAGACACTATGAGAGCATAAAGTACAATTTGAATATCTGCAAAGAAAAGTAACAGAACTTATGGGAATGAAAGACACAATGGATGAGAGTAAAAATACATTAGAGGCACATAAAAGCAGATTTGAATTGCTTGAAGACAGAATTAATGATTTGGAAGGTAGAACATCTGAACTGGAAAAAACAAGAGAACAGAAAAAGAGGAGAATGGAAAACATGGAACAGAGTCTCAGGGAATTCAATTACCATGCAAAATGCAAAACATTCACATTATTGGTGTTCCAGAAGGAGAAGAGAATATAAAAGGGGCAGAAATATTTGAAGAAATGACCAAAATCTTCCCAACCCTTAGAAGGTTGGCCCGTGCAGGAGTTCTGGCCCACTCAGAGAGCTGACACAGCAAGATGATGCAACAAATAGAGACACAGAGGAGAAACAATAACAGATGCAGCAGACCAGGGATCTGAGGTGGCACAAGAGATTGAGTGTCTCTCTCCCATTCTGGAAGTCCCCAGGATTGGTTCCCAGTGCTGCCAAAAGAGGAGACAAGCTGCCTCAGAAGAACACACAGAGAGCAGACAGCAAACACACACAAAAATTGAGGGATGACAAATAAATAAAAATTAATCTTTAAAAATATTTTTAAAAAGTGAGGTAATGAATGGACTTCAGATTTGTTCTTTTTCAAAGTATTTTTTGTGGTTTGGTGCCCCTTACCCTTCCAAATAAATTTGATTATTGGCTTCTCCGTTTCTGCAAAAAAGGCTGTTGGGATTTTTATTGGGATTGTGTTGAATATGTAAATCACTTTGGGTATAACTGACATCTTAATGATATTTGTCTTCCAATTCATAATCACAGAATGTCCTTCCATTTATTTAAGTCTTCTTTGTAAATTCTTTTAGGAATGTTTTGTAATTTTATGAATACAAGACCCTTATGTCCTTGGTAAAGTTTATTCCTAAATATTTGATTATTTAGTCACTATTATAAATGTAATATTTTTTTCTGATTTCCTCCTCAGATGGTACATCAGCTGTGTATGGAAACTCTATTGATTTTTGTATATTAATCCTGTATTCTGCCACTTTGCTGAATTCATCTATTGATTCTAGAAGCTTTGGTGTGGCTTTTTCAGGATTTTCTAGATATAGGATTATGTTATCAGTGAACAGTGAAAGATTTACTTCTTGCTTTTCTATTTGGGTGTGTTTTATTTCTTTGTCTAGCCTAAATACCCTAGTTAGAATTTCTAGCCCAATATTCCATAACAATAGTTATAGTGGGTATCCTTGTTTTTTTCCCTGAAGTCAGTGGGAAGAAGTCCTTCACAGTTGAGTATAATGCTAGCTGTATGCTTTTCATATATGTGCTTTACCATATTGAGAAAGCTTCCTTCTATTTCTAATTTTTTGCAGAGTTTTTATCAAGAGAGGGTGCTGTATTTTGAGAAATGCCTTTTCTACATATATTGAGAAGATCATGTAATTTTTCTTCTTCAATTCATCATTGTGGTTTATTACACTAATTGATTTTCTTGTGTTGAACCACCCTTAGATACCTGCAATAAAATCTACTTAAACATGGTGTATAATTCTTTTAATGTCCTTTTGGATTCGGTTTGCAAGTATTTTGTTGAGGATTTTTGTTTCTATATTCATTAGAGATATTGGTATGTATTTTTTTTTTTTTTTGTAGTATCTTTATCTGGTTTTGGTATTAGACTGATGTGGGCTTCATAGAATGAATTTGGTAGCATTCTTTCCTGTTTAATTTTTTACAAGCACTTGAGCATGATTGGTATTAGATCGTCTTTGAATGTTTGGTTGAATTCTGCTCTGAAGCAGTCTGATCCCGAGCTTTTCATCTTTGAATGATGACTGTTTCAATCTCTTTACTTGTGATTGGTTTGTTGATATCTTTTATTTCTTCTAGAGTCATTGTTGATAATTCATGTGTTTCTAGGAATTTGTCCATCTCTTCTATATTTTCTAGTGTTTGGGCATACAGTTATTTATAGTATCCTCTTATGATCTCTCTCATTTCTGATTTTATTTATTTGCATCACCTCTCTTTTTTTCTTTGTCAGTCTAGCTAAGGGATTGTTGATTTTGTTTTTCTTCTCAAAGAACCAACTTCTGTTTTTTTGTTGAATTTCATTTATTTCTGCTTTGATATTTACTATTTCTTTACTTCATTTTGTTTTTGGATTAATTTGCTGTTCTTTTTCTAGTTCCTCCAGGTGTGCAGTTAAGTTTTCAATTTCAGCCCCTCCTTTTTAATGTAAACATTGATTGCTATACATTTCCTTCTTAACATTACATTTGTGGTGTCACATAGGTTTGATTATGTTGTGTTCTCATATTCATTCATCCCAAGATATTTGTTGGATTCACTTGCAATTTCTTCTTTGACCCACTGATTATTTTAAAAGTATGTTGTTTAACCTCATATATTTATGAATTTTCCCTTTTTCCCTCCATTATTGTTTTCCAGCTTCATTCTGTTATTATCAGAGAAAGTGTTTTATAAAATTTCATTTTATAAAATTTATTGAGACTTGTCTTGTGACCCAAAATATGGTCTTTCTTGAAGAAGGATCCATGGCTATTGAATATAATGTATATCTTGCTGTTTTGGGATGCAAGGCTTTATAGATGACTGTTAGGTCTAGTTTATTATCATATTATTCAAGCTCTTTGTTTATTTATCTTCTGTCCAAATGTTCTATCCAATACTGAGAGTGTTGTACTGTTGTCTCCAACTATTATTGTGAAGACATCTATTTCTCTCTTTAGTTTTGTCAGCTTCTGCTTGATATATCTTGGCCACTCAGGCTAGTTGCATAAATATTTCTTACAGTTACTTTTTTCTTGCTGAATTGTCCCTTTTATTAATATATAATGACCTTCTTCATCCCTTATAATAGTTTTTCATTTAAAATCTATTTTTTTCCCAATATTAGTATTACTACTCCAGCTCTTTTTTGGTTACTAGTTGCATGGAATATTTTTTTCTTTTCTTTTTTTTTTTTGGGGGGGGGCAGGGAAAGCATCGTTGCTTTAGTTGCTTCAGGGGCCAGAGAACCTGGGACCCCGCCCACCCGGCCCAGCTGCAGAATGACAGCCTGTACCTGTCCACATGATCGTTTACAAAAATAAATATGAAAAAAGCAGCAATTCTTTAGGTGATCATGGAATTAATCTGATAAAAATTATCCACGTTGAAGCATCTGGCAAAACTCCTAAATTGCACCAAAAGAATTTGGAAGCACTTGATTTGAGAGGCCAGGGCTGGGGCCCAGGCTCCCAGCAGCCCCGTGACCCGCGGCGGTGGCCATCTGTGCCCTCACATTTCGGAGTCCGTGTACATGCCGTTGATCAGGCAGTCCACCTGCGTGTAGTCCTTCTTCTTGTAGCTTTCGTAGGCTTGCAGGGCGAACAGAACCAAGACCGTGATGAAACAGGTCACCCCAAGGAAGAGCACCACCAGGAGGTTGGGTCTTTTCGCCCAGAATGGGGACCACGGCTCAGTAGGGCCCACCAGCTGGCCTCCCTGGGTGCTGGGTGGGCAGGAGTCTGTGGATGGTACCTTGGGGCCCCCCTAGCTCCTGGGTGTCGGTCCAGAGGAGGCCGTCCCCCGCATGGTTTCGGTCCGTAGCTGCTCTGGCGTCTGGGGAATGCCTGGTCCCTTAGCGCCCTGGGTGGGCAGTGCAGGGTTTGGTTGTGTGTGTGTCCTGGGGGACATGACCGCCCGTGCAGGGGTCTGGCCGGCGAGGGGCCCTGGCACTGTGCTGGCAGTTGGCTGCTTTGCCTGTGCTTTGGTTGTTTTTCCCGAAGCAGAGGACATGGAAGCCACCGAGGGGAGGGTGGTGGGCTCTGGGGTTGTGGTCGAAAGGGTGGGTGTGGACGCGCTGGCGATGTTGACCGCGGGCCGGCCCGCTGGCCCCTGTGTGGTGGGAGCTTGTGTGGACGTGTTCAGGGTCTGGGGGGTCGTGGTGGGGACAGGGTCTGCCGGGGAGCTGACGACCCTGTGCGCGGAAGAGCCATGCGTGGTTCCCGGACTGCTTGCCCTGGGCGTGGCTGCAGCTGTGGTCACAGCACTCGAGACCGATGTCACCAACGTCGCCGTCCTTGGCAGCGTGCTACTGCTTGGCACTTGGGCATGGGGCGTGCTGAGAGATGCGAGCCCGGCGGCTGTCGGGGGCAGAGCCAGCGATGGCTGGGTCGGGGGCGCGGAGGGGAGAGGGGGTTCGCGAGGGGAGGGGGGCGGATGGCGCGGCTGTCGTGGGTGCTCTGAAGGTTGCGTGATACTCCGGGCCCCCTGCCGTGGCTGGGGCACCCAGCCCTGCCCTGTCTGTTGTCTGTGCTGTGCCTTCAGTGGCGTGCTCTCAGTCGCCAAATCCTTTTTGGTTAATGTGGCAGGGGAAGGTGTCACTCTGCTTGCTTTTCCTGACATCGTGTTGCCAACCGTTTCAGCTGTTTCCACAGATGCACTTGTCTGGGCTAAACTAGTCCGCGTCAGGTTATGGAGTGGGTATCTGTTGTCCCTTGGCTTTCAGAGAAAGGACAGTCCTTGTGCTCCTTTGGATTTCTGCTTTGTTCTCTGGAATATCTTTTTCTAACCCTTCACTTTTAACTTGGTTGTATGCTTACATCTGAGGTTACTCTCTTCCAGACAACATATGGATGGCTAATATATTTTTTTGATCCGTTCTATCAGTCTATGTCTTTAATTGGGGAGTTCTAGCCATTATCAATCAATGTTATTACTGTAAAGGGATTTTTTAATTCATCCATTTTGTCCTTTGGCTTTCTCTTGTCATATTGTACTACTGTCTGTCATTTTACATTTCAATTTAGCCTTCCTAATAATCTTCATTTCCACACTCTTCTCCAAGTCTCTCTCCCTTATTTTTCTTTTCAGGCTGCACCACTCCCTTTAGCATCTCCTGTAATTCTGGTCTCTTTCTGTTTCCTCATTTGACTTGTAATTTTTGCTGATGTCTAAGTATCTGAATATATTGCTGAATTTACCTGATGGCCAATTTCTCTCTCTTGCCTATTGTTCTTTTTTTTTATTATTATTATTCCATAGTTTTTCTTTGATATTTGGCTCACCTTATTCTAAGTCTTTAACATTTTCCAGTTTAGTTGCCAAAATTGGACAAAGGACTCATTAATGCTGTGCAGAATTTCTCACATGTTTGGAGTACAGAAGGAAGAAAAAGCAGTTTTTGTCATGTCACAAATATATGTTTTTCTTCTGAATTCTCATCCCTTTATTTTGGAAATGATAAGACTTTTAATTAATAGTTAAAAGCACACATATTCTTATATTATGAATAATGTTTCCCTAATTGCAGCAATTTAGCATATTAAATATAATATTCTATTAAATATTATTCCTTGTTAAGTTCATTCAAAGTTATATACATATAGATATGCATATATATACATATATTCATGTATATATGTGTATTTGTGTATGTATCTGTGGGGTTTGGACCTGTATATAAAAACGTGTCCTTAAACTTGATTCATTCTGGTTGTTGTCAACTTATTGTAACAAAGACCATTTAATGAGGTTACTTCAGGTTAATGTTTAGCACAAATCAATCAAGATAGGTGTATTAGTCAACCAAAGTGTGTTGATATAAAATAGCAGAAATCTGTTAGGTTTTATAAAAGGTATTTATTTGGGGTAGAAGCTTACATTTACTAGGCCATAAAGGATAAACTACATCCCTCACCAAAGTCTGTTGCCACATGTTGGAGAAAGATGGCTGCCAACATCTGCAAGGGCCCATCCTTCCTCTTCCTCTTAAGGCTCCATGGTCCCAGCTTCTTCCAATATCAGCAGTATGCTAGTATAAGGCTTGTCTCTCTCCCAGGGCTCATTTCTCTCTGGGCTCAGCTGCTCTGATAGTCAGGTGTAGACTATCAGGCTTATGGCTCATCTCTCTTCCTGGGGTCTCTGCCATGTCTAATGGAGCCTTCTGTCCTTCCTTACATATCTGCTTTTCTGTGTGTTAACTTCCCTGGGCTCCAATACTAAAACACTCCAACTCCTCTGCCTTGCCATTTCCTGCTGACATGGCCCAATCAAAGCCGTAATCATAATGTAATCAAGCAAAAGGGAAAACTCTGAATCCAATACAATCTGATATGCCCAGAGGAAGAGACTAGTCCACAAACATAATCCAACATCTATTTTTGGAATTCATAAATAATGACAAACTGCTACAATGGGCCTTAATCCTCTTGAGTACTGTATAAGAGAATGAAATTCAGATAAAGAGAGAAAGCCACAGAGAGGACAGCAAGGTGAAATCAAGAGAACCTGAAAGGGTAGGGAAACATCAGGACATGCTGCCATGTGTCTTGCCATGTGACAATCTAAGGACAAGGATTGCAGGCCACCAGGCCCAGAACACCAGTGTCTTCATGGAAAATTCATCATCTTGACGATTCCCTGATTTGGGCATTAGTCTAGTCTCAGAACCTTGAGCAAATACGTCCCCTTTGTTTAGCCAAATGATTTTATGGTATTTGCTTGAGGATCCTAGGACACAAAAGATCATCTATATACAAATATATGAAGATACTAACAAATGTATATGTAAATATGTATATAAATATAAGTGCACATATATATGTATATATGAATAGCACTCCCAATTTCTATGGAATTTTTTCTGGATAAATATTCAAAATTGAAAAATATGGGTCCAAGGATAATAATTTTTCTTGATATATATTTCATAAATAATTTTATGAGTTATTTACATGTAAGACAATAAAATAGATTTATACATATATTAAATATATTTATGTAAGGATATTTGTGTGCATTCCAGTTGACAACCAAATTTAAGGTATACTGTTTCATATTATAATTAAAAAATAATAATATTATAAATGTAAAAGGGAGCTTACTACAATTGTAATAAATATTTTTCTCATTTAGTTAAGCTACATTGAATTTGGGTATGTGACTTGTAAAACTCTTCTTTGGGACTCTTTCCAAAATGGCTTTTATCCATATTTTAGGCCTGGTCTTCATATTTTCAAATACATTTGGCTGATTTATATTTGTTTATCAGTAACAATAAAAATCAACAATTTGTCTCTTATACTTTGATACCATCTGTTATACATCCACATTTCTGTAAACTTTGTTTTCACCATTTTTATAAGTACCACTCCATATCATTTGTTTTATAATTCTATTTTTTTTTTAATTTACTGTGGTTGGTGTTTCTTTTTAAATTAAAATTAAATACCACTTTCAGGCAAATCTACACAATTCAATTTTATGTCAAATTATCCATATATTTGGTTTTTAGCATGTATTTAGTAATCAATAAATTGTCTTTAATATTCAAAAGATTAAATGGTCAAATACAACTGACTTAGAAGTACAACCAATAAACCCCATAATTATGTAAATGGTGCATAATACCAACTGATTCTTATTTTTGTTTTATAATATATTTGTTATTGCTTATATGTGTGATTATGATTTAATTAGAGAATTTGTGAGTTTACAAAACAATCATGCATAACATACCAGATTCTGATACATATCCCTACCACCAACACCTTGCAGTTTTAAGAAATATTTGTTATAAATGATGAAATATTATTTGGTATGATTTTCCCATAAACCACCTTATTTTTATCTCCATGTATTAGTATTGTATAATTGCTATGGTTGCCGAGAGAATGTTTTCATATTTGTACTTTTAACCATAGTCCCTTTTCATCTTCAGAATTCACTGTGTTATATGGTCCCATGCCTCATATAATCCATACAAGCTGTGTATTCAGTGGCTCTCAATTTCATCACAGAGTTCTACTGTCATTACCTCAATCAATTTTAGAATTTTTTCATTACCTAAAGTGGTAAATCCCATACCCCTTATACCCCTGTATAGTTGGCCCTTGCATTGTTATAGTACCATCTTTGCCATTGTTGCAAAAGTATTATATTATTACAGTAAACTATAATCCATAAACTATATTAGTGTGATTTTTTCAATGTATTACCATATGCTTAACACGTTACAATAGTGGTGTATATTTGTTTAAGTTCTTAGAAGAACATTCCTGTATTTGTACTATTAACATCTATCCTCATCCACCACTGAGTTCACTGTTATTCAGACCCTAGATTAACCTCTAGCTTTCTTTCAATTAACATTAATGTCTGTAGACTACACCTTTCAGCCACACTCACATTTATAAACCAGCAGTTATTTATACTCAGTATAATGCATTACCATTAACTTTATCAATTTCCAATATTTACAATCACCCATATTGAAAATTAAACTTATATTGTGTCAGCTTCTCCTTCTCCATCCTCATTCTATATCCTAGTAACCTATATGCTGGAGATTAATTTCATGAGTTTACTCATACTTAGATAATATTAGTGAGGCCCAACAATATTTTTCCTTTTAATCTGCTTTGTTTAATTGAACATAATGTCTTCAAGGTTCATCCATGTTGTCATATGCATCCCAACTTCATGTCTTCTTACTGCTGAATAGTATTTCATCTTATGTATATATTACATCATATGTATATACCACATTTTGTTTATCCACTCACAGACAAACATGGACACTTGGTTTGTTTCCATCATTTAGCAATTGTGAATAAGTCTTCTTTGAACATTAGTGTGCAAACATCTATTAGTGTCCCTGCTTTCAGTATGTTCTTCATATATTCCTTGTAGCAGGCCTGCTGGATCATAAGGCAAATCTATATTAAGCTTCCAGAGAAACAACTACACTGTCTTCCACAGAGGGTGCAACAGGCAACCTTCATAACAACATTGAAGAAGTGTTCCTAATTCTGCACATCTTATCCAGCACTTGTAGTTTGTAGTTTTCCTTTTTTTTTTTTTTTTTTTTTCCAATACTGGACATTCTATAAGGTGTAAATGGTATCTCATAGTTTTTATCTGTATTTCCCTAATAGTTAGTTCTACTGATGTTGAACATCTTTCATGGGCTTTTTAGCCATTTGTATTTCCTCTTTGGAGAAATTTCTATTCAGGTTTTTAGCCCCCTCTTTTTTTTTTTTTTTTTTTTTTTTTTTTAATGTTGCTTGTCTTTATAACATTGAGTTGTATAATCTATTTACATGGAATTTAAGCCCTTGTCAGATATGTGGTTTACAAGTATTATCTCTCATTGAGTAGGCTGTCTTTTCATTTCTTGACAGTCATTTGAACCACAAGTGTTTAATTTTGAGAAAATTCCATTTATATATATTTTTTTCTTTCATTGCTCATGCTTTGAGTGTAAGGTTTAAGAAATCACTGCCTACTGACAAATCATGAAGATGTTTCCCTATATTTTCTACCAGGAATTTTAAGGATCTAGCTTGTATATTGAGGTATTTGATCTATTTTGAGTTAATTTTTATATATGATATGAGACAGGCATCCTCTTTCTTTCTTTTGGGTATAGATATCTAGTTCTCTCAGCACCGTTTGTTGAATAGACTGTTCTGAACAAGCTGGGTGGGTTTGACAGCCTTCTCAAGAATCACTTGTTCATAGATGAGAAGGCTTCTTTCTGAACTCTCACTTAAACTCCGTTAGTGAATATGTTTGACTTTATGAAAGTACTATGATATTTCTACCACTCTATCTAAGTAATATGCTGTAAAATCAGGAAATGACAGTCCTCCAACTTCATTCTTCATTTTTAAGATATTTTGGGCCATACAGTGCCCATTATTTATCCAAATAAATTTGACAATTGGATTTTCCATTTCTCCAAAATTTCTGTTAGCAGTTTTATTGGGATTGCATTGAATCTGTGAATCAATTTGAGTAGAATTGACAACTTAATGATATTTAATCTTACAATCCATGAATACCGAATGCCCTTCATTTTATTAAGGTTTTATTTGTTTTCTTTTAGAGATGTGTTTTAGTTTTCTGATCACAGGTCCTTTATGTCCTTGGTTAAATTAATGCCAAAACATTGGATTCTTTTAGTCTCTGACTTCATCTTCAGTTTGTTCATTTGAAATGCATAGAAAAGCTACTTATTTTTGCATACTAATCTTCTGTACTCATTTATTAGTTCTACTAAATTGTTTAGATTTTTCAGGACTTTCTAGGTACAGGATGATATAAACAAGGAATAGTGAATGTGTTGCTTCTTTCTTTCCTATATGGGTGCCTTTTATTTCTTTTTCGTGCCTGATTACTATAACTAGAAATTCAAGCACAATTTTGAATATCAGTGGTGACAGTGACCAAACTTGTCTTTTTCCCAATCTCAGGTGGAAATCTTTCAGTCTTTTATCTTTGAGTACAATATTTGTTGTGGTTTTTTCATACATGCTCTTTATCATATTGAGAATGTTTCCTTCTATTTCTATTTTTCAGAGCACTTTTATCAAAAAATGATGCTGGATTTTGTCTAATGATTTTTCTGCATTGGTAGAGATGATCTTGTGGTTTTTCTTCTTTGATTTATTCATGTGGTGTAGTATGCTGACTGGTTTTCTTGTACTGAAATACCCTTGAATACCAGGGACAAAACACACTTGATCATGATTATACTTCTTTTAATGTGATTTTGGATTCAATTAGCATGTATTTTTGCCTCTGTTTTCATTGGAAATATTGGTCCATTTTCACTGTTCACTGTATTTTTATCTGCCTTTAGTATTAGGGTGATTTTGGCATCAGAGAGTGGGTTTTATAATGTTCCCTCCAGTTCAACATTTTGGAAGGCTCTGAGCAAGACTGACTAAATCTTCTTTGAATGATTGGTAGAATTCTTCTGTGAAGCCGTGTCTCATGGGTTTTTTAAATTTTGGTAGGATTTAGATAACTGTCTCAGTATCTTTACTTGTGATTGGCTTGTTGAGGTCTTCTATTTCTTCCATGGATAGTGTAAATTGTTTATCTGTTTTTATTAATTTGTCCTTTTGGTATACATTGTCTAGTTTAAAGTCATACAGTTGCTCATAGTATCCTCTTACGATCTCTTTTATTTCTGTGGGGTCAGTAGTAATGTTGACCTTCTTATTTCTGATTTAATTTCTTTGCATCTTCTCTCTTTTTTTGTCACTCTAGTTGAGTATTTGCTGATTTTGTCACTCATTTCCAAGAAACAATATTTTTAAAGACTTTCTCTATTGCTTTTTGTTCTCTATTTCATTTATTTCTGCTTTAACCTTTGTCTTTCCTTCTGCTTGCTTTTGATTAGTTTGCTCTTCTTTTTCTAGGTCCTCTAAGTGTGTAATTAAGTCTGATTTTAGCTCTTTCTTTTTTTTTTAAATTGAAGCATTGTGGCCTATAAATCTCCTTCTCAGCACTGCCCTCACTGCATTCCATAGGCTTTGATATGTTGTTCTCCCACTTTCACTCATCTTGACATATTTACCTGAATCTCTTGTAATTTCTTCTTTGGCCCACTGATTATTTTGGAGTGTGTTTTTTAAATAATCATATATTTATGAATTTTCCTGCTTTTTCATCTGTTATTCAATTACAGCTTCACTCCATCATGATCAGAGAAGGTATATTATGTAATTTCATTCATTGTAAATTTAATGAAACCAGTTTTATTCTTCATCAAATGGTCTGTCTTGGAGAAGAATCCATAAGCATTTGAGAAGAATGTAAATCCTGCTGATTTGGGGTGCAATCTTCAATATATACTTTTAGGTCTACTCCACTTACCGTATAATACAATCTCTCTTTTTTCTAATAGTTCCTCTCTCCAGAGGTTCTATCAAACTATTTTCCTAAGTCTCCAACTGTTTCTCCCTTCAGTTTTGCCAGTGTTTGCTTCATGTACTTTGAGGTACTCAAGTTAGGTACATAAATATTTATTGTTATTCTTTCTTGGTTAATTGTATTTTTAAAAGATATAATGGCATTCATTGTCAATTTTAGTTGCATTACTTTTAAATTCTATTTTGAATCATATTAATTTAGATACTCTAGCTCTTCTTTGGTTACAATTTGCATGTAATATCTTTTTCCAGCTTTCACTTTCAGCCTATTTATGCCCTAGTGTCTAAAGTGAGTACATTGTAGAAAGCATATAGATGGCTCAGTCTTTGTTTATCTGTAAAGACTTTAAACTCACCCTTGTCTTTGAAGGACAGTTTTTCCAGATAAATAATTCTTGTCTGGCAATTTTTTCATGCACTATCATAAATATATCATACCATTGCCTTCTTCATGCCATGGTTTCTGATGAGAAATCAACAATTAGTCTTTTTATTTTTTTAAGATTTATTTTATTTATTTATTTATCCTCCCCTTGCTGCTTGTGCTTGCTGTGTCCATTTGCCGTGCATTTTCCTGTGTCTGCTTGTCTCCCCTTGTTGCGTCATATTGCTGCACCAGCTCACTGCATGGCGTGGGTTGGCTTGCCATCACCAGGAGGCCCTGGGGTTAATTTCCATATGGTAAACAGGAGCACAACCATTTGAGCCACATCTGCTTCCCAACAATTAGTCTTTTTGAGTGCCCTTTGTATGCTATGACTTGCTTTTTGCTTGCTTTCAGAATTCTTTCTTTATACCTGGTATTTGGAATTCTGAATAGTCTGTGACTTGGACTAGTGTCGTTCTATTTGGATCTATTCTGTTTGGAATCCAGTTCCCTTTATGAAAATTGATATTTATGTTTTGCATAAGTGTTGGAAAATTTATAGCCATTATTTTATCAAATATTCTTTCTGTCACTTTTCTATTCTCTTCTCCATCTGAGACACCCATAATACATATATTTTTGCATTTCCTAACTTTAATTTAACTTCCTGAGAGCATTTTCCTTTTTCTCCATTATTTTCTGTCCTATTTCCTGTCATTTCATGTTCAAATACACTGTCCTCTAATTCACTTATTCAATCTTCCAGCATTTCAATTCTGCTGTTATATAACTCTAATATATTTTTAATTTTATTAATTGTGTATTTCATTTCCAGAATTTCTGGATATATATTCAAGCCAGAATAAAATATTACATTCCCTTGACTATTTATAATTTGAGATCAGTGAATGAGTTTGGACCATAGCCCTATTAATGGAAACTTCATGAAGAAAAAGTCCCATGAAAGAGAGAACCTGAGTCAACTGAACTTGGAAGAGAAAAGAGAGGTCATTGACATATGACAGGAAATCCAAAAGAAATCAAGAAATATCAGGCAACCAAAATGATAACTCCAGGAAGGAGTAAGCTTTCAAGCCACAGAATCCATGAGCAAATAATTTCCTATGTTTAGCCACCCATAGTGTGGTAATTCTCATACTAACTAGGATACTAAGATATTTTTGGTAATGGAAAGTGGGCTGTTGCTGGTATAAACATCTAAAAATGTGAAATGACTTAGGAAATGAGAAATTGATAATGTTTCGAAGATTTATGAGGTACTTAATAGAAAAAAGCCAAGATTGCTTTGCAAAGACTGTTGATAGACATATGGAAATTAAAGGTATCTCTAACCAGGACTTACAAGAAAATGGTGAATATGTTATTGGAAACTAGAGAGAAGATGATTTTGTTATGAAGTAGTTGACAAGCTGGTGAAATAATGTCCATTGAATTGAACATGTGACTTGTAAGCAATGAACTTGGATTTTTAGCTGAAGAGATTTCCCAGTTAATTGTGAAAGTTGCTGCTTATAGTTAAATTTCAGAGGAAAGGAAAAATTTGACTAACTATTAAGCACAGAAAGCAGAAACTATTTATTTTTAATATACTCAGTCTATTCACACAATGTGCTCTGAGACTAGGACAAGAACAGTTTTTATCAAGAATCATCCATGAGCTTACAGGAAGTAAATCCCCAGAGAATGGAGCTCCATGTGAGGGTTTAGCTGAACAACCTTTGTTAATAAAGCCATGGCTGTACATGGACCCTGCCATACATTTTAGTGGAAGTCATGACTTAAAATGCAGTATCCAAGAAAGACCTGTGGAAATATTTTTATCTGATGTTTTGCACCACCTTGAACTGCCTACAATACCAGAGGATTTTGAAAAATTGATATGAATAGAAGCACTATCAAAATGGAATGAAAGGGACAGAGAAATTTCAAATTGAAGGCAAAAGGATTTCAAGGATAGAAACATGGATACAGAGCAATGGACCAAGAAGAACTTGTCAGGTCAAAAAAGCATACCCACACATCATGATGGAAAGGGCAGGTCCTACCCTGTGCTTGAAATGGACAAAACCACTGCGAATATTCTCACTGTCCTGATTCTGTGATAATCAGGGTGGGCTAAACATTCGCTATATTAGAAACCATGCATGTGTCCCCAGACCTCATTTTCCTCCCTAGGTCTGGTTTTTAGAATGCTGGTGATAAACTAAGC
>JAKSZT010038768.1:0-53207 GCA_026826555.1 Tolypeutes matacus | reverse complement strand
TTTTCCTCCCTAGGTCTGGTTTTTAGAATGCTGGTGATAAACTAAGCCTGATTTATTATATGTCCATCCTGTATGGGAAAGACTGTAACTCTAGGTATCTCTGGTCAACCTTAAGAGATATAGCAGGGGGCTATATCTGGTTGGTGTCCATCTCCCATATGGAGGGACCTGGGTTTGATCCCCGGGACCTCCTGGTAAAAATTTAAAAAATATATAGAAGGTGCGTGGGCCGCCAGGCCCTGTGCACGGGCGCACCACCAGTTCCCGCGAGCCACACAGCAAGATGATGACATAATAGGAGAGTGACACAAGGGAGAGGCAAGATGAGACGCACCGAAAAACCAGCAACTAAGGTTGCGCGGGCAGGATGCCTCTCTCCTACATCAGAGATTCCAAGGATTGAATCCCAGTGAAGACAGGAGGAGAAGGATGAGAAGAGAGGGCAGAAAATGGACACAGAGTTGCCCAGCGAATGGACACAGAAACAGCAAAAACGGGGGGGGGGGAAGGGGTGTAAAAATGGATAAAAGTAAGTAAATAAATAAATCCTTAAAAAAAAAAAAAAAAAAAGAAATGGACAAAACCTCTACCTGGGCACTAAGAGAGCACCACCACCCTGATGCTTTGATATTATGTGGCATATACCCCTGCATTCAGGTAGAATGTCAAGACCATTCTAAGGTCCAGAGAATGTGGGATCTACACTCTGGTGTTATGGGAGAGAATGGTTCCTGCAAAAGTGTTTGGAAAGTATGGAGCTGCTCCTTCATGTGCCCTGCTTGACAAAGCAATGACCACAGATGACTCATAGTCCTTGAACTCTAATGGAGATTTTCCTGCTGTGTTTCTAGTTTGTTCTGGGATCCATGATTCCTGTTTCCATTCAGTTTTTCTCTTTGAAGTGGGAATGTTCATTCTACACCTGTCCCACCATTGTATTGTGTAAGTAAGTAACTTATTTTTGAAGTTTTACAAGTACATCAGACAGAGGGATTTTAGTCCAAGATAGAGGAAAATCATAACTGATTTTCATGAGACTTTTGGCTCAGAATTGTTAATTAAAGGACTTACGCTTTGGCTATGTGATGGAATAAATGTACTTTATATATAGGATAAACATGTCTTTTGGGGTCTTGAGGGAGACTGTAGAAAGTTCAATTACGTACTCAAGAAAACAAAGAAAACAAAACAAATATGTTTTAATGTTAACCCACTACTCTGGGTATAAAAATAGGGCATTTTTAAATGCTAACTTTACTTAAGGTATGGCCCAACTGAATCAAGATTTATAAAGTTACAGCCACCTGGGGGAATGATGCTGTAAGTAAACAGAAACCAAAAGAGAAAAGAGAGAACATCTCTATTTGATAAGAAATCCAAGGAACCAAGGGATTTCTGACTGTCCAAAATACAACCAACATTCAAAAGTAGGAAGCCCTCCAGCCTCTTAAGCCATAAGCCAATGGATTCCTGTTGTTAAACCAATCCTGTGTGGAATTTGTCATAGGAGCCAGGAAACTAAGAAAACACAAGAATCCTATTTACCTCAGTGTGGTTTACTCTGTACACCATGTGTTTTTTTTCCTTAATTAAAAAAAAAAATTACAAGACACTCATAAGGGCAAAAATCACAGTCTAAAAATACAGAAGGAGGAGCAGAACAAGAATCAATATGGCAGATATGTCAAAAAATCAGATCAGGAATTTAAAATAGCTATAGTTAAAATGCTAAGAGTTTTAATGAGACAGGTGACAATATACAAGAACAGATGGACAATGTAAACAGAGGCCTGGATACTCAAAACAAATTTGTCATATTATTTTATGCAAATTATATTTTCTAACTTGTTCTGTGTATCACTTAAAGCAGATTTAATACTTAGATTTTTTTTTTTTTTTTTACTTTTCTACTTTAATTTCTCTTTTCTTCAATATAAATTTTGGATAATTCAGTGTGTTCTAGATTTATAAAGGAGTTTTTAATTTAAATGTTTAATATATTTCATGATTTACCTATTAGCAAATAATGTTATACATATAAAAATAATTTACCACATATGTAAAAATGTCATCCCAAAACCTATCAAACCACATAAAAAATGAATAATATTAACAAGCTTCATTCTTTTGTATATTTCTTTTTAATTAAAAATCTACCCTCCTTGGTAAATGTAATTGACATCTGGAATTATATAATTTCTATGTTTTTTGAAGGGTGAGGGTGGTAAACCCAGAGCTCCCCCTCTGGGCTCTCCCCTTTGCCCCCTCCTTCTCCCTTCCTGCAGATAAACATTCCTGTGATATGAAACCAGAGGTCCTGCTCCCACTACCTCCCTAAGCATCCCCATCAATATGAAAGTAATAGTCCATGTCAGAAGGATGATAACACCTAGGACACAGGTGGAACTACAAAGCTGATATGAGTTATCACATCCTGATGCTGAAATTACAATGCTAGCATAAATAATCAAAACCTAACCTTTGTAGTCTAGCCCCAGAATGAGTTATAAAAATCCCCTTCTCAGGGTCTGGGGAACTCAGTGAAATCTCCTTAAACCCGTGGGTAACAGCCAATCTGCTCCCCCTTAAAACATCCCCTGAGGTGTCTTATTCAATGTCTTAAAAACCTCAATCTTGAATCTGATCTCCAACCAAAAATATTCATCTTTTACTGTAACACTGCCCAGCCTCATTACCAACTCAAAAATAAATCCATCTGGCCAAAAAAATGGGACCTTAAACCCCCAAATTCTTATAGGCCTCAACAATCTTTTTCAATGCTTTAAAAAGTGGAGCAAAATCCTGTATGTTCAAGCCTTTTTTGAGTTGTACAGTCACCCCTCCTTCTGTCAGTCCTGTCCCAGTTATGAAATTCTTCTTCTTCACTCCCCTCTCCTAAAAAAACCCTCGCTCCCCTCCTTATATCTGTCCAGAAACATCCTTCAATCTGGTGGACAACTCAATTCCCCCTCCCTAATGCCCCCTCCACCTGCAATTCCAGGCCCCTCTGTCTTCTTGCTTTTCTCCCTCATCCAGAAACTCCTCTGGCCCCTGACTCCACTTCCAAGTCAGATTCATCAAACCCCATATGTGTCCATGTCCCTTCACCTTCTCTGATCTCTCCCAGATCAAGCACCATCTTGAGTCCTATTCCTCTGATCCTTCTTTCTCATTTTATCCAAAATTTTCAACACCTAACTATCTCTTGTAACCTTACTCAGCAAGACTTCCACATCATTCTTTCCAACTGTCTCACCCCAGATGAGAAAGAATGTGCCCAGACCCATGAAAATACCCTAAACCAAAAAAACACTGCCAACATCCCTGTCAGAGTAATGGCATAAATCCTCCACCCTCCAAAATCCCCAGCAGACACCCCTCCCAGGCAGATTAAAAAACCCACTAGGGCCATGCTTCAAATGTAAAAAGACTAGTCAATGGGCCAAGCAGTGCCCAAACCCATAACCCCCTCTGGGGTCATGCATGCAGTGCAAGCAAAGAGACTACTAGAAGTCTGATTGTCCCCAGACCTTTCACAGCAAGGTGTCATTGGTTACCCAGTCAGACCCAATCCCCAGCTTCAACCTCCCAGACGTTCTGAGACTGGCAATGGATGATTAAAGGTGCCCCAAAACTGCACAGGCCCATATGCCCATATCCAAAGCAGAACCTCAGGGAACTCTGATGGTGGCAGGAAAGTCAATTTCATTTCATATTGATATGAAAGCCACTTACTCTGCCCTTCCCCAATTCCCTGAATCCTTAACTCACTCCTCAATCTCAGTAGTGGGTGTTGATAGAATAATTTCACAACCTCTTCCAGCCCTCTTTTGCCATGCTCCTTAAAAAGTCATCTGTTCACCTACTGATTTTTAGTTGCCCCCTGATGTACAACTCCAATCTTTAAAAGAAACAATTTAACCAGGCTCAGAGCACAAATACTCATTCCTTCTTCTCAAAACTCACAGTGTCTTCCTCCTTTCTCTAACAGACCTAACCCTAACTCCCTCCTCTGCTCTCCCTTTTCTGCCAAACTCTGTCAATCCAAAAATCTGAACTAAGATTCCTATGATTGCTGCCCACCACGAACCAATCACAGATCAATTCAAAATAGACAATGTTTTAAGTTTTAATCACATTTTATTTTGATCACAATTTTTATCAAGGTGTTAAAAGGAACTTTCGGGTTTAAATCAATAGCTTATACCTGAACATTGATTCTGTCTAAATGTACTCCCAAAGAATAGTAATCCATGTCTGTCTAAACTGCTATATTAGTGCTTAACTGGATTCATACTGCTCAAGTATTTCTAACTGGTTGCTGATTACTAATAAAAATGTTTCAAAGAGTGAGCTTGCATATTACAGGCAACATGACTTCCAGAGGAAATCTTAAAAGCAGTAAAAATCAGAGATATAAAACAATGGAGACGTTATAAACAACCATACCAAAGAAGTAAAAATTATGAATCAAATTAATAAGTTTATGATTCTGTTAGTGTGTCTTAATTCTTTTTGTGTCTGTTCAGTGTCAGTTTATATTTTAATACTTCCAGATGGTAATATATTGACAAATGAAAATTCTTAAAAGAGCTCTATTCAAATGCAATATGAAACTTAAAAGAATACAGAAAAAATTAAAAGGTTTGTGAAAGTGCTGACTAAAATTTCATAGGTTTGGCTAAGGGAGTGTGTTTTGTCTTAAGATAAAATGGCTAGATTTCATAAAATTGGAATAGAAGTATGTAAAACAAAACTACTAGAGTTATAGGTGTTAGCACTAAATAAAAGAATGTGTTCTGTGAAGGTAAACCATAGTCTATGTGGTTATGGGTAGTAATAAGAAGTTTGTAAAAGCATTGTCTAAACTGAAATGTTTAAATGGCTAATTCTAGGAAATCATTAGTAAATAGGAACTGAATGGATAATAATAACAAAAAGTAACTTTATAACAATAAAACCTGTCAGAGGCCACCTCAATCTGCATATTGAAGTGGTCATATGGAAAAAAATAATCTTGATTCCATTGGGAATCTTAAGTTTTCATAAAATAATGGAAAAAGTAGTTTTTTCCTGTACTGCTAAAATAAAATACCTGTTAATTAATTTAATCATGATAAAGGTATAAAAGTGAAAAAAAATAAGATGATTAAGTTCATTTGCTATGCTATAAATTGAATGAGAAATGTTTAAAAACTGTTATAAAATTAAAGGATTCTTTAATCTTCTGTTATTCAAAATTGTAATCATGGTTTTAATTATTTTAAAAATGGTATGTGTCACAGAAACAATCATTTTGCCTAGAAATCAAGAGGTGGATGCTTTAGCTCATATTCATCTGATTTGTCCTACCTCTGCTAAAGAAGCAGCTCTATAGCTGCAGAAAGAGAGTGACCATTAAAAGCTGCCAGGGGTGGGGCATAACAATAAATTATTTTAAATTAAAGTAACACCACTGCTGTATGCAGCAGTCCCAAATATTGCTAGTTCTTTGCAAAAAAATAATATTCACTTATGTCACTATCACTTTGTCTAAGAATTTGCTAAAGCTTTATTTAGTATCTCCTTAGGCAAGCCAAGCCATCTTTCACTCACCTTCATGTGAAAAAGCCAACAGTGAATTTTGCAGTGCATCCCCAAGGCTGTGTGCATAGCCAAACCATCTGTCTTGACCTGGTGGCAAAGAATCTGGCTGCATGTAATAAACCCAAAACTGTAAACCTCTTTCCTTATGTTGATGATATTATATATATTTTTTTTTTTTTTGGCCAGGAAGTCATTTATTGGAGGGCACAGGTTGGGTGAGGGCAGTGCTGGCAAAGCCCTCATGAGTGCAGGGCCTGCCACTTGTCCAAGGGGCCACGATTGGGGATGTATTTCACCCCACAGCCATCCGGGATGAGGCGTTTCTCGGCCACCATGTCTTCGAATTCATCAGCATTGAACTTGGTGAAGCCCCACTTCTTGGAGATGTGGATTTTCTGGCGGCCAGGGAACTTGAACTTGGCCCTGCACAGCGCCTCAATCACATGCTCCTTGGTCTGAAGCTTGGTGCAGATGGACATGATGACTTGGCCGATGTGGACCCGGGCCACCGTCCCCTGAGGCTTTCCAAAGGCACCTCGCATACCCGTCTGGAGCCTAGATTGGGGATGGCACGAGGTCAGACAGGACCATCAACAAGGCAAGGGCTGTCTCCAAGGTCCCTTAGGGCAACCTGTACAAGCAACAGGCCGCGTACACTACCAAGGAGGCTGCTGTCCACAGCCACTGCACACCGGGCCCCCACGGGGAGAGGGAGACAGTCGGCTTAATTAGCTGCAGGGGATAATATTATATTAACCAGTAATTCTTTTTACAGGATTAAAATAAACATCAGAAACAATGGTATCTTTATATATATGTGTGTGTGTGTGTGTGTGTGTGTGTGTTTAATTTATTTATTTTTTATTGTGGGTAAAAATAAAAATTTTCACAATACATACCAACATTTGCAAAATGATATATAAATATATATGCATATATGTGCGTTTGCTTACAAAAATGTTATTTATATATGTATATATAAATATATTTTAAGAGGTGCTTAGATTACCCAGAATATTACACGGAACCCACTGGGATTCCCATGTTGCCCACCTCCCACACCACCCACCACATCCCACACAAACATCTCCCACAAGTGTGGCATATATATTTTTAAAGGTGCATAGATTACCTAGATATTACACAGAAATTACAGGGACTCCCATGTTCCCCACCTCCCACACCTCCCACAACATGCCACACAAACATCCTTTATCAGTGTGGCACATCATCAGCCAGCAATGGATATACACATCCTGGGGCCTTGCCACCAAGCATAGACCACAGTTCACATCGTAGACCACACTCTCTCCCACACAGTTCTGCATGGTATATGCTGATGTAAAATGGCCTACATCTGTTGCTGCAACGCCACTCAGGAGAACCCCAAGTCCCGAAAAAGCCCCTGTATTTCAACTGCCCTTCCCCTCCCTGCCCCAAGAGAGGCCAGTGGCCACCAGCTCCACCTCACTGTTATAATTTCTTCCATTGCTTGAATCACAATATGTCTTCAACAGAATACCATTAAGTCCACTCTAGTCCATAGTTCTTCCCCCAATCCTGAGGGGACTCGGGTGGTGATGTCCACTCCATCTCCAAGTGAGAGAGGGCTTATATCCCATGGATATGGTGGATGGGATAATCCTGCCTGCAGCTGCCAGCCCTCTCTATTCCCTGGGATGGCTGTTGCCCATCATTGTCTCCTCGCCAGGTGACTTGGATGAGTCCATTGAGCTGTAGGGTAGGAGTTGCAGCTCCACCAAGATTCCAGTCACAGCTGGCACATAGGTAGGCAAGAGGCTCCAGTCTCTGGAAGTACACCTAAAAACTCCCGCATCACATATAAGTTTGAATAGAAGGGACTGAGGGACCATGTGCAGGGAAGACTTATTTAAGTCCAACTCTGTCACTCTCAGGAGCACAAATTCCAAAGTAGAGCCCACTAATAACGCATCAGTCTCTGGGGCTATCCCCCCTAATATAGGACATGGGTGTCTCCAGAGCCCTCAGGAGCTCCTCTGTGTGGGGTGATATCCACTTTGGTGTTCTATGAGATCCTACTGAGGTGTGTGTAAGCGTTACCTCTGGGATGACCTCCCGACTCTCTTTGAAGTCTTTTAGCCACATGAACTCATTTTTCTTTACAGTCTTTTTCCAATTGTGTTGCTGGTTGGCACTTGGTATTAATCCCTCATTGCCAGGGAGTCTCATCCCCGGGAGTCATGTCCCATGTTGGGGGGAAGGTAATGCATACATATGCTGAGTTTGGCTTAGAGAGAGGCCACATTTCAGCAATAAGGAGGCTCTCAGGTGGTAACCCTAAGGCACCCCATAACAGTAGACACAATCTATGGTATAGGGATAGAGTATAGTTGCATATTGAAGGATAGGACAGATGGGTAGTGATATTACTGGGTTTGGTGGTCAGTGTTGACAGGTGGGTAGATTAGGAAGGGCAGGTTGGAATACCCATGGCATGTAACTATGAATCTTGTCATTCCCTGAGCCAAGACAGGGAAGTGTTATATGCCCCAGGGGGGTGGGGAAGAAGGAAGAGTTAAGATCAAATGGGATATTTAGTGGTCATGGGAAAGGTTTTTCATTACCTTGCAGTAATGGACACAGGACATGGTAAATATCATCAAAAATTATTAAACTCTACCGTCTAAAATGTAAACTATACTGTAAACCATTGACAATGTTTAGTTGCTATATTTTACTATCTGTATAGCAGTTATAACAATGCTAACATCCATATTTAAAAAAAGGTTTTAATATGGGGTGGGGAAGGGGGAGGGATGTTGGGTATGTGGGAGTCTCTAGTATTCCATGTGTGACTTTGCTGTGACCTAAATCTTCTTTGAAAATTAAATGAAAATTTGGGACACAGTGGGAAATGAGAGGGGGAAGGTGTCATGGTATACTGGACATCTGATAATACAGTGATAAAAAGAAAAAAGAATATTTAAAAAAAAATGTTTTTTTTTTTTGTTTATTTCCCATTTTCTTGAATGTCTAAATCTGCTAGTTATATTTTATTTTTAGTTTAGTTTTTTTTTTCTTCTGAGTTTCCTTGTGCTTATATCTTGAATTTAAGCTTATCATTATTATTTCTTTTTCCTATTAATTGTATTTGGTTATTATATGGGCTTCATGTTCAAGGAAAGTTTAGATCCCAGAAGGGTTACAATGGGGGCAGCAGAGGGTCATTGTTGGGGGTTGTCTGGGATGGAGGATTCATGGGAGTAAGTTCATCTGAATATACATAAAAGATATATAAAATTGTTCAAATGAGCAAGGGATGGAGCATGGTCACAGTGCGTAGACAATCACTCAATAAATGAGGGAATCTGATTTCCCAGCCTGTAGAGCCCTGCCACATTCTCCAAGGGAGCAACAACAGTTCCCTGAGTACAGGGGCAGTATCTGGCAAAAGAGGATGTTCCACTGATGGGTTCTTGTTATTGATGGCTAGCCTTATGAGTCTTTGCTCTGGTATCTTTTCTTAAAAGCCTGGGATAGGAAAACAATTGGAACATGTTGCAAAGCCCTTGCTGCTCTGTTAAACTCTTTAAGTGTTATTAAAATATAATGTCTACCCACACCACAAACTCCAAAACAATTAATGACCTTCTGGGGTTGGTGGGGTACTGAAAACCCTTCATCTCTCATTTATCTCAGATATTAAAATGATTGTATAAGTTAATCAGGGAAAGTTATGCATGGAAATGAGAAACCTCCCCCCAACAGACTGCTTAAAAAAACAGTAGACAATAACAGACACAAACAGTAAGAAGGGTGGACTCTGACTTACCCTGTGAATCAAAAGTGGCCAGCACCAATATTGACTTTGGGTAGGGTTTGTGGCAAAGGCATATTCTAAACAAATGCCCACTGGGTTTCAGTCACAATTGTGGGAAAGTACAATATAGCCCCTTAGAAATGCAACTTTGTACAGCATACAAACCCTGTTGAAAGTGAAAGGCTTAATCCAATAGAGTCCAGTCACTCTGAAGACTGCCATATCTATCCAGGGGTGAATTGCAAATACTAAAAATGAGACAGGAACAATGAACTATCATCGGTTGCCCTTTTTGGTGGTGAAATCTGTGAAAAGACACCTGGGATGCCTGTCAGCAATGGCAGGTATCTGTCTATCATGGTTCTTCCCATTCCTCTAACACCCTTCTCAGAAATGTTTAAGAAGACACTCTTTGGACTTAATCGTATTCTGTTGTAGACATATTGTGATTCAAGCAATGGAAGAAATTATAACAGTGAGGTCGAGCCAGTGGCCACTAGATGCTTTTGGGGCGGGGAGGGGAAGGGAAGTTGTAATACAGGGGCTTTATCAGGACTTGGGGGTTGCCCTGAGTGATGTTCTGGTGATGGGTGTAGGCCATTTTACATCAGCATATACCATGCAGAACTGTGTGGGAGAGTGTGGTCTACGATGTGAACTGTGGTCTATGCTTAGTGGGAAAGCCCCATGATGTGTATATCCATTGCAGTTGATGTGCCACCACACTAATGAAAGATGTTTATGTGAGATGTTATGGGAGGTATGGGATGTGGAGATCATGGGAATCCCTGTAATTTTTGTGTAACATTTATGCAATCTAAGCACCTTTTAATATATATATGAAAAAAACATTTATGTAAGCAAATGCACAATATGCATATATATCTATATATCATTTTACAAATATTGGTTTGTATTGTGAAAAATTTGACTTTTACCCACAATAAAAAAAACAAAAACACAAACAAAAAAAACAAAAAAATAGTAGAGCGTGCTGAGATTTTGACTCATCAAACAACTCAGTGAAAGGATACTTTCTAAAATACAACATGAAAAATTAAACATTAAAGCACATGGGAATAGTCCAGGAAAAAAAAAATAAAAGAACACACTCTTGCAAAAATCCAGAACCATACCACTGAAACCCCAAAAGCAGCAGAATGGCTCCACAGAAAATGAACATCATAACTACTGAACACTGTAGCAATATTTCCAGCTGCCTGTTACTCACCAACAGCTTGTGGACATCACCCATGAATATCCATCGTGATCACACTGACAACTATAGTACTTACTTCATTAGATGGCACATGTTGGCTGAACACAGACTCCAGTAACACAATGACAAGTGGGTTACATCAATCCCCTCCTCCTCTCAGAAGAGGTAAGCAATGCTTTTCCTGCTACATATACTGCAAAGAACTCTTATAACCAGCCAGCTACTATTTGCTGCTTATAAAATGTAAGTGCCTTATATGGGGTGCCAGCTTAAATTGGCAGTAACCAAAGAACTCCATTTACCAGTCACGTCCTGCAGTTTTAGACTATAAACGAAGATATAGTTTAAACTTTTTATTTAAAAAAATGAATAGCCTTTAATGAAACAGATAAAAGTCAATAAGGGATCTTTACAACAATGAACTAAGTTTAAATTCAGTATTCCAGTTAAAATGTTAACAATAGAACCAATTCAGGCACTGAGATTATGACTAAAGTGCCAGCCACCCTACAACCCAGAAAGGAAATAATAATAATTTGTTGTTGCCTATGCCTCAAACTATACAAACTAGGAAAAATGAAACCATTTAACCATGATACTGGCCTATGCAGCCTCACTGGTTGGGAATCTTAAGTCCATGGGAAATAAATGTCACTAAAAACATTGTTCTAAAACCACAGGTAATAATCTAAAGTCTCCTATTCCTGCTGAAACTCTATGAGTATTTATGTAAACTCTTCTTGTGCCTACAATGATTTTTAATGTCAGTAAAGAAAACAAAAAAAATTATTTAGAAAAAGAATAATATATTGTATTAGAAACTTCCTCATAAAGCACCCTACCTGGTACTTTGTTATCTATTAATGAAGGTATTGCTTGTGTACTGATAAACCAGCATAATCTGCCCCTGTCTGTATGAGAGAGCAAAAGGAAATCTGTAATATGAAATAGTTTCCCACCAAATTATATAATTTTACTGTCAAGCATTAATGTTGAATGTTGTGTATATATTACAATTATTATTCTGTGTCTTTTATATTGTTGTTGTATAAACTTCATGCAATATTCCAATGCCCTAACTGCTCAAGTGATATTTTAAAATATTTACACATAGAATGGGAAATGAAAGGGGCACTGGGGTAGAGTTTAGGAACCTAAAATGCCCACTTCCCCTCTGTAGAGTATATAGAAAAATGCCCTTTCCTTAACCTAGGCAAAAAGGCTTGAAAAGAGAAAGCTATAAGAGTTGATGGCCCATTCCTCCTCAGCAGGGGGATAATTAGTGCCAAGAAAGCAATCAGTCTGCTTCAAAAAAATGTTAAGTGCTCAAACCCTTAATTTACTATTCTGAAAACACACAGTATCCCCCCCCCAATAAACAAAAGATCAGACAAGCCAGAAAAAAATGCCCTCAACACCTTCTGACTTAAAGCCCTCCTCAAAGCCCTCCTAATGCCTTTCATATTAATCTTATCAGTCCTTCTCCTTGGGCTCTGCTTTACACAACTAACAAGTTTCACCCACAGAACCTTTCATGCTATAACCAGGCAGGCCATCAGCAATCTGTTTCTCATACAGCAAGCCCACCACTACCAACACCTGGCATAATATGACTGTCAAGGACAGCTCTACACTCCAGTCAGCAGGAAGTAGCTATAGAAGACAGATCATCATCCTTTACCCCAGCAAAAAGAAAAAGAGTCTGGGATATTAAGCCTAGAGCTCCCACCCTTCTTACCCTCTCCATGTCCCTCCCTCTCTCTTTCTGCAGTTAAACATTCATTTGATATGAAACCAGAGCTCCTACCCTCACTCCCTCCCTGAGCAACCCTGTGAAAGTAATCCATGGCAGAGGGATGATAACACTTGGGACACAGGTAGAACTACAAAGTTAATATGAGTTATCTCATCCTGACCTTGAAACTACATGGCTAGCATAAATCATCCCAACCTAGTCCTTTATAGTCTAGCCCCAGAATGAGTTATAAAAATTCCCTTCTCTCCCTCCTTCAGGGCTGCTGTCTATTCAGACTCAGCATTCCTTCTAAGCTCTCTCTCTTATTAAAGGCTTTGCTTAAACTGACCATGGCTCCCAATCTATTTCTAAGATGCCTGCCTTCCTTGGTTTCCCTCTGCACCTGACAGAGGGTGCTCTCTTAATTTTACATTTTTTTCATTGTCTGGATCCATGTTTATGTCCTTTCACTTCTCCTAATCATGATGACTATTAATATATGTGGAAAAGAATCAGGACAAAGCCAGAAATCCTGGGTACAGCTCTCAATTGTACCACTTAAGATAAATTTATCTTAGGCAAATTTCTCAACACCTTTAAATCTATAAAATATGGATAGCATTCAGAAGGGTTACCTTTTAAAAATATATCTAGAATTATTTAGGCAAATAAATATTAATTAGACATGGATTGCAACCTTTGTAATAATTCAGAATAGCTCCTACCACAGTTTTCTTTTTTGAATGATTTTTTATTAGAGAAATTGTGAGTTTAAAGACCAATCATACATAAAATACAGCATCTCCATATATATTCCCCAAACCAACAAATTGCATGGGTGTGGAATATTTGCCACAATTAATGATAGCAGTTTTAAATAAATGTATTAGTATTTTAACACTTGTTACTTTTGATTAAATTGATGATATATTATCTAAATAGTAGCATTATCTATCATCAAGAGTTTACATTAAATGTATTTTTCTCATGTCACCCTATTATTAATAACTTGTATAAATGTATATTTGTTAAATTCATGAAAGAACATTCTTATACAAGCATTATTAACTATAGTCCATCATCTACAATAAGGTTCAGTGTTTTCTGCAGTCTTATGATTTACATTTTACAATTTATTCTAACAACATATGTGACCTAAGGTTTCCCCTTTTAAACACATTGACCTATATAATTCAGTGCCATTTATTGCACTTGTATTAATATGCCACCAAAACCACCGTTCATTTCCAAACCTTTACAATCATCTTAAATACAATTTCTATACCAGTAAAGCATCAACTCCTCAATCTCAATCAACAAACTATCCCCTGGTAACCTTTATTCTAGGTTCTAACCTTATGAATTTGCTTGTTATCATTAGTTCCTATCAGTGAGGTCATACAATATTTACCTTAGGAGTCTGGTTTATTTCACTCCACATAATGTCTTCAAGGTTAATCTATGTTGTTGCATGCATGGGTACTTCATTTCTGTTTAAAGCTTAATAATATTCTATTGTGTGTACATACCACATTACTTTAATCAATTTGGCAATTGAGATAAATGTTTCTGTGAACCTTAGTGTGAATACAACTGTTTGAAAACTGCTTTCAGTTCTTCTGGTTGATACTTATAGTGGGATTGCCAGGTCATTTGGAAATTCTATACTTTATAGCTTTCTGATGAATTTCCAAACTCTGTTCCACAGTGGCTTCAGCATTTTACATTCCTTCCAGCAATGAATGACTGTTCCTATTTCCTCACATCCTCTAAAACACTTGAAGTTTTTCTTTTTTTTTTTTTTAATAGTAGCCATTCTAATGGGTGTGAAATGATATCTCATTGTGGTTTTGAATTGCAATTCTCTAATAGCTAGTGATATTGAGCATTTTTCATGTGTCTTTCAGCTATTTGTATATCCTTTTTGGAGGAATGTCTATTCAACTCTTTTCCCTTTTTTTAATTGAGTTGTTTGTCTTTTTCTTATTAAGTAGTAGGATTCCGTTATATATTCTGGATACTAAACCCTTATCAGATATGTGGCTTCCAAATATTTTTCCCCTTGTGTAGGTTGTCTTTTTGCTTCCATAACAAAGTTCTTGATAAGCATAAGTTATTTATTTTTATGAAGTCCCATTTCTATATTTTATCTTTTGTTGCTTTAGCTTTGGGTGTAAAGTTTAATAAAACATTGCCTAACACATGATCTTGAAGATGATTCCTAACATTTGCTTTTAGGAGTTTTATAGTCCTGACTCTTATGTTAAGGTCTTTCATCCTTTATTATTGTGCCAGTACCATAGGGCTTTACTCCTGTAGCTTTGTAATATGATTTAAATTAGGGAAATGTGCTTCCTCCAACTTTAATGTTATTTTTCATGATTTTTAAAGCAATTTTAGGCTTCTTGCCCATCCAAATAAGTTTGAGAGTTGGTTTTTCCATTTCTACAAAGTAGGATGTTGAAAAATTGATAGGGATTTCATTGAATCTGGAAATTATTTTGGGTGGAATTGACATTTTAATAATACTTAGTCTTCCATCTATACATGGATTGTCATTCAATTTTTCTAGTTCTTTGATTTCTTTTAGCAATGTTTATAATTTTTGTCTTTGAATAATTTATTCCTAGATATTTAATTCTTTTAGTTGCTATTGTAAAATGATTTTTTTCTTGATTTCCTCCTCAGATTGCTCATTATTAGTGTATAGAAACACTAATGATTTTTGACTGTTAACCTTGTATCCTTCCACTTTGTTGAATTCTTTTATAAACTCTAGTAACTTTGTGGTAGATTTCTAAGGACTTTCTACATATAGAGTCATTTCCTTTGCAAATAGTGAAAGTTTTATTTCTTCATTTCCTGTTTGGGTGCCTTTTATGTTTTTTCCTTCCCTAGTGTTCTGTCTCTAACTTCCAAGCAATGGTGAATAGCAATGTTGACAGTGTGTATCCTTGTCTTGTTCCAGATATTAGAAGGAAAATTTTTGTTTTTCAAACTTGTCTATGATGTTAGCTTTGTGTTTGTTCATTTTTTTTACCATTTATTAAGCTGAGGAAGTTTCCTTCTATTTCTATTTATCTAAGTGTTTGTATTTTTAATCAATAAAGGATGCTGGATTTCCTCAAATGCTTTTTTCTGTGTCAATTAAAATGATCATGGGATATGTTCTTTTTATTTGCCTAATGTGTTGTATACATTAATTGATTTTCTTATGTTGAACCACCTCTGCAAACCTGGCATGAAATCCAATTGATCATGCTATATAATTCTTTTGATGTGCTGCCAGATTTGATTTACAAGTATTTTGTTGGTGATTTCATATCTATATTCATGAGTCATTTCTCTATCTCTCCGTTTCCCCTGGGTGGCACTTTTCTATGCAGCAGTCTTTACCAGGTGGTGTTCCATCTTCAGTCTCTGGGGAGTTAGGGTCCTATGCCTGCATACGCCTGGGGGTCTAATTCACTGCTGTGAGTAGCTTTATGGTCTGTGTCCCTGGTGGAAAGGACCTAACTCACAGCCCATGAATAACTCCCAAGCTGCACAGGACTGAGTGAGGGGAAGAGTATTGGACCAGTGGCCCAGGATGGAAATTTCTTAGCTGATATATTACTTATCTTCAATTCAGCATTTTTGGAATCCTTCTCCAATCTCTACTCTTTTCCAGCATTGTAAACAATTGGAATTTGTCCTTTCCTTTGATAAATCTATGGGGAATTTTCCTAAGGGATGACATGTGACCATGTTAAAAACATTATATGATTTATTTTACTTTTATTGATTATTTACTCACACTCCATATCCAAATGTGTACATTCATCATCCACTGAATCCCCAAACCATGGTAACCTGAATTCTACCACCAATATCAGTGGATTTGTTATTTCAAAGCGAGGGATTAATACCAAGTGCCAACTGGCAATACGACTGGAAAAAGACCTTTAATAAAAGGGGGAAAAGGTAAAGACAAATGAGTTCATGTGGCTAAGAGACTTCCAAGAGAGTCAGGAGGTCATCCCAGATGTAAAACTTATGCACGCCTCAGTAGGATCTCAGAGAACACCAAAGTGGATATCACCTCACACAGAGGGGCTCCTGAGGGCTCTGGAGACACCCAGTTCCTATATAAGGGGATATAGCTCCAGAGATTGATCCCTTATCAGTGGGTTCTACTTTGGAATCTGTGCTCCTGAGAGTGACAGAGTGGAGTCAAATAAGTTCTCCCTGCACATAGTCCATCAGTCTCTTCTATTCAAACCTATATGTGATGCTGGAGTTCGTAGGTGTACTTCCAGAGACTGAAGTCTATGGCCTGCTCATGTGCCAGCTGTGCCTGGAATCTTGGTGGAGCTGCAACTCCTACTCTACAGCTCAATAGACTCACCCAAGTCACCTGATGATGACAATGGCCATCCCAGGGAATGGAGAGAGCCTGCAGCTCCAGGCATGATAATCCCATCCACTGTATCCATGGGATATAAGCCCCCTCTCACTTGGAGGTAGAGTGGACATCACCATCCCAAACTCCTCAGAACTGGGGGAAGAGCTATGGACTAGAGTGGACTTAATGGTATTCTGTTGTAGACATAATGTGATTCAAGCAATGGAAGAAATTACAATAGTGAGAGTGAGCCAGTGGCCACTGGACACTTTTGGGGCAGGGAAGGGAAAAGCAGTTGTAATACAGGTGTTTTTTCAGGACTTGGGAGTTATCCTGAGTCACATTGCAATGACAGATATTAGCCACTTTACATTAGCATATAACATGCAGAACTGTGTGGGAGAGAGTGTGGTCTATAATGTGAACTACTGGTGGCAGAGCCCCAGGATGTGTATATCTATTGCAGGTGATGTGCCACACTGATGAAAGATGTTTATGTGGGATATTGTGGGAGGTATGGAAGGTGGGGAACTTGGAAATCCCTGTAATTTTTTTGGTAACATTTATGTACTCTAAGCATCTAAGATATATATATATATATGATATAAAGATATATCTTATAGGTGATAACATGCAACCTTTTCCTTTATCTGTCTTGTTGATACCACAGGGCATAGTTCTTTCAAGATTTTTCCAAGTTGCAGCAGGTCTTTGGACTTCATTATTGTCTCTGAATAATACTCAATTGCATGTAAATAATAGATAATATTTACCTCTTCATTCATTGATGGACACGAGTTGTTTGCAAATTTGTCTAATTTTTTAGCCTTCATTTAGCCTATCATTTTTACCCATTATACATTTGTTTTGTTCTTTTTGTTGTCACATTGTAAACATTTGTATACATTCTGAATATTAAGCTCTTATCTGATATATGGTTTTCACCTAGTTTCTACCATTATATAGTTGGTATTTTAATTTCTTGATAATATAATTTGATGTAAAATCTATATATAATTTTGATGGAGGTGAATTTATCTCTTGTTTAATTTTTGCTTGTGTATTTGTTATTAAGAGAGATAGTTTCATTTATTCCTTTCCAATTTGTATATCTTTTACTTCTTTTTCTTGCCTACATTCTCTGGCTATAACAAGTAAAATGGTGAATAACAGTGGTGACTGTGAGCATACTTGTCTTGTTCCTCATCTTAAAGGGTAGTTTTATGACCTTCACCATTCAGTATTAATTTAATTTTGGGGTTTTCATACAGATTTTATCATGTTCAGAAATTTCTATTATGTCAGTAGTGCACATGGGTTATTCTACATCAGAGAACATTTCTTAGGGAACACAATAATTCTCAATAAGTATATTTTAATATATTATATTCACACAAATTAAGTTCTGTAAATTTACAAATATTTGGAAATTGAGCACCACATCATCAGCTAACAATGGGTAAAGGGAAAATAAGAAAACATATGGGGAAGAATGTAAATTAAGGCCTAACATACCAAAACTTATGAGATGCCACAAAGGCAGTGCCAGAGAAAAATTTATACATATGAATGCCTATTGATCTACAAAAGAAAGATCTTAAATTAATTACCACTTGGTAAACTAGGAAAAGAGCAAGGTAAACACAAATGTAAGTGACAAAGGAAATAATATTAGAGTGACAATAAATGAAATAGAGAATAGAAAAATAACTTGGAGAGCCCTGGGAAAAAATCAGTGAAATTGACAAATTCTTGGCAAGATTGACAAAGAAAATAAGAGAAAAGATGCAAATAACTAAAATCATGAATGAAAATACTGTCCTTACAGAAATAAAGTGGATTATAAGAGAGTATGAAGAACAATTGTATGTCAAAAAAGGAGGTAATCTAAACAAATTGAAAATTTTGTATAAATAAACCAATTAACTAATTGATCAATTAGAAATAAAAATCCTCAAATTTATAGAACAAATATAGACATTGAAACAATAACCCAAATTTTTCCACCAAGTAGAAGTCTAGGACATGCTCGCTAAAAAAAGAAAATTATAGTACAATATCCCATATGATTATAGGTGCATAAAACTTTGAAAAAATTATAGCAAACAGAATTCAATGGCATATTGAAAAGATTATTCACTATCACTTCCTGAAATGGAATTGTGGTTCACCTTACAAAATCAATCAACCAAATGAACTCACTGCATAAATAGAACAGAGGAAAAATCAAACACATGGCTAACCCAATTGATGCGGAAAAGGCTTAGACAAAATTAATTACAATCTCCTTATATAAACACCCAGAAAACTAGAAATGGAAGAGAACTTTACTTGTGTTTTAATAAAGGCTTATTACCATTATTTGTAATTTTGAAATATAAATTATAATTTTGAATAATTTTATATTTAATATAAATTAAACCATTTTTATTAATCTTTTCTTTGTCTTGTTTCTTTTGCTTGATTTTTGCATGTCGTACTCATCCACGTTTAAAAATTTATTTATAGATTATTTTCATACCTTCATTTTTCATACCTTGAACATTAAAAATTATTCAATATTCTATTGGTGGACATTTAAATGCCCCTAGTTATTGAAAATTGTGAAGAAGCTGAAAACCATTGGAGTGTATGTGTCCTACAAGTAAGTGACATGCATTTTGAAGTGTTGCTTATAAATATAATTGCTAATCAAACAGTGTGTGAATATTAAAATTTCCTAAATAAATCCAAAGTGTTTTGCCATTTGGTTTTATTAATTACAAAACTTCCAATATAGGAATTCATTTTAATTCACAACCTTAAATAATATGTTATGATTTTTAAAATATTGCTGCTCTGATTAGTGTGGAGCTCTATGTGCCTGTGGTTTCACTTTATCTTTGATGAAGAATAAGGATTTGCATATATTCTAGTTTTATAACCATTTGCACTTTTTCATTTCAGTAATTGCATTAAAATATATACTTTTTTTATTTGATTGAGTTCACTGATTTCCCATTGATATTTAGAATTTCTTTGTAAGATTTGGTTATAAAATCTTTTTACAGTTGCAAAACTGACAAAAATATTGCCCCCTTTCTGGACTGGATTCTTACCCTCTTAATGTTGGTATTCATGAGCAATTATCAATGGCATTTGTGTATTAATATTTTCCAGTCTTTTTCTTTATGGTTAGTGTTTTATGTATTGTCAAATAAATTTTGCATTAAAGAAGATAGTCCCCTTTGTTACCTTTGACATTTTGGCTTTCAAGTTTTGTTCTTTAATAAATATGAATTTCTTTTTCATATATGTTGCAAGTTAGATATGAAGTTTACTGATTTATTTCATAAACATTCAACTTTATCCCATTAATTTTTTGAAAAATACCTCTTACACTGTTATGCAATATCTGAATTGTCATACAAATAACAACATATATCTGGCTTTATTTCTGGGTTGTCTCTTCTGTCCATTTACACCTTTCCAAAAGTTTTACATGCAAAAGCCATCTCACTGGAAGAGGAATCAATCCACCATCTTTGATCTACTAACAAGATGCCTTGGGTCCTTTTATATATATATATGCTAATATATTTGCCTATGCAATTAATGCATTGTCAATTTTCACAAAAATAAACTGGTTGAGTTTCATTGAAAGTATAAGTTAAATAGAAAACATTTAAAGTTCCAATCCACATACTTGGAAGTGATTTTTTTCATGTGGCTGTTCTCTTGCTGACATTATTAAAACATCTAATAAGAAAATTATCAATGTTTGAACCTGTTTCTGCACTGGAAGGAAGTCAGGCAATAAGAATAAAGAGTTCTGTCCTTTCCCAATTGAGATTGACTTTATTTGTAGTGTAAAGAAATTCAAGCCAAAGCATGCTGCAAAAAATGATATAAATATTGTGCTTAACATATACAGAAGGCTGGTAGCTCTGTTTTATCCACACTTAAAACAATGGAACAGATAGGAATTACACAAAGATATAAAGCCATATTAATTGCAAAGAAGAGACCTCCTATAGATACAGAAGCATTAAAAACTGCCCTCAATTTTTTTTTCCCAGAATAGATGCCTGAAAATAATTGAAACTGAAATTGTGCATGCTCCAGATTGTATTTTCTGGGAAATGATATAGAGGCTGTTTACTGAAGAGAAGGAAATTTCTATGAACTTGTCCATCTAAGTCACTAAATAGCAAATGAACAAACAACATTATCAAACCAAAAGGGAAGAAGATTGTCAGTGGGCAGTGACAACATTATATTTTCTAATATAATGTTTTGAATAAAAACGTAAGAAGTGTGCAAATAACCAGGAAATATGACCAATAAATACATTTACACATAAACTCTGTATTAGTCTGAGCTTGCTAGGGAAACATAACTAACAGGAAATAGTTGTTAATATGATATTTTATAAAATTGTTTCATGAAACTGTGTGGCAGTGTACAAATTCCAAATATTGTAGAGCAAGTTGCAAGATGGGAACTCCAATGAAAGTCCTTGATAAATTCTCCAGGAGAAGCAGGCTATCTGATGTACAGATGGGAATACTCTCTTCTGACTGCTTAAATCACCACTTCTGCTTTTAAGGCCTTCAACTGATTCGATGAGACTTCTCACCTTGCTGAAGGAAATCCCCTTAGTTGATTGTAGATGTAATTGCTTATAGCTGCAATCAACCTACTGATAATTTAAGTCCATGAAATGGCCTCACAATAAAATTTAGAACCGTGTTTTCTTGAACAAACAGCTGGGCACCATTACTTGGCCAAATTGACACAAGAGATTACCCCTCCCATTCTCCCATAAAAAAACAGGAAAGAGGAACTGTCTTTTGGGGGCATTAAAGGAGATATTATAAATAGGTTCAAAGAACTAAAAGAAACCATGGTGAAAATCTTAAAGGAAGGTAGCGTGAAAATGTATATGAAATATCAAATGTCAATAAATAGAATTAGTTTGAAGTTTTAAAAAAAATATTAAAACTCTAAGAGAAATTATGAAGATCAAAATAACAATAACAGAAAAGAAAATTTTCCTCTTGGTACTCAATAGTTTATTTGAGGTGTGATAGGAAATAATAAGAGAACTTGAATTTGAATAATAGATAACATGTAATATGAAGAAAAATGATAAAAAATGAACAAACATTAGGAAAAGAGTATAAGAGAAATGTGGGAAATGATTACATGTAATAACAATTAATAATGGGAGGTCCTGAAGGAGAGCCAAAAATGAAGCAAAAAATATTAGTAACAGAAATAGTTGCTAACTATCCATATTTAATTATAAGCAAAAGCCACATCTACAACACTCAACGAACTCCATATTTAACAAACACAAGACCATTCACACTTAGATATGTCACAAACTAGCAAAAGAAAGTCAAAGATTTCACAAGAAAAGGTTCCTAACTACAGTAATCAATATCAAGAACCTGGTGTAATGGGCTGTCTTCCTTCTCTAGGCACTGCCCTTGTATTCAGGGATTTTTACAGTCCTAATAAAGAATGTAGTAGAACTCCCCAGGATAGGCATTCAATATTCTTTCAGTTATTGAGTGGATCCCCACTCACTGAGACAATGCCCCCATGAACACATGAATGTATTCCTATGCCTTAGAGACATACCCTAGGTGAAATTGAAACTTAGCCTAGTATTATATGCTGCCTAAGAGTTACCTCCTGAAAGCCTCCTTGTGGCTCAAATGTGGCCCCTCTGTAAGCCAAACTCAACATATAAATCACTATCTCTCTCCAACTCAATTCTGTAGGTTATGGCAGGATATATAATGGCCTGTATCTGTCATTACAATGTCATTTAGGATGATTCCAAGTTCCAAAAGTGTCCTCATATTACACCTCTTTTTCCCTTTCCCTGCCCTCAGCAGCTGCAATGGCCACTGTCTCCACATCAATGATAAAATTTCTTCCATTCCTAGAATCACAATAAGTTCATACTAGAACACCAGGAAGTCCAGTCTAGTCCATATTTTATTCCCTAATTCTAAGGCTTCTTGGATGGTGATGCCCACTCACCTGTAACTGAGAGGATCTTTGATCCCATATGGCTGATGGATGGGACTCTCTTGCTTGCAATTGTAGACGTTCTTGGTTTCTTTGCATGGTGGTTGTACATAAACAAATGTAAATTATAATCCATCCTTGATATACATCCTTGGCAATGCTCCAAAATGTGTTCATCAATTGCAATGACTGTACCACACTAATGAAACAAATTGTTATTGTAAGGAAAAGTGGGAGGTATAGGGAGTGTGGCATATGGGAATCCCCTGTAATTTTTATGTAACAATTTATGTAATCTAAGTATCTTTAAAAAAATAAAAAAACATATTAAAAATAAATAAAGAAGAAAAGAAAAAAGGTCAAGTGGAAGATGTAAAATTACATGGATGATATGGCAGTGGAGGTGTGAACTGATTAGGAGATTCTTAGGATGTTACAAGTATTTCTATACAGCTTTCATTTGTATCCAGTGTAGCCATTGGCCAATTTAATGTAATTATGAATTCCAAAAATATAATTAGATCATGTTTGTAAACTGATATATTAATCTGGGCATGATTAAGTTATAATTAGGGCGTTGACTGGGCCACATCGGTAGGGTGTTGAACCGCACCCCTTGGTGGGTAGGGGAATTGAATATAAAAGGCAAGGCAAAGGACAGAGGAAGCAGTTTTCTGAGAAGCAGTTTTGATGTTGGAGAGAAGGCCCTAGGAAGAGAGAAGCGAGCCATTCACCTGATTGTCTATAGCGGACCTATTGGAGGAAACAGGAGCTAAGCCCAAAGAGAAATGCAGCTCTGGGAGGAGAGGAACCCAAGAAGCCTGAACCCTGGCAAACATCAGCAGCTGTCTTTCTCCAACACATGGCAATGGACTTTGGTGAGAGAAGAAACTTACCCTTTCTGACCTTGTAACTGTGGACTTCTGCCCCAAATAAATATCCTTTATCAAAACCAAACCATTTTCGGTATTTCACATGAGCTCCCCTTTGGCTGACTAATACATAATTTTGTACCAGGAGTGGGGTAGTAGTTTTGCATATACCAAAGTGTTGGAATGGTTTTATAAATGGGTAAGGGGTATTTTTTTTGGAGGAATTGTGAAATGCTTGATGGAAAAGGCCTAGATCACTTTGAAGAGACTGTTGATTGTAGTATGGATGCTAAAGAGACTTTCTATGATGCCTTAGAAGTAAATAATGAAACTCATTGGAAACTGGAGGAAAGGCAATCCATGTTTTAAAATTGTGGAGAACTTCGCAAGATTAACTCCTGGTGTTATATGGAAGACAGAATTTGAAAATGGTGAACCAGAGCATTTAGCTGAAGAACTTTCCAAGGTAAACTCAGAGAATGCAGCTTGGCTTCTCCTTGCAGCTTATAGCAAAGTGCTAGATGAAAGTAATTTGCTAATAACTGAAATTTTGGGCACAAAGAAAACAGAAACTGATTCCAAAACTTCCAAGTTTCTGGAAATCAAATTCCCAGATGAAAAGGCCCTATTTAAAGACTTTACCAAACTTGGAACTTGGAACTCAGAATTGAAGATGTGTTATCTTGGAAAGACTTTTGGAAAGCCTTACTGTCTGATGGCTTGGACCCCTGCTTCTTGCATGCTAAACCAACAACGTTTTTGAGAATGCTATATGAACAAAACCACTATCAGCTTGGACAAAAGAGGACATGGAAAGGAAAGATAGAAGAAGAAACAGCTTGAAGAAGAAAATCATGGAAGCTGAGATCTGGAACTAAGATATCACCTTGGGCCAAGAGAGGAGACCCTTCCATGTGTACAGACAGGGTGAGTTTGCCCCAGGAGTTGAAGAGGGTGGGTATCCACACCCAATGTTCTGGGAGAGTTTTGCCACCACAGGGTTCAGAGAGGGTGGAGCACATTCCTCAAAGATTAGGGTGGTTAAAGTCAACATGCCATAGGTTTGAGAAGGGTGTACCTGTCCCCCATGGATTAGAGAATGCCAGGTGGTCAATCCTTTGCTCTGAGAGGGTTGAAACTTTATGCTAAAGGTTAGTGAAGGCCAGGTGGTCAACTCATTTCTCTTAGATGGTTGAAACTGTATGCCAAAGGTTAGGGGGAATGTTGTCTTCACCTCAGTGTACTAGGGGGCTAAGACTCTAACCCAAAGTTTGGGTAAGGTGTGGCAATCACCCCAACAGACCTCTTGGAGGTGTGGCAATCACCCCAACAGACCTCTTGGAGGGTGAGGTCTGGAGCTTGGTTGACACCCAGATGCTTGATGAGGGTGGAACCAAGAAAGTGGCCATTAGGCAAACCTGTGGAAAGGGTGGGTCCCCATGTGGCCCCAAGGAGAAGAAACCATCATCTTAAGTATGACTCTCAGACTTTGAAATTGAATGGAGGATGCCCTGCAGGTTTACTGAACAGTATCAGATCCATGACTCATGTTTAACATACCAATTTCTCCTTATGATAATGAAAATGTTTATCCTTTTTCTGTCCATTTGTGTACTGGAAGCAGTTAAATGGTTTTGTAAGTTTCAGAGGTCTACAGCAGACGGGATTTTGCCTGAAGAGAAACTGTATTTCTTTAAAATGATTATGATATGATTTTGTACTTGAATTGTTACGGATTTAAGTTTTTTTGAATATTGTAATGTATTTTTGGAATTCAGAGGGTGTAGTGTAGCTATTGGTCAACTTAATGTAATTATGAATTCCAAAAATATAATTGGATCATGATTGTAAACTGATCTGTTAATCTGGGCATGATTAAGTTATGATTAGGGTGTTGACTGGGCCACTTCAGTAGGGCATTGAGCTCCACCCCTTGGTGGGTGGGGGAATTGAATATAAAAGGCAAGGCAAAGGACAGAAGAAGCAGTTTTTGAGAAACAGTTTTGATGTTGGAGAGAAGGCCCCAGGAGGAGAGAAGCAAGCCATTCACCTGATTATCTACAGTAGACCTAGTGGAGGAAACAGGAGATAAGGCCAGAGAGAAACACAGCCCCAGGAGGAGAGGAACCCAAGAAGCCTGAACCCTGGCAAATGTCAGCAGCTGTCTTTCTCCAACAAGTGGCAATGGACTTTGGTGAGAGTAGAAACTTACACGTTCTGACCTTGTAACTATGGACTTCTACCCAAAATAAATAACCCTTTATAAAGACCAACCCATTTTTGGTATTTCACATTAGCATCCCTTTGGCTGACTGATACACTTAGTTTGGTAGAAGAAACTGGGAGGAGGCTCAAATGACCCCTAAATTACTAAATGAGGCAATTTGAGAGAATATAGTAATACATTCATTAGATTGGAAATACAAAAGAAGCAGCCCATGGGGTGATAGGGCAACAAAATACTATATGGCACAGGCACTTCATCAAGGAAATTTCAGTTGTATGGTATCTGATGGGATTCCACAGTGACTTGAGTTATTAGCACAAAAGGTAGTTCACACAAGAACCAAAAAATATTGAAATCCCTTCCTGGGGTGTTCTGTTACATTCTCTAATAGGATGGCAATAATCCCCCAAGTGTAAAGGCAGTACCTAGTGAAGGAAGATAGACCAATATGCCACACCTTCAATATTGATGATTGTACTTATGAGCCTTTTCTTATAAAATTGAAACTTATCCTAGTTTATATACTACCTAAGAATTATCTCTTGAAAGCCTCATTGTTGCTCAAATGTGGCCTCTCTCTAAGCCAAACTCAACATATAAATGCATTACCTTCCCTCCGGTGTGGGATATGAATCCTGGGGGGCACCTCCCTGGCACCAAGAGATTATTACCAAGTACTGACTAGTGATGCATGTGGAAAAAGACCTTGACTAAAAGGTGGAAATATTAAATACATATAATTTTTTTATGGCTAAGAGATTTCAAAGTGAGTCGGGGTGTCATTCCAGAGATTACACTTATGCAAGTCTCAGCAGGATTTCATTGACTGCCATAGTAAATAGCGCCTCAAATAGCAGGGATCCTGAAGGCCCTAAATGCCTCCAGATACTATAGGTGGGGCAGAGAAGCTCAGGAATTTGGTACCCTGTCAGTGGGCCTTACTTTGGAATTTATGCTCCCCAGTGTAAATAGTTAGACTGATTTATAGGTTCTCTACACATGACTCTTCTGCCCCTTTTATTTGAACATATAATTAGCACTGTACTTGATATATATCTGTCCCAGAGACTTAAATCTTTTTGTCCATCCATGTGCCAGTTGAGCCCTGAATTTCAACAGAGTTGCAACAACTACTGTCCAGGACAAGTAACAAGGAGATGATGATGGACAATGGCAATCCTAGGGAGCATAGAGTGTCTTAAACTTTAAGCAACACAGTTCCACCTACCTGCCTCATGGTATATGCTTCTCAATTAGAAGCAGAGTGGGCATCACCATCCCAAAATCCTCAAGATTTGTGAATGAAAAATGGACTAAAATAGACTTATTATTATTTTACTATAGACTTATTATTATTCTAGCAATGAAAGAACTCATGAATGATATAAAGGCAGTGGACACCAGATGTTCTGAGAGATGGGAGAGGGAAGAACAGGTGTAATATGGGGGCACTTTTGGGACATTGGAGTTGTCCTGCACGACTTTGCAGTGCTGGATACAGGCATTTTATATTTTGTCGTAACATAAATTGTGCAGGACAGAGTGCACACTACAATGTAAACTGTACTCTATGGTTAGTAGCAATGCCTCAATATGTGTTCATCAATTGTAACAAATGTACCACACTAATGAAGGATGTTGTTAATGTGTGAACGTGTGGGATAGGGAGTGAGTAAGGCATATGGAAAATCCCTTATATTTTTTATGTAACATTTATGCCATCTAAAGTTCCTTTAATAATAATTTTAAAAATTAATTTAAAAAATTAATCCACTACTTTATCTCCAGTCTGGGACATGACTCCTGGGATGAGTCTCCCTGGCAGGGAGGAGTGACTATCAAGTGCCAGCTAACAAGGCATCTGGAAAAAGACCTTGACCAAAAGGGGAAATGGTAAATACAAATGAGTTTTTATGGCTAAGAGACTTCAAAGTGAGTCAAGAGATCATTCCAGAGCTACCTTTATGCAAGTAATAGCAGGATCTCATTGGCTGCCACAGCAAACAGTGCCTCAATTACTGGTGCTCCTGAGGACTCTAAAGACATCCAGAAACTATAGGTAAGGCAGATATCTCAGGAACTCAGCACCGTGTCAGTGGGCCTTACTTTGGAATTTGCGCTCCCCAATGTAACAGAGTTAGACACATTTATAGGATCTCTACCTCTGACTCTTCTGCCCCTTTTACTTGAATCTATAATTAGACCAATACTTGCTAAATATATTTCCCAGAGACATAAATGTTTGATTTTTCCATGTGACAGTTGAGACCTGAATTTCAGCAGAGTTGCAACACCTACTTTCCAGTTCATTGGACTCACCCAGGACAATTAACAAGGAGATGATGATAGACAATGCCCATCCCAAGGAACAGAGTATATCTCCAACTGCAAGCAAGATAGTTCTATCCATCAGTCCCATGGTATCTAAGCTCCCTCTCAATTAGAACAAAGTGAGCATCATCATCCCCAAATCTGCCAGATAGGGGTATGAACAATGGACTAAAGTAGGCTTATGGTTAATCTAGTAATTGAAGAACTCTTATCATTGATATAAAGACAGTATCCACCAGTGGTTCTGAGGAATGGGACAGGGAAAAATAGTTGTAATAGGAGAAAATTTTGGGGACATTGGAATTGTCCTTCATGACATTTCAGTGATGACACAAGCCAATGTATGTTTTGTCATAACTTACAAAATTATTCAAGAATGTAAACCATAAGGTAAACTGCTATCCATAGTAGCAGTGTTTCAATATGTGTTTAGCAATTGTAACAAATATATCAAACTTATGAAGGATGTTGTTTATGGGAAAGTGTAGGATGGGAAGCAGTGGGCAAATGGGAACCCCTTTTATATTTTATATAACATTTATGTAATCTAAAGCTTCTTTTTTTTTATTATGGGTAAAAATCAAAATTCTCAAAATACATACAAACATTTGCAAAATGATATATAAATATATATGCATATATGTTTATTTGCTTACAAAAATATTATTTATATATATATATATATATACATATATTTTGAGAGGTGCTTAGATTACCCAAAATACTACAGGGAACCCACTGGGATTCCCATGTTGCCCACCTCCTACCCTCCCACCACATCCCACACAAACAACTCCCACTGTGTGGCCCATCACTCTCAATGAACTTACACATCCTGGAGCCTTGCCACCAACCATAGACCACAGTTCACACTGTAGACCACACTCTCTCCCACTCAGTTCTGAGTGGTGTGTGCTGATTTAAAATGGCCTACATCCGTTGCCACAACAGTACTCAGGACAACTTCCAACTCCCAAAGAAGCCCCTGTATTTCAACTGCTCATTCCCTCCCTACCCCAAAAGTGCCAAGTGGCCACTGGCTCCACCTCATTGTTATAATTTCTTGCATTGCTAGAATCACCATATGTGAACAAGAGAATACCATCAAGTCCACTCTAGTCCATAGTTCTTCCCCCAATCCTGAGGGGACTGGGATGGTGATGTCCACTCCAACTCCAAGTGAGAGAGGGCTTATACCCTATGGATATGGTGGGTGGGATGATCCTGCCTGCAGATGCAGGCCCTCTCCATTCCCTGGGATGGCCATTGCCCATCATTGTCTCCTCACCAAGTGACTTGGATGAGTGCATTGAGCTGTAGGGTAGGAGTTGCAGCTCCACCTAGATTTCATGCACACCTGGCACATAGGTAGACAGGAGGTTCCAGTCTCTGGAAGTATACCTAAAAACTCCAGCATCACATATAGGTTTGAATAGAAGGGATTGGTGAACCATGTGCAGGGAGGACTTATTTGAGTCTAATTCTGTCACTCTCAGGAGCACAGGTTCCAAAATAGAACCAATGATAAGGCATCAGTCTCTGGGGCTATCCCCCCTTATATAGGATCAGGGTGTCTCCGGAACTCTCAGGAACCCCACTGAGTGGGGTGATAGGCACTTAGATGTTCTATGAGCTCCTACTGAGGTGTGCATAAGATTTACCTCTGGGATGACCTCCCGACTCTCTTTGAAGTCTCTTAGCCACTTGAACTCATTTGTCTTTACCATTTCCCCCTTTTATTTAAGGTCTTTTTCCAGTTGTGTTGCCAGTTTGCACTTGGTATTAATCCCTCATTGCCAGGAAGACTCATCCCAGGGAGTCATGTCCCACTTTGGGGGGAAGGTAATGCAATCATATACTGAGTTTGGCTTAGAGAGAGGCCACATTTGAGCAACAAGGAGGCTCTCAGGTGGCAACCCTTAGGCACCCCACAACTGCAGGCTAAGTCTCATTTACAAGAGCAGAGACTCACAAGGGTAGTCATCAATAAAAAAAACCACATCATTGGTGTTTTTAACAGGCACTGTCCCTACACTCAGAGGACTATTGGTGCTCCCTTGGAGACTGTGGCAGAGCTCTCCATGCTAGGAATTCAGATTCCCTCATTTATTTTGTAATTATCCACCCATCATGACCATGCCCCATCCCCCGATCCTTTGAATGATTTTGTATATCTTTCATGTATATTCGGATGAGCCAATCCCCACGAAACCCCCCCCCAGACACCCACCCCAATAATACCCCGCAGTACCCATTGTAACCCTTCTGTGATCCAAATCCTCCATGAACATTTAGTGCATAAAATAATCAAATACTCTTACTGGGAAAAAGAAACAAGTGTGATAAGCTTACATGCAAGAGACAAACATAAGGAAACTCGGGAAAAAAAAAAGAGAGAAGAAAAAAAAACAAATAATCAAACAAAGAACAAAACAAAAAAATATAATTAGTGGATTGGGACATTTAAAAAATGGGCAAAAAAGCAAAGGAAATGCCTTTAAAAAATATATATATATATATCTTTTTTTTTCCTTTCTCTTTTCGCTTTTCCCTTTTTTCCTTCGCTTTAACACTGTGTTATCGGATGTCTGGTGTGCCATGACACCTTCCTCCTCTCAATCCCCACTGTCTCCCAATTTTTCACTTAATTTTCAAAGAAGTTTTAGGTCACAGCAAACTCACACATGGAGTGCCAGAGACTCCCAGAAATCAAACCACCACCCCTCCCACCCCCCATATTAACTCCCCCTCCCTTTTTTTTTGGTTGTTAACATTGTTATAACTGTTATGCAGAGAGCAAAGTATAGCAACTAAACATTGTCAGTGATTTACAGTATAGTTTACAATTTAGATGATACAGTTTAATAATTTTGATGATATTTACCATGTCCTATGTCCATTACTGTAAGGTAATGAAAAACCTTCCCCATGACCACCAAACAACCCATTAGATCTTGACTGTTCTCTTCTACCCAGCCACCCAGGGCCCGTAATACCCCCTCTCCCAAACCATGGAATGTCAAGATTCACGGTTACATGCCCTGGGGATTTGAACCAGCCCTTCCTAATCCACCCACCCCCCAGTGCTGCACCACCAAACCCAGGAAAACCACCACTCATCTGCCCCATCCCCCAACATGCAACCACACTCTATCCCTTTACCATAGATTATGTCCATATGGGTGATGGCTCAAAGCCTGCTCTTCTCTTACTCTCCTTTGTTAACCTATCTTTCAGACAATGGTTCTCAGAGACTGCTCACTTTCCTCAGTTCAGATCCGTGAAGTCATATACTGTTCATCCTTCAGTGCCTGGCTTGCTTCACTCAACATAAGATATTCAAGATTCATCCACGTTATTCCATGTGTTAGCACTTTGTTCCTTCTTACAGCTGAGTAATATTCCATGGTATGTATGTACCACATTTTACTATCCATTCGTCTGTTGATGGGCAACGGGGCCGATTCCATCTTTTGGCAATGGTGAAAAATGCCACTATGAACATTGGTGTGCATATATCTGTTTGTATTTTTGTTTTCAGTTCTTCTGGGTATATACCCCGCAGTGGAATTGTTGGATCATACGGAGGATCTATTGCTAGTTTTCTGAGGAACCGCCAAACTGTCCTCCACAGTGGCTGGACCATACCACAGTCCCACCAGCAGTGGATGAGGGTATCTATTCCTCCACATTCTCTCCAACATTTAGTGTCTCCTGTTTTTTTAATAGCTGCCATTCTGATGGGTGTAAGATGGTATCTCATTGTAGTTTTGATTTGCAATTCCCTGATAGCAAGTGATGTTGAGCATTTTTCCATGTGCTTTTTTAGCCATTTGTATTTCTTCCATGGAGAAGAGTCTTTCAGGTCACTTGCCCATTTTTTATATGGGTTGTTTGTCCTTTTATTTTCTAGGTGAAGGATTTTTTTATATATGCAGGATATTAGGCTCCTATCAGATATATGGTTGCCGAATATTTTTTAACATTGGATAGGTTGCATTTTTATTTTCTTAATAACATCCTTAGAGGTGCAGAAGTTTTTAATTTTGAGGAGATCCCATTTATCAATTATTTCTCATTTAGTGTCTCCTGTTTTTTTAATAGCTGCCATTCTGATGGGTGTAAGATGGTATCTCATTGTAGTTTTGATTTGCATTTCCCTGATAGCAAGTGATGTTGAGCATTTTTTCATGTGCTTTTTAGCCATTTGTATTTCTTCCTTGTATATGTGTCTTTTCAGGTCACTTTCCCATTTTGTAAATGGGTTGTTTGCCCTTTTATTTTAGAGGTGTAGGATTTCTTTATATATGCATGGTATTAGGCTCCTTTCAGATATATGGTTGCTGAATATTCTTTCCTATTGGGTAGGCTGACTTTTTATTTTCTTAATAACATCCTTAGAGGTGCAGAAGATTTTAATTTTGAGGAGATCCCATTTATCAATTTTTTCTCTGGCTGCTCATGCTTTGGCTCTGAAGTTCATGAAACCATTTCCTATTACAAGGTCCTGTAGAAGCTTCCCTACATTATCTTCCAAGGTCTTTATGGTTTTGGCTCTTATATTTAGATCTTTGATCCATCTTGAGTTGATTTTTGTATAAGGTGTGAGATGGTATTCTTCTCTCATTCTTTTGGATATGGATATCCAGTTCTCCAAGCACCACTTCTTAAAGAGGCCACTCTCTCCCAACTGAGTGGGTTTCATGGCCTTGTCAAATATCAGATGACTGTATATGCGAGGATCTATATCAGAACTCTCATTCCGGTTCCATTGGTCAGTAGGTCTATTTTTGTGCCAATACCACACAGTTTTGATCACTGTAGCTTTGTAGTATGTTTTAAAGTCAGGTAATGTGATACCTCCAACTTCATTTTTCTTTTTCAATATATCTTTGGCAATTCGGGGCCTCTTGCCTCTCCAAATATATTTTGTGGTTAGTTTTTCCAGTTCCTTAAAAAATATAGTGTTGACTTTTATTGGGATTGCATTAAATCTGTAGATTAGTTTTGTTAGGATAGACATCTTGATGATGCTAGGTGTTCCCATCCATGAACAGGGAATATTTTTCCATTTATTTAAGTCTTCTCTGATTTCCTTTAACAGTGTTGTGTAGTTTTCTGTATATAAGTCCTTTACAACTTTAGTTAAATTTATTCATAAGTATTTGATTCTTTTGTTTACTATTGTAAATGGTATTTTTTTCCTGATTTCCTCCTCAGTTTGCTGGTTATTGGTGTACAGAAATGCTACTGATTTTTGAGCATTGATCTTATAGCCTGCAACATTACTGAACTCCTTTATAAGTTCCAGAAGCCTTGTTTTCGATTTCTCAGGGCTTTCAATGTATAGGATCATGTCATCTGCAAATAATGAAATTTTTACTTCTTCTTTTCCAATCTGGATGCCTTTTATGTCCTTTTCTTGTCTCAGTGCTCGTGCAAGTACTTCTAAGACAATGTTAAATAGGAGTGGTGATAGTGGGCATCCTTGTCTTTTTCCAGATCTCAGAGGGAAGGCTTTTAGGATTTCACCGTTGAAAACGATGTTAGCTTTGGGTTTTTCATATATACCCTTTATCATTTTCAGAAAGTTTCCATCTATTCCTATCTTTTGTAGTGTTTTTATGAGGAAAGAGTGCTGTATTTTGTCGAATGCTTTTTCTGCATGTATAGAGATGATCATGTGATTTTTTTCTTTCAGTTTGTTTATGTGGTGTATTACATTGATTGATTTTCTTATATTGAACCATCCTTGCATACCTGGGATGAAACCCACTTGGTCATGGTGTATAATCCTTTTGATATGTTCTTGAATGCGATTAGCAAGTATTTTGTTAAGGATTTTAGCATCTAGGTTCATTAGAGAAATTAGTCTGTAATTTTCCTTTCTTGTGGTATCTTTATTTGGTTTTGGTATTAGGGTAATGTTGGCATCATAGAATGAGTTAGGTAATATTCCTTCTACTTCTATTTTTTGGAAGAGCTTAAGTAGAATTGGTGTTAGCTCTTTCTGGAATGTTTGGTAGAATTCAGCTGTGAAGCCATCTGGTCCTGGACTCTTCTTAGTTGGGAGGTTTTTAATGACTGAATCTATCTCTTTACTTGTAATTGGACGGTTGAGTTAATCTATTTCTTCTTTCATCAATGTCAGCTGTTTGTGGGTTTTTAGAAACTTCTCCATTTCCTCTAAATTGTCATTCTTGTTGGCATATAATTTTTCAAAATATCCTCTTATGATACTCTTTATTTCTGTGGGGTCAGTAGTGATATCACCTTGCTCATTCCTTATTTTATGTATTTGCATCTGTTCTCTCTTTTTCTTTGTTAGTCTGGCTAAGGGTTTGTCAATTTTGTTGGTATTCTCGAAGAACCAGCTTTTGGTTTTGTTTATTGTTTCCAGTGCTTTCTTATTCTCTATTTCATTTAGTTCTGCTCTAAACTTGGTTATTTCCTGTTCTCTACTTCCTTTAGGTTTAGTTTGTTGTTGTTTTCCAATTCCTCCAAGTGTGCAGTTAGGTCTTCAATTTTAGCTCTTTCTTCTTTTTTAATATATGAATTTATGGCTATGAACTTCCCTGTCAGGACTGCTTTCGCTGCATCCCATCTGTTTTGATAGGTTGTGCTGTTGTTTTCATTAGTTTCAAGGTAGTTACTGATTTCTTTTGAAATTTTCTCTTTGACCCACTGTTTGTCTAAGAGTGTGTTGTTTAACTTCCATATCCTTGTGCCTAACGTGTTTCTCTGGCCCTTATTGATTTCCAACTTCATTCCGTTGTGGTCATTGAATTTACTTTGTATAATCTCAATCTTTCTGAATTCATTGAGTGTCGTTTTGTGGCCTAGCATGTGGTCTATTTTGGAGTATGTTCCATGTGCACTGGAGAAGAATGTAAGTCCCGCTGTATTTGGGTGTAGTGTTCTGTATATGTCTATTAAGTCCAAATCTTCTAATGTATTGTTGAGTGCCTTCGTTTCTTTATTGATTCTCTGCCTAGATATTCTGTCTAATGATGATAGTGGTGTGTTGAAGTCCCCTGCTATAATTGTAGAGGAATTTATTTCTCCTCTTAATTTTTCCAGAGTTTGCCGCACGTATTTTGAGGCACCTCGATTAGGTGCGTAAATGTTGATGATTGTTCTCTCTTCTGGAGAGATTACTCCTTTTACTAATATGTAGTGTCCATCTTTGCCTCTTACAATAGTTTTGCATTTAAAGTCTATTTTGTCTGATATTAGAATAACTACTCCTGCCCTTTTTTGGCTATTGTTAGCTCGTAAAATGGTTTTCCAGCCATTCACTTTCAGCCTCCTTGAATCCCTGCGCCGAAGGTGGGTTTCTTGTAGACAGCATATAGATGGATCTTATTTTCTTATCCATTCCGCCAAACTGTGTCTTTTGATTGGTGAATTTAATCCATTAACATTCAGTGTTATTACTCGTAACGAATTTCTTACTTCAGTCATTTTTTCTTTGTGTTAATGTATGTCATATGTTGTTTTGTTTCTCTTTTTGAGTTTTCAGTTGTTTTTAAACTCTCCTCCAACTCTCTCTCCTTTGTTTTTTCCTTTCAACTTGTAGAGATTCCTTTAGTATTTCTTGAAGTGCTGGTTTCTTCTTGACATAGTCTCTTAATTGCTGTTTATCTGTGAATATTTTGAACTCTCCATCATTTTTGAATGCCAATTTTGCTGGATAGAGAATTTGTGGCTGGAAATTTTTTTCTTTCAGTGTTTTGACTATGCCATACCACTGTCTTCTTGCCTCCATGGTTTCAGCTGAGAAATCAGCACTTAATCTTATTGTGCTTCCCCTGTATGTGATGGTTCTCTTTTCTCTTGCTGCCTTGAGTATTTTCTCTTTGTCTTGAGCATTGGACAATTTGACAAGTATATGTCTTGGAGTTGGCCTGTTGGGATTTATACTCTTTGGTGTGCACTGTGCTTCCTGGATCTGCACATCCATCTCTCTCAATAGAGTTGGGAAGTTTTCAACCATAACTTCCTTCAACACTCCTTCTTTTCCCTTTCCCTTCTCTTCTCCTTCTGCGATGCCCATAATGCTTATGTTTGTGCGTCTTGCATAATCGGTTAATTCCCTGAGACCATACTGGATTTTTTCTATCTTTTTGTCTATCTTTTCTACAATCTCTTTGATTTCAACTGTATTGTCTTCCATATCACTAATTCTTTCCTCTGCCTGTTCAATTCTGGTGCCATGTGAGTCCAGCGTTTTTTTCATTTCTTGACTTGTGTCTTTGTTCGCCATCATATCCATTACCTTTTTAGGTGTGTTAGCTATTTCTTCAATATGTTCTCCTGGTTTCTTCTTTATATCTTTAATCTCTTCCTTCATTTCTTTAAGTTGGTCCATGATATTTGTTTGGATAGCTTTGATTAGTTGTTTGATGTACTGCATTGCTTCCTGGTTTTTATTTTGTGCACTGGACTGTTCCATGTTTTCCAGTTTCTCAGAGTCATTTGTATTTTTCTGTTGCCCTCTGGTCATCATATTATCTTGATGGGTTTTTTCAGTTGATTAGCTTTTCTCTATGCTCTAGAATTTTATTTAGTTGTTGGTTCTGCGTGTGAGTTAAGTTTTCTCTTTGGCAGTTTTTCTTCTTATTTTATTTCCTTGCTTCTTTCTATGTTCCGTTGAAGGCAAAATGTTAGGGCAAGAGGAGTCAAAAGATATAAGGAAGGCAGAAGGATAATAGAAATATTGATAAAAGTTAGAAGAGGGGCAAAATGAGACTCAATGAGATGAATATTTAACTTGTGTAGGCAGTGTAGAGTATTAGGAAAAAATATGGAGTTACTACAATGGACTGGGAAAACAAATGGAGGAATATATATATATAGTGATTTAGAAGGCTAGAATTATGAGGAGGGAGAGAAATAGTAGATAAAGTTCTGAAAGGAAAAAGGTAATACTAAAAAAAAAAGAAAAAAAGAAGAAGAAGAAAACAAAATAGATGGGATAGAATTTGACACCCTTAATTTGTGGGCCTATTTAAAAATGTTGTCTCTAATAGCCACAACAGAAAACAGAAGGCAGAAAAATGCAGGAAGGATAAGCGATAGATTGTAATACAGAATCAGTATATACAGCGAGTGGGAAATTACTGAATAAGAAGCCCAGCAAAGAAGCGTCCAGCTGGCAGCACCTATTTAAAAAAAAAATGGAAGGAAAAAGGAAGAGGGGAGGAAAACGGGGTTAATAGCAATAGACCAGAAAGTAACAGAGAGAAACCAAAGATCCACACAGGCAAGCAGTCAAACAGAGCTAAGGGTGGTCAATGATTCCCCTAGGGTCCACGTGGATCCTTCCTGCCTACTTGTGTTTATCAATCAATTTCCCCACAGGGTTCTATATGTAGGTCCTGAAGCAGCTTTTAGCTACTAAACTAAATTAAAAAGAATTTATTTTTCATTTGTTGAGGTGACCTCACTTTTTTTTTTTTTTAGCCAAATGCAGGACCCCAAATAATTCCTCCTCTAGACCAACCCCTTTACGGAAGTAACCCTAGCTGGGCCCCTGGAAATTAATCAAGCATGTCCCACTTTCCGGACTCCCAAGGTTAGCTGAAGCTCTGATGTTAGTCAGTGAGGAGTGCTAAAGATGGCGGATTCTGCCCCTTTGGGCGTCAAGCTCCAGAGTCCTTGGGCTGCTCAGGAAATCAGTTTGAGTGCAGATTCACGTCTGCTCTCAGCCTAATGGTGCTTCAGGTAGGCTTGTCTGCTCCCCAAAGCTATGGGGCGGTGCAGGCAGCCAGATCGATGTCTAAAAATATAAAATACCCTTCCCTGTCTTCCAACAGAACCCTCCCTTTTTGGGAAGTGTCCCTTCCTCCTGGCTCCGCAGCGGCCCAGGTCTTATCCCTGGGTGGCTAGGGAAATCAGCTGCATTCCGGACCAAAATCCCCCCTCCGGTTCACCGGGTGCTGATTAGCTCATTTGTTCTGTTCACACAAGGTCCAAGAGGCACCAGGCAGCCAGTTCCGCAGAAAATAAAACTTTTTGCCCCCCCCCATGGCTCCAAATGGCCGTTTTATTTATTTTTCCCTAAATGCGGGGCTCAGCTGCCTGTGCCAACCTCCACCGGCAGCCTCCAAACTCACGAATCTCCACCGTTCTGTCCACGTCGCTGATCAGCGCAGATAGATGTCCCAAGCTTCTCACTCCATGCGTGCACAGCACTGACCCCCGGGCAGGACCCAGTCCACAATCCGCTTTGCTCTGGGAGCTTGCAGTGTGCGCCCTCCTACACTAATGCCATCTTGCCTTCTCCAAACCCTTACCTTTGTATTGGAATTATCTGCTTTATCTATTTAGTTGTACAAATTATGCTTAGCTCTAAGGTCCAACTTCTTATTGAGTTTATGCAATTAAAAGTAGAATAAAAACTTCATTCGCGGGAAGCGGATGTGGCTCAATCGATAGGGCTCCCATTTACCATATGGGAGGCCCCCTAAAGCTTCTTGAAAAAGAAAAAGTTAATTAAATAAAGTAAGCCAAAGAGAGAAACATGAATGCAGGATGGAGAAACATTCCATGATATATGAATAATCCAAATAAGATTAGAGCAGACTTCTCTTCCAAAAATAATAGAGGCTGCATGATTGTATTTTCTAAGAACTAAAATTTAAAAAAGAAACAAAACAGCTGCCAAACTATGATATTATATATATCAAACTACCTTTCAAACTTATAAGCTGTTTAAAATTATACTTTGATATATAAAAGACTTCAAGTTGTCAGTCTTGTTGCAACAAGAAAATCCTGAATAATTGAAAACCATTTAATTCACTTGAATTCATCAGAGAATCATAGTTTGAGGACAAATTTCCTCCCCAATATAGAGGAGAAAGTCAAATACAGAGAATTATTGCTGGTATTTGATTACCTGGAACAGAAGCTATGGAACTATAAACTTGTAGAAGAACCTACATAGTAACTTTTTAAAATAATGTACCAGATTTACTGTGAAGATTTGAGATCCATTGTTAAATACAGCCAAGTCCTTCTTTACAACCAAGGACTACTACCCTGAAAAAAAAAAGGTAAAATGGAAACAGAATTAAAAGCTTATTAGAGATTATTCCCACATATTTTATTATTCCACCACCTCTAGCCTCTTCCATTCATAAACAGCTAATCAACTAGGATTCAGTATAGTAACAATAGATTACTGATGAAATATCTGCAAAAAAAAGCAGATTCTATCTAAGAAGATCTTATAAAGGTCAAAGAAAATATAGGAGACATGAACAGGAAATTATAGTTATTTGAAACCCCTGACATAAACAGCTACAGCATACCTTACATGAGGCCAAACTCCAACAAGATTAACATAAAAGTTGATAGTAAAGATCTATTTATATAAGTAGATCTTACCACAACTCATAATTGGTTTTGTCCTAGTTTGCCAGTGATACAATGACAATATTTCACAATGGGAAAGATTATAAAAAAGAATTTTTTGGCTAAATTGTCAGAGTCCAGAAGCCCAAAATCAAAGAGTCAGCAATGTTATGCTTTCTTTCAGCATCTGTTGTATTCTAGTGCTGCATTGCCGTAATCCCTGGGCAATCTCTCTCCCTTTGACTCTACTTTTCTTGATTACACAGAATTTCACATTCTCTCTATACGATTCAAGTAATATATCCATTTGGCCACACCTGAACAGGATCTCCAAATATCATATTCAAAAATGAATACACACCATTGTTCACTCTAATGTATTAACAGATTCTATTTACAAATTGGTTGATGAACACAGGGACACATACTAAAATTAAGGCTATGTCTTTTGTAGGTGGGCATGTTTCAATCTACTGCAGTCAACCATCAGGAATCCAAAATGATATGTTTTTACTGCATTCAAAATACAGTCTCATCCTCCCAATCACAAATCTTTAAGACACTTCAGTGGCAACACTGAGTCTAAAATCTCTTTAAAGTAATTGATAGGTTTGAGCTAACCTGGGGAGAAGTTCTTCTCCATAAATGGACCTAGTAAACCAATGAAATAATTAACTTGATTTTTCAAAATACATTGGTTGGACAGGTAAAGAATAGATATTCCCATTACAGATGGAAGCAAGAGGAAGAAAACAAGAGTCAATGGACTTCTGGGAAGATGGCAACAAAGTAGGTAAGCAGACATATATAATCAGCCTGGGAAAGAAGGAAGACAAGAGAGATAGAGAGCAAAAAGAAGACCATAACCAAGTAGGTTTCATATATAGAAAGCAAGGATGGTTCAACATAAGAAAATCAATCAATGTAATACATTACAATAACAGATTGAAAGAAAAAAAATCACAATATCATCTCTATTGGTGGAGAAAAATCATTTCACAAAATACAGCACACTTTCCTTATAAAAACACTTCAAAGATGGGAATAGAAGGAAACTTCCTCAATGTGTTAAAAGGTATATATCATAAACTCACAACTAATAACATATTCAATGGTGAAATGCTAAAATCTTTCCCTGTAATATCTGGAACAAGACAAAGATGCCCACTGTCATTGCTCTTATTTAACATTGTATTGGAAATACTTGCTTAAGCATTTAAGAAAGTAAACGGTATAAAAGGCATCCAAATTGAAAAGGAAGAAGTAAAAATTTCACTATTTTCAGATGATATGATCCTAAGACAAGCCCAAATTGTCTTAGGGAAAGGGGGCAGGGAAATCCAGATAAGCTTCAGAAAACTACATAGTCTGTGGAGTGGGAATAGCTCAGTTTAAGAATACCTGCCACACATATATGAGGTCTCCATCAGTTTGGCAGTTTGATATAGTTATGAATTCCAAAAATAGATATTGGATTATGCTTGTAAACTGGTTTGCTAATCTAGGCATGATTAAGTTATGATTAGGACGTTGACTGGGCCATGTCAGTAGGGTGTTGGGCCACATCCCTTGGTGGGTGGGGTCTCAAATATAAAAAACATTGCAAAGGACAGAGTTGGTGTAGTTTTTGAGTTGGAGTTCTCATGTTGGAGTTTTGGTGCTGGAGCCCAGGGAGGCAAGCAGACGGAGGAGCTTGGTTGTGAGGAAGGAGAGAAGGCCCTGGGATAGAGACAAGCCTTTTGCCTGATAGTTCACAGCTGGCCTTGTTGATAAAGACAAAGCCTAGAGAGCCTCATAGTCTATAGATGACTTGTAGAGGAAACAGAGTAGCTAAGCCTGGAGAGAAATGGAGCCCCAGGAAGAGAGGAACCCAAGAAGCCTGAATCCTGGCAGCTGCCTTGCTCCAACACGTAGCAACAGACTTTGATGAGGGAAGAAAGTTATACTTTATGGCCCGGTAACTGTAAGCTTCTACCCCAAATAAGTACCCTTTATAAAAAGCAATTGATGTCTGCCATTTTGCATCAGCATCCCTTTGGGTGACTAATACAAGGTCCATAGTTCAATCCCCAGTACCTCCAAAAACACAGGATCCAAATAGTGGTCCACTGGTTGTTAGGAACCCAGCTGGCACCTTATGACAAGGAACATATAGATTGATTTTTTTAAAAATGTTTTAGGTTTTTAAATCTGTTATTTTTAAATTTTTATCTTTGTAAAAATATTCTTTATTTTATTTGTTAAAATGGGTAATTAGCTTTTGGAGGGCAGGTTGGAGAGTGATTGATGAGGACTTGTGGCCTGAGAAGGTTCCTAAGGACTTAGGAGGAAAGCCAGTTTTTTGTGGGTTGTTTTGTTTTGTTGCTTGTTTTCTTTTCTCTTTCTTTGTTTCCTTTTTCCTTTCCTTATTTTTTCTACTTAATTTATTTAATTTCTTTCTTTCTTTTTTCCTTCTTCCACTGCTTTTCTTTCATTCCAACTTTTCATATTTGGTTTTCATTTTTTCCTTTTTCTCTTTTCTTTTTATATTTTCTAAATTCTCTTCAAATTTTCCAGTCTTTTTAATTCTATTTTTTCTATTTTTTATTCTTTCCTTATTTATTCCACATTTTAATTTTTATTCTTTGATATATTTTATGGTTTTTCACATATTTATTTTCCTAACTTTTTATGGTTTATCTACCTTTTAAAATAATTATTACTTTTATTCTTTTTCTCTTCTTATCTCTTTCCATTTCTATGCCTTTAATATTTATTCAAGGCAACACAGACAACTACAAGGAGATAGAATAAGAGAAAACAAGTGAAAAAAGGAATATTAACACCAAAAAACTAAATAAAACCCTAGAGTAGAAAGAGAAGTTAACAATTTGAATAAGCCCATCAAAATAAACAGATGCTTAATGCCAACAATAAATGAAAGTACACTCAAAGAAACATGGTCTAGTCTAAAGAACAAACTAAAATACAGGTGGAGATGCAGAATGTGAAACAACTAATAAAGGATGTCCAAACAAATATCATGAATCAATTTAATGAAGTGAAGGAAGAGACAAAGGATATTATGAAGACATTAGGGGAACATACGGAAAAAATTGTAAATATATATAAAAGGATAGTGGATCTGATGGTGATGAATGGCAAAACGCAAGAAATAAAAAATAAGCTGGAAGCATGTAAGAACAGATTTGAACAGGCAGAGGCACGAATCAGTGATGTGGAAGACAGTACATCTGAAATCATACAGATAGCAGAAAAGATAGATAAAAAGCTAGAAAATACTTTACAGCCTCAAGAATTGAATGACAACATGAAATGCACAAACATATGCCTTATATGCATTCCAGGGGGAGAAGATAAGGGAAAGGGAACATAAGGAATGTTGGAGGAAATAATGGCTGAAAATGTCCAACTCTTTTGAGGGACATGGGCATGCATGTCCAGGAAATGCAGTGCACCCAAACAGTATAAGTCCTGACAGGACTACCACAAGACACATATTTGTCAAATTGTCCAGTACTCAAGACAAAGAGAATACTGAAAGCAGCAAGAGAAAAGAGATCCATCACGTAAAAGAGAAGAGCAGTAAGATTAAGTGCTGGCTTCTCATCTGAAACCATGGAGGCAAGAAGGCAGTGGTATGACATAGTTAAAATGTTAAACAAAAAGTCAAAACAAGCAAAGAAAAACACTGCCAGCCAAGAATTCTGAATCTCAGAAAGCTGGCATTCAAAAATGAGAAAGAGTTCAAAATATTCACAGATAAACAGAAATTAAGAGAGTTTTTCAACAAGAAACCTGTCCTTCAAGAAATACCAAAGGGAGTTTTTCTGGTTGAAAGGATTTGAAAAAAAAAAAAAACAAGAGAGAGAAAGAGAGTTGAAGGAGAATGTAGGAAGGAAGATTATTGGTAAGATAACTAAAAAGATAAAAAGAGAAATAAAAACAACAGATGACTTATATAAACCTAAAACATAGATAAACAAGGCATGGGTTCTTAACCAGGGATCCATGGAAACCCTGTGGAGAGATTTCAGGAGTCCATGAGCTAGAATTGCAAAAAAATTAACTTACTGTCTCTGTTTTCTCTGATCTCTAATTGAAATCTAGCATTTCCTACACTCATGAATGTATGAAAAAATTACAGTACTAGTCATTTCATATCACATTATAGTTGATACATTTCTCAAAAAAATCACTTAAGCTCATTCATACTTCAAAATTATGATAGTTGTTAGACCCAATGCTACTTGAGTGTCATAAAATATCAACTGCTATATTCTGAGAAGGTGTCCATGGTTTTCACCTGACTGACAAAGGTATTGGTGAAAAAATAAAGGTTAAGAACCACTGGAATAAGTTAAGTAATGCCTTAAGTAATAACATTGAATGTCAATTGATTAAACTCTATAATCGAGAGGCACAGATTGGTGCAGTGGATAAGGAAATATGACTCATCTATATGCTGTCTAAAAGAAACTCATATTAGACCCAGGGATGCAAGGAGGTTGAAAGCAAATGGCTTCAAAATGATTTTACATGCATGCAATAATCAAAAAAGGGTAGGAGTAGCTATACCAATATGACACAAAATAAACTTTAGATGCAAAAAATTGTAAGAGTAAATGAAGGACACTATATTAATCAAAGGGATAATCAGGAAGAAAGAACAGTCATAAATATTTATGCACCAAACCAATGTGCCCCAAAATTCCTGAGGGAAATATTGGAAAACAAAGTGGAGACATTGATGCCTCTACAAGTATAATGGGTGATTTCAATACACTATTGTCACCATTAGACAGAACATCTCAAAAGAGAATCAATAAAGAAACAGAGAGCTCGAGTAACAATCTAGAGGACCTAGACTTAATAGACATAAACAGAACATTACACCCAAATACAGCAGGATATACATTCTATATGTGTATATACAAGTGCACATTGATCGTTCTCCAGGATAAAGCACTTTCTAAGTCATAGAACAACCCTCAACAAATTCAGATTGAAATCATGTGACATAATTTCTCTGAATCCAATGGAATGAAGCTGGAAATCAGTAAGTGACAGAGAACCAGAATAGGCACAAAGGTATGGAAGTTAAACAACACACTCACAAACAATTAGTGGGTCAAGGAGGAAATTGCAAGAGAAATCAGTAAATACCTTGAAACAAATGAAAATGAGATCATTGTGTATCAAAATCTATAGGATGTAGCAAAAGCAATACTGAGAGGAAAATTTATAGCCATAAATGCCTATTTTAAAAAAAAAGAAAGAGCAAAGAATCAAAGACCTAACTGCACACCTGCAGGATTTAGAAGATTAACAAACTAATCCCAAAGCAAGCAAAAAGAAGGAAATAAGAAATATTAGTGTAGAAATAAATAAAATTGAGAAAAAGAAATACTAGACAAAATTAACAAAATGAAAAGGTTGTTATTTGAGATTAATAAAATTGATAAACCTTTAGCTAGGCTTTCCAAAAAAGAACAAAGATGATGCAAATACATAAAATAAAAAAGTTTGAAGGGTATATCACTATGGAGCCATAGAAATAAAATAATCATAAGAGGATACTTTGAAAAACTGTACGCCAATAAGATGGATAATTTAGATTAAATGGACAAACTTCTAGAAAGACACAAGCAGCCACCATTGATGAAGGAAGAACTTGATGAACTCAACTGACCTATCACAAATAATGAGATTAATTCATCTTCAAAAAGACCCAACCAAGGAAAGCACAGGACCAGATGGCTTCACTGATGAATTCTACTAATCATTCTGCAAAGAAAAAACACCAAACATGTTTAAACTCCTCCAAAAAATAGAAGTGGAGGGAACATTGCTTAACTCATTCTATGATGTCAACATCACCCGAAAACCAAAGCCACATAAAAACACCTTAAGAACGGGAAACTGCATATCAACCTCTCTAATGAAACTGGATGCTAAAATCCATAGGAATATAGTTCATAAAAGTATTCAACAAAATATCAAACAAATCATACACCATGAACAAGTGAGTTTAAACCCCTGTATGCAATGATGGTTAAACATAGGAAAATCAATGTAATATACCACATTAACAAATGAAAAGAAAAAAGAATCACATGAACATCTCTACTGCTGTAGAAAAAGCATTCAACAAAAATCAGCTTGCTTTCTTATTAAAAAAGTCTTCAAAATACAGGCATAGAAGGAAACTTCCTCAGCATGATAAAGGGTATATATGAAAAACCCGAGACTAATATCATATTCAAAGGTGAAATACAAAAGGCTTTCCCTTTAGGATCTGGAACAAGGCAAGGATGCCCACTGTCACTGTTCTTACTTTACATTATGTTAGAAATACTTACTTGATCACTTAGGCAAGAAAAAAACATAAAAAGCATCCAAATTGGAAAGGAAGAAATAAAAATTTTACTATTTGCAGATGACATGTTCCTATACATAGAAAGCCCTGAGAAATGTATAAGAAAGCTTCTAGAGCTGATATGTGAGTTCATAAAGTGGCAGGCTATAAGAGTAACATTCAAAACCAGTAGCATTTCTGTACACCATAATGAGGAATCTGACGTGGAATTCAAGAAAAAAGTCCCATTCGGTTCCCGGGGCCTCCTGGTGAAGGCAAGCCGGCCCACGTGGTGTGGTGAGCTGACCCAGCAGGGGGAGACAGGCAGACACTGAAAAACGCACAGCAAATGAACACTGCAAGCACAAGCAGCAAGGCGGGGATAAATGAATAAATAAATAAAATCTTTAAAAAAAAAAAAAAGATCCAAATATCTAGGAATAAACTTAACTAATGATGTACAGGACTTATACACAGAAAACTACACAACATTTTTAAAGGGAGTCAAAGAAAACCTAAATAAATGGAATAATATTCCCTGTTAATGGATAGGAAGTATAACATCATCATGATGTCTATTCTACCCAAACTAATCTACAGATTTAATGCAATCCCAATAAAAATAACAATATCCACTTTACTGAATTGGAAAATCCTATTATTAAATTTATTTGTAAAGGCAAGGGACTTCAAATAAGCAAGAACATATTGAAAAAGGAAAAAATGGAGAAAACACACTACATGATTTTTTAAATATATTTTTTATTTTTTTAAATAAAGGTATTTAGATACATAAATGTTACATAAAAATATGTTGGATTCCCATATGTCCCCTTCCTATACCTCCCACATTTTCCCACATTAACATCTTTCATTAGTGTGGTGCATTTGTTACAATTGATGAAAACATTTTAGAGCATTGCCACTAAGCATGGATTGTTGATTACATTGTAGTTTACCCTCTCTCCCACACAATTTTGTATGTTATGGCAAAATATGTAATGGCCAGTATTTGTCATTGTAATGTCATTCAGGAAAATTCACAAGTCCCCAAAATGCACCCATATTTTATCTGTATTTCCCTCTCCCTCCCCTTAGAAACTTTATTGGCCACTGCGTCCACATGAATCACACAGTTTTTTCCATTCCTAGAATCACAGTAAATCTGTAGTAGAATACCAGTAATCTACTTTAGTCCATAGTTCTTTCCACAATCCTGAGGATTCTGGGATGATGTTGCCCATTCCACCTCTAATTGAGAGGAGGCTTTGATTCCATGGTGCAGATGGATGGAGCTCTCTTGCTTGCAGTTGGAGACTCTCTCGGATACTTGGGATGGTCGTAGTCCATAATCATTTCCTTGTTAGTTGTCCTGGGTGAGTCCAATGAAATGGAAAATAGGCATTGCAACTCCATTGAATTTCAGAGCCCAGCTGGCAGATGGATAGAGCAGAGATTAAAGATTCTTGGATGTACACCTGCCTACTCCAGCACCAACTATAGCTTCAAATAAAAGTGACAGAAGAGGCACATGCAGAGAAGTCACATATGAGTCCAACTCTGTCAAACTCGGGAGCACAAACTCCAAAGAAGGCCAATGGCAAGGTACCAAACTCTGGTGCTATCTGCCATGACCATATGTCCTGGGTGTCTCCAGAGCCCTCAGGATCCCCACTATTTGGGGTATTATCTACCTTGACTGTTTATGAGATTCTGCTGAGATATGCATAAGTGTTACCTCTCTGATGATATCCCAACTCACTTTGAAGTCTCTTAGCCATATACACTCATTTCTCTTTACATTTTCCCCCTTATATTCAAGGTCAAACAAGTTATATCACCAGCCTGTGCTTGGTAGTAATCCCTTGGTGCCAGGGAGACTCATCCCTGGGAATCATGTCTCACACTGGGGGAAGGTAGTGCATTTATATGTTGAGTTTGGCTTACAGAAAGGCCACATTTGAGCAACAAGGAGGCTCTCAAGAGGCTACTCTTAGGCACTCTCCAACACTAGGCTAAGATGCAAATTCAAGAGCAAAAGTCTTACAAGCATAGTCCTTAACAAGGGCCCATCAATGGACGATACTTCTTCACTAGTCATTGCCCCTGTACTTTGAGGATTGTTTCTGTTCCATTAGAGAATGTGGCAGAGCTCCCCAGGATGGGGATTCAATAATCTTTTGGTTATTGTGTGAATCTCTACTCACTGTGGCAATGCCCCATGAACAATTGAATATATTTATATACCTTATATGTATGCCCAGGTGAACTTCATCCCATGTATCCTCCATTACTGACACCCCACCCCATTGATCCTCCACTGCCATAGTGGTAACGATTCTGTGATTCAAAACCTCTTCATATCGAAGATAAGAATATTGCCAAATTCGATTAGAAAGGAAATGAAATAATAATCATATGTTTAAACATAAGAAATAAAATACATAATAATTTAGAGAAACTAAAACTAAAATAAAGTAAAAAAAGTTTGGGGTATTAAAAAAGAGATTGCGAATATTCTCACTGTCCTGATTCTGTGATAATCAGGGTGGGCTAAACATTCGCTATATTAGAAACCATGCATGTGTCCCCAGACCTCGTTTTCCTCCCTAGGTCTGGTTTTTAGAATGCTGGTGATAAACTAAGCCTGATTTATTATATGTCCATCCTGTATGGGAAAAGACTGTAACTCTAGGTATCTCTGGTCAACCTTAAGAGATATAGCAGGGGGCTATATCTGGTTGGCGTCCATCTCCCATATGGAGGGACCTGGGTTTGATCCCCGGGACCTCCTGGTAAAAATTTTAAAAATATATAGAAGGTGCGTGGGCCGCCAGGCCCTGTGCGCGGGCGCACCACCAGTTCCCGCGAGCCACACAGCAAGATGATGACATAATAGGAGAGTGACACAAGGGAGAGGCAAGATGAGACGCACCGAAAAACCAGCAACTAAGGTTGCGCGGGCAGGATGCCTCTCTCCTACATCAGAGATTCCAAGGATTGAATCCCAGTGAAGACAGGAGGAGAAGGATGAGAAGAGAGGGCAGAAAATGGACACAGAGTTGCCCAGCGAATGGACACAGAAACAGCAAAAATGGGGGGGAGGGGGAAGGGGTGTAAAAATGGATAAAAGTAAATAAATAAATAAATCCTTAAAAAAGAAAATAAATAAATAAATAAATTAAAAAAAAAAAAAGAGAAAAACATTAAAAAACAAAATATAATAAAATAAATTATTTTTTGATGTTTTTCCTTACATCACTGTAGTATCAGTTGTGTATGTATAGTGGCATTTCCTTCCATTTCTTCCCAGTGTCTTAATTTTTTTTTAATATTGTCTTCAAAAAGTTTTATGTCACAGTAAGGTTACATACAGGATATAGGGAACTCGCATATACCCAACATTATGCCCCTTTTCCCCTTTCCCTATTAATAATTTTCTTTAAGATGTGGATGGTACATTTGTTACAACTGATGTATAAATATTGAAACATAGCTACCAACCTTGGTCAATGGTTTACATTATGATTTACATTTTAGGCCATACACGTTTATAATTTTTTGGTGAAATTTAACATGGCCTGTATCCATCATTGCATGATCATGCAGAACACTTCCGTTGCCTCCAATTACCCCCTCTTAATCTCTTCTATTCCTCACTTCCACTCCCCTTAGGGCTAATGGAGACCACCAGGCTTCACACATTGGAGGACAAGATTCTTAGATACTCACCACAATCCTGAAGGTTGGACACATTAGTCTGTCCTCCCCTTTTATTAACTACCCATGTTCTTGAGAGATGCAACCCACTCTGTTTGAGAACATATCGGGCCTCCCCAGCATGGGACTCCAACTCTTTCCCTCTCATTACGTGGGTCTCCCGTCACTGATACAGTGCGCTATGACAAAATGATCACTCACACATTCTCTAGAAGACTGTCCCAGGTGTGCGCTGTCACAAATGCCTCCCCATTCAACACCCTAAACAAGTAATGTTTCCTTGTCATATTGCCAATAGAGTTTTCTCAATATTGTAGTTTCACCCACGTACCCACCTATCCCCAGTGTTCACCTACTCCCTCCCCCACCCCTCCACCTAGTTCCTTGGACCATCCAATCTATACTCTCCACCCTATCCCCCTGTCAAGCTTGCACTGCCCAACCCAATAGTATCCATACACCCTTGTCATATCTCTTCACTGCACAGCTACTCACTTCCACCTTATCATAGACTTTGCCTATATGGTCACTGGCTCACAACCTTTTTCTCCCTTTCTATTTCCTGCAAACCTATCTTCCAGGCTCTAGCTTTCTGAGTCAGCTCAATTTGCTTAATTTATATCAGAGAGGTCATGTACTATTTGTCATTCAATGCCTGGCTTGCTTCACTCAACATAATGTCCTCAAGATTCATCCATGTTATCCCGTATGTTAGTATTGTATTCCTTCTTACAGCTCAGTAATATTCCATTGTAGGTATATGCCACATTTTGTTTATCCATTCATCTGTTGATGGGCATTTGAGATGATTCTAAATTTGGGCAATAATGAATAATGCTGTTATGAGCCTTCGTGTGCATATATCTGTTTGTGTCCTTGTTTTCATTTCTTCTGAGTATATACATAGCAGTGGAATTGCTGTGTGATATGGCAGATCAATATTTAGTTTTTTGAGGAACTACCAAACTCTCCTCCACAATGGCTGGACTGTTCTACATTCCCACCAGCAGTGGATGATGGTTCCTATTTCTCCACACCCTCTCCAACACTTGTAGTCCTCTGTTTTTTTATTGGCCACCAGACTAATGGATGTAAGATGATATCACATTGTAGTTTTGATTTGCATTTCCCTAATACCTAGTGATGGTGAGCATCTTTTCTTGAACTTTTTAGTAATTTGTATTTCTTCTTTGGAGAAGTGTCTGTTCCAATCAATTGCCCAATTTTTAAATGGGTTGTTTTTCTTTTTCTTTTCAAAATACAGGATTTCTTTATATATGCTGGATATTAGGTTCCTATCAGATATATGGTTACCAAATATTTTCTCCAATTGGGTAAGCAGTCTTTTCATTTTCTTGACAAACTCCTTTGAGGTGCAAAAGGTTTTAATTTTGAGTAGGTCCCATTTTTTTTTATTGCTGCCCATGCTTTGGGTGTGAAGTTCATGAAGCCATTTCTTATTACAATGTCCTGTAGATGCTTCCCTACATTATCTTTCAAGGTCTTTATGGTTTTGACTCTTATATTGAGGTCTTTGATCCATCTTAGGTTGATTTTTGTATGTAGTTTGAGATGGGTTTCCTCTCTCATTCTTTTGGATATGGACCCCATTCTCTGGGAATTATTCTCTCAGGGGCTAATGTAAGCATACAGATGAAAACTCTAAGAAATAATTAAAGGAAGTGCTAGGAATACAAATAATGCATAGTTTCTATGGAAATAAAAATTCTGCATGTGGAAGCAGGTCCCAGAGAATATATGCTAGAAAATAAAATAGATTTTTTTGTATTCCTGTTTAATTATGGAGAAGTTATATCTGCAAAATTTAAGTGATCTTCCCAAGATCACCTAATTTTAAACATCAATTCTCATGATTATATTTATTGAGAATCCTGAAATTTTGAATCCTAACATGTTCTTCTCCATGATTTTTCTTCCACTCTTTTTAAATGACAAAGCAAATGATCATTTCCTGATTTGAGCCAGGGCTATGAAGAATGGACAGCATTGCAATATAGACCTCTCTAAAAATGATGTTGATTTAGTCAGTCTTGGCTGGGCTCCATCAATAGCATATTTATTTAACACTCTCCAAGGTGTTGCTAATAGAAATTGTTTTGAGAACCATTGGTATAAAAACTGACAGGATTAATGAGGGCAGCTATATTCTTACTTGTAAAGGAATCTTAATATTTTTAGGGAACAACAATATATTTAGCTAAAATTACTAACCTATGAAATTTAAAGGGGAAGGATTGGATAAGCTTTCCCAGAAACTGTTTTGAAAGGGAGTATCTCAATATCATTATCTAGCATTTCATCTTACTTTTTTGCAAATAATGATGACAGGATTGTGGAATTGCAGCAGTCTTCTTATGAGCATGAAGAAAGAATCATGAGATTGAAAGAATGCTATTCAAAGAATGGGAGGTAGGTATTGCAAATAACATGCATTACCTCCATACTATTCTTGTATTAAAATTAGCAGTGAGCTCTATATCTACTATATAAGCACCAAGTTAACACACTTTTAATTATTAAAGTTTTATATTTTTTAGATATCTGATAGAACAAATATATGTATATGGCTATTTTTAAATTTTCAATGAGTGATTCTTTGATTATGCATTACTTTACGCATTCCATAATCAAGTTGTGAATACATACACAAACACACACACACACACATTAATGCACACACAAACTGATGGGAATTTACTGGGAGCTATATTGAATCCATGTAACAATTTAAGAACTTTTTTTTTCAATTTTTAATCCAATCTATGGACAGATTACATTTCTTGTTACTTATGACTCATATTTATTTCCTCAAAAATTAATATTTTATGGACATTTCACATTATTTATATTGCCTGTAGGTATTCAAGGATTTGATGGTGATAAATTTGATTTCAATTTTAAATTTTATGTTCAAAATATTTAATCCCTAATATAAATGTAAATTTGATTTTTAATTTAATATAATTAAATTCATTTTATTTGTTTCCTTTTCAATAGGTGCATCTAAGAATATAAGCTTCTTGCCAATCACACATAATGTGCATATTATTTAATCATTATGCTTTTTAATTTTCATTGCAAAGCCTTCTTACTCCAAACCTTATAAATTCCTGGGTTGCTTTTTTCACACTAACACACACATATCTTGTGAATCAGCAAGTCCATTCCTAGGTATATACCTCAGGAAATGAATGTGTCTGTACACCAAGGCAAAAACAGGAATGTTCACACCAGATATGTTTAAAATAACAAAGAAAACCAATATAAGCAATATGCTTAAATAAATCTATAGTACTCATATAATGGAAAACCACACAGTAAAGAAAATTAATTAACTAAGGCTTAAAACAGCTTTATGTATGAGTCTCACAAATATAAATAGAAAGCTACCAGATACAAATAGTACATTCAATATTATTCCTTGTTTATAATTTCAAAAACATGCAATATCTACTTATAAGTAATTATATTGTTTGTGATATATATTCTGATATATATATATTGTTTCTGAGAGAGAGAGAGAAAGAAAGAAAGAAAGAAAGAAAGAAAGAAAGAAAGAAAGAAAGA
>JAKSZT010038767.1:0-10682 GCA_026826555.1 Tolypeutes matacus | reverse complement strand
ATATATATATATATATATATATATATATATACACATAACATTTTTGAAAGCAAATGCACATATATGCATATATATTTATATATCATTTAACAAATATTGGCATGTATTGTGAAAATTTTGATTTTTCCCTGGAATAAAAAAAATAGATTTCTTTGACCTAATGCTCTGTGAATGACGAGGTTCTTCAGTTTTAAATACTAAGCACGTTGCTTGTTTAATTGCCTGCTACATACTTGTTTTCCCTTACAATCAGTGTCAAATATTCATTTTTCATAATGCTCTGTGTTTGTGTGAGATCCTTCAGTTTTGAATTCCAATCAAGTAATTTAATTTTCTGGGATGCATTTGTTTTCACTAACAACCAATGTCAAATCCCTGATTGTACCTAAGCTCTGTTAATGAAGGAGGTTCTTCAGTTTGGAAAAATTAATCAATGTATTTGTTTAATAGGATAGTTTTCAGTTTTCTAACTTAAAATCAATGAAAAAACACTGGTTTTACTTTTGTGAAAGAAAGTGGGTTTTCAGTTGTGAAAACAAAGCAAGTTACTCACTTAATTGCTGCTACACACTTCTTTTCACTTACAATCAATGTCAAAACACTGGCTTTACCTAATGCTCTGTGAATGCAGTAGGGTATTCTGTTTTGAATTCTAAGCAAATTACTTGTGTTACTTGCTGGTATTTATTTTCACTTAAAATCAATGCCAAAATAGTGGTTTTACCTAACACTCTCTGAATGCAGCAGGTCTTTCAGTGTTGAAAACTAAGCAAGTTACTTGTATAAATGGCTGTTACACACTTGTTTTCACTTACCATGTATGTCAAAATGCTGGTTTTACCTAATACTTTTGAATGCGGTAGTTTCACCAGGTGTGAAAACTAAGCAGGTTGCTTTTCCATGCGGTGCTATGCAGTTCTTTTCACTAAATACCAATGTCAAAACCCTGGTTTGACCTAATGTTCTGTATGTCAATGAAAGAGGTTTTTCAGTTTTCAAAAATTAAGGAACTTACATGTTTTATAAGTTCTATTCACTTGTTTTCACTTACATTCAATGTCAAAATTGTGGTTTTACATAACCCTCTGTAAATGCTGTAGTATCTTTGCTTGTGAAAACTAGGCACGTTCCTTTGGTAATTGGCTGTTTTGCACCTGTTTGCACTTACAATCAATATCAAAACTCTGGTTTAGCTAATGCTCTGTGAATGCAGTAGATCCTACAGTTTTGGAAACTAAGCAAGGTTCTTGTTTAGTTGGCTGTTATGTACATATTTTCATTTACAATATCAATATGCTGGTTTTCACTAATATGCTGAGAATGCAGTAGTTTCTTCAGGTGTGGAATCTAAGCATGTTACTTCTTTTATTGGCTGTTATGGACTTGTTTTCACTTACATTCGATATCAAAAAACTTGTTTGATTTAGTGCACTGTGAGTGAAGGAGATTCTTCAGTTTTGGAAACTATGCAAGGTGCTTTTTAATTGCCTGCTCTTCCCTTTTTTCTCTTACAATCAAGTTAAAACAGTGGTTTCACCTAATGCTCTGAGAGCATGAAGTTCTTCAGTTTTGAATTCCATGTAAGTAGTATAATTTGCTGCTATGTCCTTCTTTTCACTTGCAACCAATTTCAAAACCCTGGTTTTACCTAACATTCTGTGAATAAAGGAGATTCTTGAATTTTCAAAAATTAAGTAAGGTACTTGTTTAATAAGATTCTATTCACTTCTTATCACTTACAGCCAATGAAAAGCACTGGTTTTACATTTGTCAATGTAAGTGGTTCTTCAACTTTGAAAACTAAACAGTTACCCATTTAACTGCCTGCTAAATACATCTTTTCTCTTATAATCAATATCAAAATACTGGTTTTACTTAAGGCTCTGTGAATGCATGAGGTTCTTCAGTTTTGAATTCAAGCAAGTAGCTTAATTTGCTGCTATGCACTTGTTTTCATTTACAACCAATGTCAAATCCCTGGTTTTACCCAAAATGCTTTGAATGAAGGAGGTTCTTCAATTTTCAAAAATTAAGCAAGGTACTTCTTTAATAGGATACTCTTCACTTCTTCTCACTTACAATCAATGAAAAAACAATGGTTTTACCTAATGCTTTGTGAATGTGTTTCTTCATTTTTGAAAATTAAGTAAGTTATTCATTTAATTGCCTGCTTCACACTTCTTTTCACTTGCAATCAATGTCAAACCAGTGGTGATACATAGGATTCTGTGACTGCCATCATTTCTTCACTTGTGAAAATCAATTAAGACCTTGTTTATTTGGTTGCTATGCACTTGTTTTCACAAACAATAAATACCAAAACATTGGATTTACAGAATGTTCTGTGAATGTAGGAGGTTATTCTGTTTTAAAAACTTAGCAAGTTATTTCTTTATTTGGCTGCTATGCACTTGTTCTCACTTATGATCAATGAAAAAACATTGGTTTTACCTAATACTTTGTGAATGTAAGTGGTTCTTCAGTTTTGACAACTAAACAAGTTACTCATTTAATTGCCTGCTTCACACTTCTTTTCACTTACAATCATTGTTAAAGCAGTGGTGATACATAAGATTCTGTGAATGCAGTCATTTCTTCACTTGTGAAAACCAATCAAGTCCTTCTTTAATTGACTTCTATGTACTTGTTTTCATATACAATAAATATCAAAGCACTGGTTTTACCTACTGCTCTGTGAATGTAGAAGTTTCTTCAGTTTTGAATTCTAAGCCAGTAGTTTAATTTGCTGCTATGCACTTGATTTCACTCACAACCAATGTCAAATCCTGGGTTTTAACTAATGCTCTGTGAATAAAGGAGGTTCTTCAGTTTTCAATAATTAGGCAAGGTACTCATTTAATTGCCTGCTACACACTTCTTTTCTATGACAATCAATTTCTAAACACTGGTTTACCTAATGTTCTGTGAATACAGTAAGTTATTCTGCTTTGCATGCTAAGCAAGTTACTTGTGTTATTTGCTGGTATTTATTTGTGTCCAATTACAATCACTGTCAAATCACCGGTTTTTCCTTATGCTCTATGAATGCAGAGGGCCATTCCGTTTTGAGAACTAAGCAAGTTTCTTGTTTAATTAGTTGCTATGCACTTGTTTTTACTTACCATCAATGTCAAAATGCTGGTTTTACCTAATGGTTCTGAATTTAGTAGTTTCTTCAGTTGTGAAAACTAAGCAAGTAACTTTTTCATTTGGTGCTATGCACTTGTTTTACTTTACAATCCATTTGAAAACAGTTGTTTTGCCTCACATTCTGGGAATGCTGTACTTTCTTCATTTGTGAAAACTAAGGAAGTTATTTCTTTAATTGGTTGCTACACACTGTTTTTCACTTACATTCAATATCTAAACACAGGTTTGACCTAATGCTCTGTGAATGAAGGAGATTCTTCAGTTTTGAAAACTGAGCAAGTTGCTCAATTGCCTGTTACACACTGGTTTTCACTTAATCAATGTCAAAATGCTGGTTTTCCCAAATACACTGCGAATGCATTTGCTTCTTCAAGCTGTAAAAACTAAGCAAGTTACTTACTCTTTTCATGCTATGCTCTTGTTTTCACTTACAATCAATGTCAAAACAGTGATGATACATAATATTCTGTGAATACAGTCATTTCTTCACTTAAGGAAGCTAAGCAAGTTCTTTTTTTAATTGATTACTATGCACTTGCTTTCACTTACAATTAATGTCAAAACTGTGGTTTTATGTATTGCTCTGTGAATATAGGGGGTGTCCTTTTTGAAAACCAAGAAAGTTAACTGTTTAATTGCCCGCTACACATTTATTTTCACTTACACTCAATGTCAAAACACGGGTTTTATCTAATACTCTGTGAGTGTAGTAGGTTATTCAATTTTGAATTTTAAGCAAATTACTTGTGTTCTTTGTTGTATTTATTCTCCCTTACAATCAATGCCAAAGCAGTTGTTTTACCTAATGCTCTATGAATGCAGGAGGTCCTTCAGTTTGGAAAACTTAGCAAGTTACTCATACAATTGGTGGTTGCACATTTCTTTTCACACACAATCAATGTGAAAATGCTGGCTTTACCTAATACTTGTGAATGCAGTAGTTTCTTTTGCTGTGAAAACTAAGCAAGTTTTTTTTTTCATTTGGTGCAATGTACTTGTTTTCACTTGCAATCAATGTAAAAACACTGGTTTTACCTGATGTTCTGGGAATGCAGTAGATTTTTCATTTGTGAAAACTATGGAAGTTATTTTTTAATTTGCTGCTATGCACATTTTTCACTTATATTCAATGTCTAAACACTGGTTTGTCCTAACGCTCAGTGAATGAAGGAGGTGCTTTAGTTTTGAACAGTAAGCAAGTTACTTCTGTTCTTGGCTGCTATGCACTTTGTTTCACTTACAAACAGTGTCAAAACACTGTGCTCAGTGAATGAAGGAGCTCCTTCAGTTTGAAAAACTAAGCAAGCTACTTGTGTAATTGGCTTCTATGCATTTGTTTTCACTTACAATCAGTGTCAATATGCTGGTTTTACCTAATACTCTGAGAATGCAATTGTTTTTTCAAGTTGTGAAATATAAGCAAGTTACTTTTTCATTGGGTGCTATGCACATGTTTTCACAAGTAAAACAAGTAACCCAAAACATTGTTTGTAAATTGATTGATGTAAATCAATGACAAAACAATGGTTTACATAATGCTCTGGAATGTTGGAGTTTCTTCAGTTGGGAAACAAAGCAATTTACTTCTTTAAATGACTGCTATGCACTTGTTTTCACTTACAGTCAATGGCAAATCAATAGTGACACCTTACACTGTGAATGCAGTAGTTTCTTTAATTGTAAAAACTAAGCACACTTCTTCTTTAATTGGCTGCTATGCACCTTTTTCTCACTTACAATCAATGTAGAAGTACAGGTTGTACTTACGGGTCTGTGAATGTAGGAGTTTCTTTAGTTTTGAAAGCTAGGTAAGTTCATGGCTTCATTGCCTGCTAAAGAATTGTTTTTACTTACAATCAATGTCAAAGCAGTGGTTATACATAACATTCTTCACTTGTGAAAATTAAGCAACTTACTTCTTTAATTAGCTGCTACAACTTGTTTTCACTTATAATGAATGTCAAAATACTGGTTTTACCTAATGCTTTGTGAATGAAGGAGGTTCTTATGTTTACAAATATTAAGCAAGATACTTCTTTAATAGGATACTATTCATTTGTTTTCCCTTACAATGTCAAAATGGTGGTTTTACCTAGTGGTCTGAGAATACAGCCATTTCTTCTCTTGTGAAAACTAGGCACATTACTTCCTTAACTGGCTGCTTTGCACTTTTTTTCACATACAATCAGTGAAAAAACCCTGATTATACCTAACGTTCTGTGAATATGGGAGGTTCTTCAGTTGGAAGTCTAAGCAATTTACTTGATTATTTGGATGCAATGGCACTTATTTTCACTTTCAATCAATGTCAAAACCCTGATTTTACCTAACGCACTGTTAATGCAGGAGACGCTTCAATTTTCAAAAATTAAGCAAAATACTTAATAGGATACTATTCAATTCTTCTCACTTACAATCAATGGAAAAACACTACTTTTACCTTTGTGAATGTAAGTGGTTCTTCTGATTTGAAGACCAAGCAAATTACTCATTTAATTGCCTGTTACACTGGTCTTTTCACTTGCATTTAATGTCAAAATGGTAGTTTTATGTAATGTTGTGAATGAAGGAGTTTCTTCAGTTTTGAAAACCAACCATGTTACTTCCTTAGTTGGCTGCTTTGCCCTTTTTCTCACATTCAATGAAAATCCATTGATTTTACCTAATGTTTTGTAAATGTATGTGGTTCTTCAGTTTGGAAAACTATGCAAGTTATGCATTTAATTGCCTGCTGCAGACTTCTTTTCACTTACAATCAATTTCAAAGCACCAGATTTACCTAATTGTCTCTGAATGCATTAGGTACTCAGTTTTGAAAACTAAGCAAGTTACTTGTTTAATTTGATGCTATGCACTTGTTTTCACTTACAATGTCTATATGCTGGTGTTACCTAATATGTTGAGAATGCAGGTGTTTTTCAAGTTGTGAAAACTAAGAAAGTTATTTTTTCATTGGGTGATATGTAATTGTTTACACTTACAATGACAAAACAAATGTTTACCAAACACTATTGGAAAGCAGTAGTTTCTTCAGTTGGGAAAACTAAGCAATTTATTTCTTTCAATTACTGCTGTGAACTTCTTTTCACTCACAGTCAATGGCAAATCAGTTACAATTACCTAACACTCTGTGAATGCAGTAGTTTCTTCATTTGTGAAAACTAAGCACACTACTTATTTAATTCACTACCATTCTCTTGTTTTAAATCACAACCTATGTCAAAACCATGGATTTACCTGACACTGTGAATGAAGGAGGTTTTTCATTTTTTAAAAATTAAGCAAGATACTTGTTTAATAGGATACTATTCACTTCTTCTTGCTTACATTCAATGAAAAACACTGCTTTTACCTTTCTGAATGTAGGTGGTTCTTCAGTTTTGAAAACTATTCAAGTTACTCATTTATTTGCCTGCTGCATACTTCTTTTCACTTACAATCAATTTCAAAGCACTGGTTTTACCTAATGTTCTGTAATTGCAGTAGGTTATTCTGGTTGAATTCTTAGGAAGTTACTTCTTTATTTGGCTGATATGGCACTTGTTTTCACTTGCAATCAATGTCAAAACACTGGTTTTATCTAATGCTCTGTGAATGTAGTAGGTTCTTCAGTTTTGTAATCTAAGCAAGTTACTTGTTTAATTGGCTGCTATCCACTGTTTTCACTTACAATATAAATAACCTGGTTTTATCTAATACACTGAGAAGACAGGTATTATTTCAAGTTGTGAAAACTAAGTATGTTGCTTTTTCATTGGGTGATATCACTTGTTTTCACTTACAATCAATGGCAAAACAATGGATTACCTAATGTTTTTGATATGAAGTAGTTTCTTCAGCTGGGAAAACGAAGGAATTTACTTCTTTAAATAACGATTTACTTCAAACTTGTTTTCACTTATATTCAATGGCAAATTTGTTGTCATACCTAACCCTCTGTGAATGCTGTATTTTCTTCAGTTGTGAAAAGTGAGCATGTTACTTGTTTCATTGACTGCTATGCCTTTTTTTCAATTACAATCAATGTCAAAACAGTTGTTTTATGGAATTCTCTGTGAATGCAAGAGGTTCTTCAATTTTGAACACTAAGCAAGTAGTTTAATTTGCTGGTATGCAATTGTTTTCACCTACAAGCAATGTCAAAACCATGGTTTACCTAACGTTCTGGGAATGCAATAAAGTCTTCATTTGTGAAAACCAAGGAAAGTATTTATTTAATTGGCTGCTATGCAATTTTTTCTTGTACATTCAAATAAAATCACTGGCTTGACCTAACTTTCTGTGAATGAAGGAGGTTCTTCAGTTTTGAAAATGAAGGTAGTTACTTGTTTCATTGGCTGCTTTGCACCTGATTTCATTTACAATCAATAACAATATGCTGGTTTTACATAATACTCTAGGAATGCAGTCGTTTCTTCAAGTCATGAAAACTAAGCAAGTTACTTTTTCATTTCATGCCATGCACTTGTTTTCACCTATAATCAATGTCAAAATTCTGGTTGTACCTAATACTCTGTGAATGTAGAAGTTTCTACAGTTGTAAAAACTAAGCAAGTTACTTCTTTAATTGGCTGCTATGCATGTGTTTTCATTTACAATCAATGTCAAAATAATGGTTTTGTATAATGTTCTATGAAGGCAGGATATTCTTCAATTTGGAATTCTAAGCAGTAGTTTAATTTGTTGCTATTCACTTGTTTTCACTTACAATCGGTGTCAAAATAGTGGTTTAACATCACCCTCTGAATGCAGGAGTTGGTTCAATTGTGAAAACTAGGCACGTTACTTTCTTAACTGGCTGCTTTACACTTTTTCTCATTTACAATCAGGAAAAAACAATGTTTTTTACCTAACACTTTGTGAATGTAGCTCATTCTTCAGTTTTGAAAAGTACATAAGTTTCTCATTTAATTGTCTGCTAAACACTTGTTTTCACTTATAACCAATGTCAAAACCATGATTTTACCTAATATTCTGGGAATGAAGTGGTTTCTTCATTTGTGAAATCTAAGGAAGTTATTTCTTTAATTGGCTGCTACACACTTGTTTTCACTTACATTCAATACCAAAACACTTGTTTGACCTAATGCTATGTGAATGAAGGAGTTTCTTCAGTTTTGAACACTAGCCAAGTTGCTTTTATAATTGACTGACACACACTTTTTTTCACTTACAATCAATGTCAAAACACTGGTTTTAGTTAATGCTCTGTGAATACATGAGGTTATTCAGTTTTGAATATGAAGCAAGTAGCTAATTTGTTGCTATGCACTTCTTTTCACTTACAACCAATGTCAAAATCCTGGTTTTACATAACACTCTGTGAAGGAAGGAGGTACTTAAATTTTCAAAAATTAAGCATGGTACCTGATTAATAGGATGTTATTCAATTATTCTCACTTATAATCAATGAAAAAACAGTGGTATTAGCTAATACTTTCTGAATGTAAGTTGTTCTTCAGTTTTAGAAACTAAGCAATTTGCTTGTTTAATTGCTTGCTTCACACCTCTTTTCACTTACAATGAATGTCAAAGCAGTGGTGATATAAAAGATTCTGTGAATGCAGTCATTTCTTCACTTGTGACAACCAAGTAAGTCATTGTTTAATTGGCTGCTATGTACTTGTTTTCACATGCAATAAATATCAAAACACTGGTTTTACCTAACACTCTCTGAATATATGGTTTCTTTAGTTTTGAAAACTTAACATATTTCTTATTTATTTGGCTGCTTTGCACTGGTTATCACTTACAATCAATGACATAACAATAGTTTACCTAACACACTTAGAATGCATTAATTTCCTCAGTTGGGGAAACAAAGCAATTTACTTTAAATGACTGCTACATGCTTCTTTTCACATACAGTCAATGGCAAATTATTTGTGATGCTTAAACTTCTGTGAATTCAGCAGCTTATTCAGTTGTGAAAACTTAGCACATAACTTCTTTAGTTGGCTGCTATGCACATGTTTTAACTTGCAACCAATGTAAAACCATGATTTTACTTAATATTCTAAGAATGCAGTAGTCTCTTCATTTATGAGAACTGAGGAATTTATTTCTTTAATTGGCTGCTGTTCACTTGTTTTCACTGCATTCAATATCAAAACACTTGTTTGACCTAATGCTCTGTGAATGAAGGAGGTTTTCAGTTTTGAAAACTAAGCAAGTTGCTTGTTTAATTGCCTGATGCACATTTGTATTCACTTGCAATCAATATCAAAATACTTGTTTTACTTAATTATTTGTGAATGCATAAGGTTCTTCAGTTTTGAATTCCAAGGAAGTAGTTTAATTTGCAAGTATGCCCTTGTTTTCACTTGCAACCAAAGTCACAACCCTGGTTTTACCTAACGCTCTCTGAATGAAGGAGGTTCTTCAAGTTTCAAAAATTAAGCAATGTACTTGTTTAATAGGATAACATTCACTTCTCATAATCAATGAAAAAAAACTGGTTTTAACTAACACTTTGTGAATATATGTTGTTCTTCAATTTTGAAAACTAAGCAAGTTATTCATTTAATTGTCTGCTTTACACTTCTTTTCGCTTACAATCAAAGTCAAAACCCTGCTTTTACCTAACACTCTGTAAGTAAAGGAGGCTCTTCAGTTGCTAAATTTTAAGGAAAATTCTTATTTAATAGGATACTATTCACTTGTTTTAACTTACAATCAATATCAAAATGGTGGTTTTACCTAACCCTCTGTAATTGCAGGTCTTTCTTAAGTTGTGAAAACAGGGCATGTTCCTTCTTTAATAGGCTCCTTTGCACTTGATCTCACAATCAATAAAAAACACTGGTTTTACCTTATGCTTTGTGAATGTAAGTGATTCCTCAGTTTGGAAAACTATGCAAGTTACTCCTTTAATTGCTTGCTGCTCACTTATTTTCACTTATAATCAATATCAAAGCACTGGTTTTACCTAATTCTCTGTGATTGCCATATATTATTCTGGTTTGAATTCTAAGCAAGTTACTTGTGATATGTGCTGGTATTAATTCTCACTTACATTCAAAGTCAAAACAGTGGTTTTACCTAATGGTCTATGAATGCAGGAGGTCCTTTAGTTTTGAAAAATAAGCAAGTTACTAGTATAATTGGCTGTTATACAATTGTTTTCACTTACAATCAATGTTAAAATGCTGCTTTTACTGAATACATGAGTATGCAGGACTTTCTTCAGTTGTGAAAACTAAGCAAGTTACTTTTTCATTTGGTGCTATGCACTTGTTTTCTCTTACAACAAATATCAAAATCCTGGTTTTATCTAATGCTCTGTGAATGATGGAGGTTCTTCAGTTTTAAAAATTAAGTAAAGTGCTTGTTTAATAGGATACTATTCACTTGTTTTCACTAGCAATCAATGCCAAATGGTAGTTTTACCTAATGCTCTGAGAATGCAGTCATTTCTTCACTTATGAAAACTAGGCACATATCTTCCTTAACTGGCTGCTTTGCAGTTGTTTTCACATACAATCAATGGAAAAAAAAACAGTGTTTTACCTAATGCTCTGTGAATGTAGGTG
>JAKSZT010038764.1:12318-23581 GCA_026826555.1 Tolypeutes matacus | reverse complement strand
TTTTACATTGATTGTATACAAAAACAAGTGCCATAGCAGCCAAATTAAGATGTAATTTGCTTAGTTTTCAAAACTGAAGAGCCACTTACATTCACAAGGTAAAACCAGTGTTTTTACATTGATTGTAAGTGAGAAGAAGTGAATAGTATCCTATTAAACAAGTACATTGCTTAATTTTTGAAAATGGAACAACCTCCCTCATTCACAGATTGGTAAAACAAGAGTTTTCACCTTGGTTGTAAGTGAATACAAATGTGTAGCAGGCAATTAAACAAGAAATTTGCTTAATTTTCAAAACAGAAAAACCCTCTTCATTCACAGAGCATTAGGTCAAACAAGTGTTTTGATATTGAATATAAGGGAAAACCTGTGTGTAGAAGCCAATTAAAGAAATTACTTCCTTAGACTTCACAAATGAAGAAACTGCTCCATTCCCAGTATTTTTGGTTAAACCATAGTTTTGACATCAGTTGTAAATGAAAACAAGTGCATATAAGCCAATTAAAGAAGTAAATTACTTAATTTTCACAACTTAAAGAAACAACTTTCTGCAGTCCCAGCATTTTAGGGAAAATGAGCATATTGACATTCTAAGTAAAAACAAGTGCATAGCAGCCAAGTAAACAAGTAACTTGCATTGTTTTCAAAACTGAAAAACCGACTGCATTCATTGAGCATTATGTAAAACCAGTGTTTTGACATAGATTATAAGGGAAACAAGTGCATAACAGACATTTATACAAGTAACTTCCTTAGTTTTCAAGGTTGAAGGACCTCCTGCCTTCATAGAGTGTTAGGTAAAACCAATGTTTTGTGATTTATTGTGAAAATAAATACCAGCCAATAAAACAAGTAACATGCTTAGAATTCAAAACAGAAAAACACTACTGAATTCACAGAACTTTAGATAAAACCAGTGCTTTGACATTGATTGTAAGTGAAAAGATGTGCAGCAGGCAATTAAATTAGTAACTTGCATAGTTTCCTAAACTGAAGGACCACTTACTCTCATGAAGCACTAATTAACACCAGTATTTTTTCATTGATTGTGAGAACAAGTGCAAAGCAGCCAATTAAGAAACTGTCATGCCTAGTTTTCACAACTGAAGAAACTCCTGCACTCATAGAGGTTTAAGTAAAACCCCATTTTGTCATTGATTGTAAGTGAAAACAAGTGAACAGTATCCTATGAAACAAGTACCTTCCTTAATTTTTAAAAGCTGAAGAGCGTCCTTCATTTACAGAGCATGAGGAAAAACCAGGGTTTTGACATTGGTAGTAAGTAAAAAGAAGTGTGTAGCAGGCAATTAAATGAGTAACTTGCTTAGTTTTCAAAACTGAAGAACCACTTACATTCACAAAGTTAAAACCAGAGATTTTCATTGATTGTAAGTGAGAAGTGAATAGTATCATATAAACAACTAGCTTGCTTAATATTTGAAAATTGAAGAACCTCCTTCATTCACAGAGTGTTAGGTAAAACCAGGCAATGATTATAAGTGAAAACTCCTACATCACATCAAATTAAACTACTTGCTTGGAATTCAAATCTGAAAAATCTCATGCATTTACAGAACATTAGGTAAAAACAGTGATTTGACATTGATTGTAAGTGAAAACAAGTGTGTAGCAGGCAATTAAACAAGCAACCTCCTTAGCTTTCAAAAGTGAAGAACAAACTGCATCCACAGAACATTAGGTAAAACCATGTTTTGACTTTTTTGCAAGTGAAACAAGTGCCATAGCAGCCAAATAAAAGAGTAATTTGCTTAGTTTTCAAAACCAAAGAACCACCTACATTCAAGTGGTGTTAGGAAAAACAAATGTTTTGATATTTATTGTAAGTAAAACAAGTTCATAGCAGCCAAATAAACAAGTAGTTGCTTGGTTTTCACAAGTGAAGTAATGACTGCATTCACAGAATCTTATGTATCAACACTGCTTTGATATTGATTGAAAGTGAAAAGAAGTATGAAGCAGGTAATTAAATGAGTAATTTTCTTAGTTATCAAAACCGAAGAAAAACTTACATTCACAAACTATTAGATAAAACCAGTGTTTTTAAATTGATTGCGATAAGAAGTGAATAATATCCTAATAAACAAGTAATTGCTTAATTTTTAAAATTTGAAGAACTTCCTTCATTCACAGAGTGTTAGGTAATACCAGGGTTTTGACATTGGTTGTAAGTGAAAACAAGTGTGTAGCAGGCAATTAAACAAGCAAATTGCTTGGTTTTCAAAACTGAAGAACCTCCTACATTCACAGAGCATTAGGTCAAACAGGTGTTTTGATATTCAATATAAGTGAATACAATTGTGTAGCAGCCAATTAAAGAAAAAACTTCATTAGTTTTCACAAATGAAGGAACTACAGCATTCCCAGAATGTTAAGTAAAACCATGGTTTTGACATTGGTTTTAAGTTAAAACAAGTGCATAGAAGCTTATTAAAGAAATAACATGTTTAGTATTCACAACTGAAGAAACTACTGCATTCACAGGATGTTAGTTATCACAGCTGATTTGCCACTGACTCTAAGTGAAAAACAGTACCTAACATTCATTTAAAGAAGTAGATGGGTTAGTTTTCACAACTTAAGAAACAATTGCATTCTCAGTATATAAGGTAAAACCAGCATATTGACATTGTAAGTGAAAACTAGTGGATAGCAGTCAATTATACAAGTACCTCACTTAGTTTTCAAAAGAGAAGTATGTACTGCATTCAAAGAGTATTAGGTAAAACCAGTGTTTTGACATTGATTTTCAGTGAAAACAAATGCCATAACAGCCAAATAAAGAAGTAATTTGCTTAGATTCCTAAACTGAAGAACCTCCCACATTCACAGACCATAAGCTAAAACCAGTGTTTTCATATTTATTGTATGTGAAAAGAAGAGGATAACATCCAATGAAAAAGTAACTTGCTTAGTTTTCAAAACTTGAAGAAAAAACTGCATTCTCACAGTATTAGTTAAAACCAGTATATTGACATTGTAAGTGTCAACCAGTGCTTTTCCATGGATTTTCAGTGAAAAGAAGTATGCAGCATGCATTTAAATGAGTGACTTGCATAGTCACTTGTAGTTGGAAAACTTGCATAGTTTTCCAAACTGAAGAACCATTTACATTCACAAAGCATTAGGCAAAACCAGTCTTTTTTTATTGATTGTGAGAACAAGTGCAAAGCCACCAATTAATGAAGTAACATGCCTAATTTTCACAATTGAAGAAACTCCTGCATTCACAGAGCATTTTTAAACCACCATTTTGACAATGATTGTAAGTGAATAGAAGTGTGCAGCAGGAAATTAAATGAGTAACTTGCATAGATTTCCAACCTGAAGAACCTCTTACATCCACAAAGGATAAGGTAAAACTAGGGTTTTTCATTGATTGTGAGAACAATTGCAAAGCAGCCAATTAAAAGGTAAAGTGCCTAGTTTTCACAACTGAAGAAAAATCTGCATTCACAGAATGTTAGAAAAAACTAACATTTTGACATTGATTGAAAGAGAAATGAAGTGTGTGGCAGGCAATTAAATGAGTAAGTTGCTTAATTTTCAAAACTGAAGAACCACAATGTTATGTAAAACCATGATTTTGACAGTGGTTGTAAGTTAAAACAAGTGCATAACAACCAAATAATGAAATAACATGCTTAGTTTTCACAACTGAAGAAACTCTTTCATTCACAAACTGTTAGGCATCACAACTGATTTGCCATTGACTGTAAGTGACAACAAGTGCATAGCAGTCATTTATAGAAGTAAATTGCTTAGATTTCCTAACTGAAGAAACTACTGCATTCCAAGTGCGTTAGGTAAACCATTGCTTTTTCATTGACTGTAAATGTAAACAGGTGCATAACACCAAATGAAAAAGTAACTTGTTAAGTTCTCACAACTTGGAGAAACAACTGCATTCTCAGCATATCAGATAAAACCAGCATATTGACATTGTAAGTGAAAATAAATACCTAGCAGCCAAATAAAGAAGTAAATTGCTTTTTTTTCAAAACTGAAGAACCTCCTACATTCTCATTGCATTAAGTAAAAGCAGAGTTTTGATATTTATTGTATGTGAAAACAAGTACATAGCAGCCAATTAAACAAGGGCTTGCTTTGTTTTCACAAGTACAGAAATGACTGCATTCACAAGATCTTATATATCACCACAGCTGTGACATTGATTGTAAGTGAAAAGAAGTGTGAAGCAAACAAAAAAAATGAGTTACTTGCTAAGTTTTCAAAACTGAAGTACCACTTACATTCACAAAGTGTTAGGTATAACCAGTGGTTTTTTAATTGATTGTGTGAACAAGTGTAAAGCTGCCATTTAAGGAAGTAACATGCCTAGTTTTCAGAACTGCAGAAAATCCTGCATTTGCAAAGTGTAAGGTAAAACCACCATTTTGACATTGATTGTAAGTGAAATGATGTGTGTAGTAGTCAATGAAACAAGTAAATTGCTTAGTTTTCAAATCTAAAATACCACTTACATTCACAAAGGTAAAACCAGACTTTTTTCATTGATTGTAAGTTAGAAGATGTGAATAGTATCCTATTAAACAAGTACCTTGCTTAATTTTTAAAAATTGAAGAACCCCCTTAGTTCACAGTGTTAGGTTACACTAGTGTTTAGATATGGATTGTAAGTGAAAACTAGTGTATAGTATCCTATTGAACAAGTACATTCCTTAATATTTGGAAAATTGAATAACCCTCTTCATTCACAGAGCATTAGGTAAAACCAGGCTTTTGACATTGATTGTAAGAGAAAGCAAGTGCATATCCCAAATGAGAAAGTAACTTGCTTAGTTTTCACAAAAGAAGAAACTATTGCATTCACAAGTATTAGGTAAATCCAGCATTTTGACATTGATTGTAAGTGAAAACAAGAGCAAAACAGCCATATATACAAGTAACTTGTTTAGTTTTCAAAACTGAAAAACCAATTACCTTCACAAAATTAAAACCAGTGTGCTTCATTGATTGTAAGTTAGAAGAAGTGAATAGTATCCAATTAAACAAGTACCTTGCTTAATTTTTGTAAACTGAAGAATCCCCTTCATTCACAGGGCTTTAGGTAAATCCAGGATTTTCTATTGGTTTAAGTGAAAACAAGTGCATATCCCAAATGTAAAAGTATCTTGCTTAGTTTTCGCAAATGAAGAAACTACTGCATTCACAAGTATTATGTAAAACCAGAGTTTTGACATTGATTGTAAGTGAAAACATGTGTATGACTGCCAATTATATAAGTAACTTGATTAGCTTTCAAAACTGAAGGACCTTCTGCATTCATAGAGCATTAGGTAAAACCATTGTTCTGGAATTGATTGTACATGAGAATAAATACCAGCAAATAATACAGGTAACCTCCTTAGAAATAAAAACTGAATAGCTCACTGCATTCACAGAGCATTAGGTAAAACATGTGCTTTGACATTGATTGTAAGAGAAAAGAAGTGTGCATCAGGGAAATAAATGAGTAACTTGCAGTGTTTCAAGTTGAAGAACCACTTACATTCACAAAGCATTAAGTAAAACCAGAGTTTACTCACTTATTCTGAGAACAAGTGCCAAGCAGCCAATTAAAGAATTAATGTGCCTAGTTTTCACAACTGAAAAATTCTGCATTCACAGAGTGTTAGGTAAAACCAACATTTTGACATTGATTATAAGAGAAAAGAACTGTGTAGCAGGCAATTAAACAAGTTACTTGCTTGGTTTTCAAAACTGAAATACCACTTACATTCACAAAGTTTAATCAGTGTTTTTTTATTGATTTTAAGTGAGAATAAGTGAATAGTATCTTATTAAACATGTACCTTGCTTAATTTTTGAAAATTGAAAAAACCCCTTCATTCATAGTGTGTCAGGTAAAACAAGGGTTTTGATATTGATTTTAAGTGAAAACAATTGAATAGTATCCTATTAAACAAGTAAATTCCTTTATACTTGAATACTGAAGAACCTCCTTCATTCACAGATAATTAGGTAAAACCAGGGTTTGACATTGATTAGAAGTGAAAACAAGTGCATATCCCAAATGAAAAAGTAATTTGCTTAGTTTTCATAACTGAAGAACTACTGAATTCACAAGTATTATGTAAAACCAGCATTTTTACACTGATTGTAAATGAAAACAAGTGCCCAACAGCCAATTATACAAATAACTTGATTAGTTTTCAAAACTGAATGACCTCCTACATTTACAGTGTGTCAGGAAAAACTACTGTTTTGGCATAGATTGTAAGTGTGTATAAATACCAGCAAATAACACAAGTAACTTGCTAAGAATTCAAAACAGAATAACCTACTGCATTCACAGAGTATTAGGTAAAACCAGTGTTTTGACACTGATTGTAAGTGAAAAGTGTAAGGAATCAGGTAGAAAAATTAGTAACTTGCTTAGCTTTCAAAACCGAAAACCACTTAAATACACACAAAAATAGTGATAGGTAAAAACAATGTTCTTTCATTCATTGTAAGCAAGCACAGGTGCAAAGCAGCCAGTTAAGCAAGTAACGTGCTTAGATTTCACAACTGGAGGAACTCTCGCCTTTACAAAGGGTTGAGTAAAACCACCATTTTGACATTGATTGTAAGTGAAAACAAATGAATAGTATCCTATTAAACAAGTATCTTCCTTAATTTTGGAAAACTGAAGAACCTCCTTCATTCCCAGAGCATTGGGTAAAATCACAGTTTTGTCATTGCTTGTAAGTGAAAACAAGTGCATAGCACCAAATGAGAAAGTAACTTACTTAGTTTTCACAACTGAGGAAACTACTGCATTCACAAGTATTAGGTAAAACCAGCATTTTGACAATAATTGTAAGGGAAAACAAGGGCATAACAGACAATTACACAAATAGCTTGTTTAGTTTTCAAACACTGAAGGACATCCTGCAGTCTTAGAGCTTTAGGTAAAACCACTGTTTTGGCATTGATTGTAAGTGAGGATAAAGAGCAGCAAATAACACAATTAACTTGCTTAGAATCAAAACAGAATAATCTTCTGCATTCAGAGAACATTAGGAAAACTAGTGCTCTGATATTGATTGTAAGTGAAAAGAAGTGCATAGCACCGAATGAAAAAGTGACTTGATTGGTTTTCACAACTTGAAGAATCAACTGCATTCTCAGCATATTAGTTAAAATCAGTATATTGATATTGTAAGTGAAAACAAGTGCATAGCAGCCAATTAAATGAATAACTTGCTTGGTTTTCAAAAGTGAATAAGCTACTGAAGTCAAAGAGCATTAGATGAAACCAGTGTTTGACTTTGATTGTAAGTGAAAACAATTGCCATAGCAGTCAAATAAAGAAGTAATTTTCTCAGTTCTCAAAACTGAAGAAACTCCTATATTCACAGAGTTATGTAAAACCAGTGTTTTGATATTTATTGTATGTAAAAAATGTGCATAGTAGCCAATTAAACAAGGACTTGCTGGGTTTTCACAAGTGAAGAAATGACTGCATTCACAGAATCTTAGATATAACCATAGCTTTGATGCTGATTGTAAGTGCAAAGAAGTGTGAAGCAAGCAATTAAATGAGTAACTTACTTAATTTTCAAAACTGAAGAACCACTTACATTAAAAAATTGTTAGGTAAAACCAGTGTTTTCTAATTGATTGTAAGTGAGATGAAGTGAATAGTATCCTATTAAACAAGTACCTTCTTCAATTTTTGAAAACTGAAGAACCTCCTGCAATCACAGAGCCTTGGGTAAAACCAGTATTTTGACATTGGTTGTAAGTGAAAACCAGTGTATAGCACCAAATGGCAAGGAAACATGTTTAGTTTTCAGAACTGAAGAAACCACTGCATTCACATGTATTAGGTATAGTCAGCATTTTGGCATTGATTTTAAATGAAAACAGTGTGTAACTGTTAATTATACATGTAACTTGCTTAGTTTTCTAAATTGAAGGACCTCTACATTCATAGAGCATTAAGTAAAATGACTGTTTTGGTATTGATTGTAAGTGAGAAGAAATGCCGACAAATAACACAAGTAACTTGCTTAGAATTCAAATAAAAATAATCTATTGTATTCACAGAGCATTATGTAAAACCCGTGTTCTGATATTGATTGTAAATGAAAAGAATTGCACAGAAGACAAGTAAATGAGTAAATTGCATATTTTTCCAGACAGCAGAACCACTTACATTGACAAAGCATGAGGTAAAAACCAGTGTTTATACATTGATTGTGAGAACAAGCACAAAGCCTCCAATAAAGGAAGTAATGTACCTAGTTTTGACAACTGAAGAAAGTCCTGCATTCACAGAGCATTAGGTAACATCACCATTTTGACATTGATTGTTAGTGAAAAGTAGTGTATAGCAGGCAATTAAATGACTAACTTGCTCAGTTATCTAAACTGAAGAACCACTTATAGTCATAAAGGTAAAAGGAGATTTTTTTTCATTGATTGTAAGGGAGAAGAATTGAATAGTATCGTATTAAACAAGTACCTTGCTCAATTTTTGAAAATTGAAGTTCCTCCATCATTCACAGAGTGTTAGGTAAAGCCAGTGTTGTGACATTTGCTGTAAGTGAAAACAAGTGTGTAACAGGAAATTAAACAAGCAACTTGCTTATTTTCAAAACTGAAGAACCTCCTTCATTGAGAGAGCATTATGTCAAACAAGTGTTTTGATATTGATTGTAAATGACAACAAGTGTGTAGCAGCCAAATAAAGAAATAATTTCATTAGTTATCAGAAATTTAGAAACTACTGGATTCCCATAATGTTAGATAAAACATGGTTTTGACAGTTGCTGTAAGTTTAAAAAAATGCATATCAGCAAATTAAAGAACTAACTTGCTTAGTTTTCAAAACTGAAGAATGTATTGCATTCATAGATAATTAGGTAAAACCAGTGTTTTGACATTGATTGTAAGTGAAAACAAGTGTGCAGCAGGCAATTAAACAAACCATTTTCTTAGTTTTCAAAACTGAAGAACCTCCTTCCTTCACAGATAATTAGGTCAAACTGGTGTTTTGATATAGAATGTAATTGAAAACAAGAGTGTAGCAGCCAATTAAAGTAATAACTTCTTTTGTTTTCCCAAATGAAGAAACCACCATATTCCCTGAATGCTGTGTAAAACCATGGATTTGATATTGGTTCTAAGTTAAAACATGTACATAGCAGCCAATTAAATAAGTTATGTGCTTAGTTTTCACAACTGCAGAAATTACTGCATTCACAGATAGTTAGGTATCACAACTGATTTGCCCTTGACCTTAAGTGAAAATAAGTGTGTAGCTTTCATTTAGGAAGGAAATTGCTTTGTTTTCCCAAATGAATAAACTAATGCATTTCAATAGCATTAGGTATACCATTGTTTTCCAATTGATTGTAAGTGAAAACAATTGCATAGCACCAACTGAAAAAGTAGCTTGCTTAGTTTTCAGAAATTTGAAGAAACAACTTCATTCTCAGCATACTAAGTTAAACTAACATATTGATATTATAAGTGAAAAAAGTGCATAGCAGCTAATAAACAAGTAACTTGCATAGATTTTAACACTGAAGAACCTCATGTTTTCACAGGGTATTAGGTAAAACCAGTGTTTGGATATTGATTATAAGTGAGAATAAATAGCAGCAAAGAACATGAGTAACTTGCTTAGAATTCAGAACAGAATAACCTACTGCATTCACAGAGCATTAGATAAAATCATTGCTTTGACTTTGATTGTAAGTGAAAAGAAGTGTGCAGCAGGCAATTAAATGAGTAACTTTCATAGTATTCCAACCTAAAAACCACTTACATTCACAAAGTGTTACGTAAAACCAGTGTTTTTTCATTGATTGTAGGAAAAATTCAAAGCAGCCAATTAAGGCAGTAACATGACTAGGTTTCACAACTGAAGAAATTCCTACATTCACAGAGCATTAGGTAAAAACACCATTTTGAAATTGATTTTAGTGAAAAGAAGTCTGTAGCAGGAAATTAAATGAGTAACTTGCTTAGTTTTCTTTTTCTTTTTTTTTTACACTTTAAACATAAACGTTTTTATAGCAGAAAATTTCAGAAAAAGGGATATATATATTTATTTAAATGCACACACCTCCTTAGGCCCCATTCAGTCTTATAAGGTTCTGGAAACATTAATGACACTATGTACATTTAATATTTTCCCCCATACTGAGATTACAGCATTACAAATTGTATCCATGACAATAAATCTAGCTTCTCATTCTTCCAATTTAAATTGTTATGTCTTTTTTTTTCTTTATTATAGTTTAATTTATTTATTTTTTATTTTTTTTTATTATGGGTTATAATCAAAATTCTCACAATACATACAAACATTTGCAAAATGATATATAAATATATATGCATATATGTGTATTTGCTTACAAAAATGTTGTTTATATATATATATATATATATATATATATATACATATATTTTAAGAGGTGCTTAGATTACCCAAAATATTACACAGAACCCATTGGGATTCCCACGTTGCCCAACTCCCACACCTCCCATCACATCCCACACAAACATCTCCCACAGTGTGGCCCACCACCCTCAATTAACTTACACATCCTGGAGCCTTGCCACCAACCATAGTCCACAGTTCACACTGTAGACCACACTCTCTCCCACTCAGTTCTGAGTGGTGTGTGCTGATTTAAAATGGCCTCCATCCGTTGCCACAACAGTAATCAGGACAACCTCCAACTCCCAAAGAGGCCACTGTATTTCAACTGCTCGTCCCCTCCCTACCCCAAAAGTGTCAAGTGGCCACTGGCTTCACCTCATTGTTATAATTTCTTGCATTGCTAGATTCACCATATGTGAACAAGAGAATACCATCAAGTCCACTCTAGTCCATAGTTCTTCCCCCAATCCTAAGGGGAATGGGATGGTGATGTCCACTCCACCTCCAAGTGAGAGAGGGCTTATATCCCATGGATATGGTGAGTGGGATGATCCTGCCTGCTGATGCAGGCCCTCACCATTCCCTGGAATGACCATTTCCCATCATTGTCTCCTCACCAGGTGACATGGATGAGTCCATTGAGCTGTAGGGTAGGAGTTGCAGCTCCACCTAGATTTCATGCACACCTGGCACATAGGTAGGCGGGAAGCTCCAGTCTCTGGAAGTATACCTAAAAACTCCAGCATCGCATATAGGTTTGAATAGAAGGGACTCTTGAACCATGTGTAGGGAGGCCTTATTTGAGTCTAATTCTGTCACTCTCAGGAGCACAGATTCCAA
>JAKSZT010038763.1:0-17216 GCA_026826555.1 Tolypeutes matacus | reverse complement strand
AAAAAAAAAAATATATATATATATATATATATATATATATATATATTCTTTTTTTCCTTTAATCACTGTGTTATCGGATGTCCGGTGTGCCGTGACACCTTCCCCCTCTCAATCCCTAGTGTCTCCCAAATTTTCATTTAATTTTCAGAAAAGTTTTAGGTCACAGCAAAGTCACACACAGAATACCAGAGACTTCCAGACACCAAACCACCCCCACTCTTCCCCACCCCATATTAAAATGCTTTTTTTTTTTTGGATGTTAGCATTGTTATAACTGTTATACAGATAGCAAAATATAGCAACTAAATATTGTCAATGGTTTACAGTATAGTTTACAATTTAGATGATAAAGTTTAATAAGTTTTGATGATATTTACCATGTCCTGTGTCCATTACTGTAAGGTAATGAAAAACCTTTCCCATGACCACTAAATACCCCATTAGATCTTAACTGTTCCTTCCTCCCCACCCCCCTGGGGGATATGACATTCCCCTGTCTTGACTCATGGAATGTCAAGATTCATAGTTACATGCCCTGGGTATTTGAACTTGCCCTTTCTAGTCTACCCACCTGTCAATGCTGCACCACCAAACCCAGTAATATTACTACCCATCTGTCTTATCCTTCAATATGCAACTATACTCTATCCCTTTACCATAGATTATGTCCATATGGGTGATGGTTCAAAGCCTGCTCTTCTCTTTCTGGCTCTTGATAACCTATCTTTCAGACAATGGTTCTCAGAGACTGCTCACTTTCCTCAATTCAAATCAGTGATGTCATATACTGTTCATCCTTCAGTGCCTGGCTTGCTTCACTCAACATAAGGTCTTCAAGATTCATCCACATTATTCCATGTGTTAGCACTTTATTCCTTCTTACAGCTGAGTAATATTCCATCATAGGTATGTACCACATTTTGCTTATCCATTCATCTGTTGATGGGCACCTGTGCTGATTCCAACTTTTGGCAATGGTGAACAATGCCGCTATGAACATTGGTGTGCATATATCTGTTTGTGTCTTTGCTTTCAGTTCTTCTGGGTATATACCCAGCAGTGGAATTGCTGGATCATATGAAAGATCTATTGTTAGTTTTCTGAGGAACTGCCAAACTGTCCTCCACAGTGGCTGGACCATACCACAGTCCCACCAGCAGTGGATGAGGGTTCCTATTCCTCCACATCCTCTCCAACATTTAGTGTCCGCTGTTTTTTAATAGCTGCCATTCTGATGGGTGTAAGATGGTATCTTGTTGTAGTTTTGATTTGCATTTCCCTGATAGCAAGCAATGTTGAGCATTTTTTCATGTGCTTTTTAGCCATTTGTATTTCTTCCTTGGAGAAGTGTCTTTTCAGGTCATTTGCCCATTTTTTAAATGGGTTGTTTGTCTTTTTATTTTCAAGGTGTAGGATTTCTTTATATATGCAGGATATTAGGCTCCTATCAGATATATGGTTGCCAAATATTTTCTCCCATTGGGTAGGCTGCCTTTTTATTTTCTTAATAACATCCTTTGAGGTGCAGAAGTTTTTAATTTATCTATTTTTTCTCTTGCTGCTCTTGCTTTGGCTGTGAAGTTCATGAAACCAATTCCTATTACAAGGTCCTGTAGATGCTTCCCTACATTATCTTCCAAAGTCTTTATGGTTTTGGCACTTGTATTTAGATCTTTGATCCATCTTGAGTTTATTTTTGTATAATGTGTAAGATGGTATTCCTCTCTCATTCGTTTGGATATGGATATCCAGTTCTCCAAGCACTACTTGTTACAGAGGCCATTCTTACCCAACTGAGTGGGCTTCATGGCCTTGTCAAATATCAGATAACTATATATGCGAGGTTCTATATCAGAACTCTCAATTCAGTTCCATTGGTCAGTAGGTCTATCCTTGTGGTATACCACGCAGTTTTGATCACTGTAGCTTTGTAGTATGGTTTAAAGTCAGGTACTATGATACTTCCAACTTCATTCTTCGTTTTCATTATGTCTTTGGCAATTCGGGGCCTCTTGCCTCTCCAAATATATTTTATGGTTAGTTTTTCCAGTTCCTTAAAAAATACAGTGTTGACTTTTATTGGGATTGCATTAAATCTGTAGATTAGTTTGGGTAGGATAGACATCTTGATGATGTTTAGTCTTCCTAAACAGGGAATATTTTTCCTTTTATTTAAGTCTCTGATTTCCTTTAACATTGTTGTGTAGTTTTCTGTATATAAGTCCTTTACATCTTTAGCTAAATTTATTCCTAGGTATTTGATTCTTTTAGTTACTATTGTAAATGGTATTTTTCTCCTTAATTCCTCCTCAGTTTGCTGGTTATTGGTGTACAGAAATGCTACTAATTTTTGAACATTGATCTTATAGCCTGCAACATTACTGAACTCCTATATAAGTTCTAGAAGACTTGTTTTAGATTTCTCAGGGCTTTCTATGTATAGGATCATGTCATCTGCAAATAATGAAAATTTTACTTCTTCTGTTCCAATCTGAATGCCTTTTATGTCTTTTTCTTGCCTCAGTGCTCGTGCAAGTACTTCTAAGACAATGTTAAATATGACTGGTGATAGTGGGCATCCTTGTCTATTTCCCGATCTCGGAGGGAAGGCTTTTAGGATTTCACCATTGAAAATGATGTTAGCTTTGGGTTTTTCATATATACCCTTTATCATATTCAGAAAGTTTCCATCTATTCCTATCTTTTGTAGTGTTTTTATGAGGAAAGAGTGCTGTATTTTGTTGAATGCTTTTTCTGCATCTATAGCGATGATCATGTGGTTTTTATCTTTCAATCTGTTTACGTGGTGTATTACATTGATTGATTTTCTGATATTGAACCATCCTTGCATACCCGGGAAGAAACCTACTTGGTCATGGTGTATAATCCTTTTGCTATGTTGTTGAATGCATTTAGCAAGTATTTTGTTGATGATTTTAGCATCTAGGTTCATTAGAGAAATTGGTCTGTAATTTCCCTTTCTTGTGGCACCTTTATTTGGCTTTGGTATTAGGGTAATGATGGCATCATAGAATGAGTTAGGGAATATTCCTTCTACTTCTATTTTTTGGAAGAGCTTAAGTAGAATTGGTGTTAGCTCTTTCTGGAATGTTTGGTAGAATCCATCTGGTCCTGGGCTCTTCTTAATAGGGACGTTTATGATGACTGAGTCTATTTCTTTACTTATAATTGGACTGTTGAGTCCATCTATTTCTTCTTTCATCAATGTAAGCTGTTTGTGGGTTTCTAGAAACTTGTCCATTTCCTCTAAATTATCATTCTTGTTTGCATATAATTTTTCAAAGTATCCCCTTATGATACTCTCTATTTCTGTGGGGTCAGTTGTGATATCCCCTTGCTCAATCCTTATTTTATGTATTTGCATCTGTTCTCTCTTTTTCTTTGTTAGTCTGCCTAAGGGTTTCTCAATTTTATTGATATTCTCGAAGAATCAGCTTTTGGTTTTGTTTATTGTTTCCAGTGCTTTCTTATTCTCTAATTCATTTAGTTCTGCTCTAATCTTTGTTATTTCCTTCTTTCTACTTCCTTTAGGTTTAGTTTGTTGTTGTTTTTCCAATTCCTCCAAGTGTGCAGTTAGGTCTTCAATTTTAGTTCTTTCTTCTTTTTTAATATATGAATTTATGGCTATGAACTTCCCTCTTTGGACTGCTTTCGCTGCATCCCATAGGTTTTGATATGTTGTGTTGTTGTTTTCATTAATTTCAAGGTAGTTACTGATTTATTTTGAGATTTTCTCTTTGACCCACTGTTTGTCTAAAAGTGTGTTGTTTAACTTCCATATCCTTGTGCCTAACCTGTTTCTCTGGCCCTTACTGATTTCAAATTTCATTCCATTGTGGTCACAGAAATTACTTTGTATAATCTCAATCTTTCTGATTTCATTGAGAGTTGTTCTGTGGCCTAGCATGTGGTCTATTTTGGAGTATGTTCCATGTGCACTCGAGAAGAATGTAAATCCTGCTGTATTTGGGTCTAGTGTTCTGTATATGTCTGTTAAGTCCAGGTCTTCTAATATATTGTTGAGTGCCTCTGTTTCTTTATTGATTCTCCATCTAGATGTTCTGTCTAATGATGATAAAAGTGTATTGAAGTCCCCTGCTATAATTGTAGAGGAATTTATTTCTCCTTTTAATTTTTCTAGAGTTTGCCACACGTATTTTGAGGCACCCCAATTAGGTGTGTAAATGTTGATGATTGTTATCTCTTCTTGAGAGATTACTCATTTTACTTATATGTAGTGTCCACCTTTGTCTCTTACAATAGTTTTGCATTTAAAGTCTATTTTGTCTGATACTAAAATAGCTATTCCTGCCCTTTTTGGCTATTGTTAGCTTGTAAAATGGTTTTCCAGCCATTCACTTTCAGCCTCCTTGAATCTCTGGGTCAAAGGTGGGTTTCTTGTAGACAGCATATAGATGGATCATATTTTCTTATCCATTCTGCCAATCTGTGTCTCTTGATTGGTGAATTTAATCCATTAACATTCAGTGTTATTACTCATAACGAATTTCTTACTTCAGCCATTTTTTCTTTGGGTTAATGTATGTCATATGTTGTTTTGTTTCTCTTTTTGTCTTTTCAGTTGTTTTTAAACTCTCCTCCAACTATCTCTCCCTTGTTTTTTCCTTTCAACTTGTAGAGATAACTTTAGTATTTCTTGTTGTGCTGGTTTCTCATTGACATACTCTCTTAATTTCAGTTTATCCGTGAATATTTTGAACTCTCCATCATTTTTGAATGCCAGTTTTGCTGGATAGAGAATTCGTGGCATGAAGTTTTTTCTTTTAGTATTTTGACTATCATACCACTGTCTTCTTGCCTCCATGGTTTCAGCTGAGAAATCAGCACTTAATCTTATTGTGCTTCCCTTGTATGTGATGGTTCTCTTTTCTCTTGCTGCCTTGAGTATTTTCTCTTTGTCTTGAGCATTGGACATTTTGACAAGTATATGTCTTGGAGTTGGCCTGTTGGTATTTATACTATTTGGGGTGTGCTGTGCTTCCTGGATATACACATCCATCTCTCTCAATAGGGTTGAGAAGTTTTCAGCCATTATTTCCTTCAACACTCTTTCTGTTCCCTTTCCCTTCTCTTCTCCTTCTGGAATGCCCATAATGCATATGTTTGTGAATTTTGTGTTATCGGTTAATTCCCTGTGTCCATGCTCGATTTTTTCTATCTTTTTGTCTATCTGTTCTACTATCTCTTTGATTTCAGCTGTATTGTCTTCCATATCACTAATTCTTTCCTCTGCCTGTTCAAATCTGCTGTTATGTGAATCCAGTATCTTTTTGATTTCTTGGATTGTGCCATTGTTCACCATCATATCCATTATCTTTTTAGGCATGTTTGCAATTTCTTCAGTATGTTCTCCCAGTGTCTTCTTTATATCCTTAATCTCTTCCTTCACTTCTTTAAGTTGGTCCATGATATTTGTTTGGATAGCTTTGATTAGTTGTTCAATGTTCTGCATCACTTTCTGGTTTTTAATTCGTTCATTGGACTGCTCCATGTTTTCCAGTTTCTCAGAGTCATTTGTATTTTTTTGTTGCCCTCTGGTCATCATATTATCTTGATGGGTTTGTTCAGTTGATTAGCTTTTCTCTATGCTCTAGAGTTTTATTTAGGTGGCAGTTCTGTGTGTGTGTTAAATTTTCTCTTTGGCACTTTTTCTTCTTATTTTATTTCCTTGCTTCTTTCTATGTTCCCTTGAACACAAAAGATTAGGGCCAGAAGCATCAAAAGATGTAAGGAAGGCAGAAGGATAATAGTAATACTGATAAAAGTTAAAAGAGGATCCAAATGAGACTTAGTGAGATGCATGTTTAACTCGTGTATGCTGTGTAGGGTAATAGGAAAAAAAGTGGAGTACCTACAATGGACTGGAAAAACAAAGAGAGGAATATATATATAGGGATTTAGAAGGCTAGAATTATGAGGAGGGAGAAAAATAGTGAAGAAAGGGCTGAAAGGAAAGAGCTAATACTAATTTAAAAAAGAAGAAAACAAAATAGATGGAATAGAAATTGACATCCTTGTCTTGTGGACATATGAAAAAAATCTATCTAAGAGCCACAACAGAAAGCAGAATGCAGAAAGATGAAGGAAGGATATGTGATAGTTTGGAATACAAAACCAATATAGACAGAGAGTGGGGAATTACTGAAGAAGAAGCACAGCAAAGAAGCAACAAGCTAGCAGCACCTAATTTATAAAATGAAAGAAAAACGAAAGGGGCGTGGAAAGAGGAAAGAAAAGCAAGAGACATGAAATAAACAAAGAAAAACCAAATAACCACACAGGCAAGCAGTCAGACAGAGCTAAGGAGGGTCAATGATTCCCCTAGGGTCCACGTGGATCCTCTCTGCCTGCTTGTGTTTATCAATCAGTTTCTCTGCAGGGTTCTATATGCAGGTCCTGAAACAGCTTTTAGCCATTAAACTAAATTAAAAAGAATTTATTTTTCATTTATTGAAGTGACCTTATCACTTTTTTTTTTGGCTAAATACAGGACCGAAAATAATTCCTCCTCTAAACGAATCCCCTTACGGATGGGACCCTAGCTGGACTTGTGGAAATTAATCAAGCACATCCAACTTCCTGGACTCCCCAGGGTAGCTGTAGCTCTGATGTTAGTCAGTGCAGAATGCTAAAGATGGCCGACTCTGCCCCTTCTGGAGCTGAGCCCCAGCATCACCAGGTTGCTATGTAAATCAGGTTGACTCAGCAGATTCGCCTCTACTCTCAGCATGGTGCTGCTTCAAGTCAGCTTATTTGCTCCCCAAAACTATGGGGCAGTCCAGGCAGCCAGATTCATGGCAAAAAAAAAAAAATTCCCTTACCTGTCCTCCAACAGAAACCTTCCTCTTTTGGAGAGTGCCCCCTCTTCCTGGCTCCGCGTCGGCCAGGGGATTATCCCTGGGCGGGTAGGCAAATCAACTCCCTCTCCGAACAGAATCACCCCTCCCCTCCACAGGGTGATGATTCGCTCTGACTGTTCTGTTCACCCAAGGACCAAGGGGCTCCAGGCAGCCAAATACCCAGAAAATAAAACTCTCTTGCCCCTTTTCCAGAACCCCCCCTCAGAGAGTGCCCCCTCCCACTAGGCCCTGTCTCCCGGTTGCCAAGCCCTGCTCGTGGCTCCAACTGGCTGTTTTTGTTTTTTTTTCCCCTAACCGCGGGGCTCAGGCATCCATGCCAACCACCACCGGCAGGCTTAAAACTCATGAATCTCTACTGTTCCGTCCACGCCGTTGATCCACGCAGATAGATGTCCCAAGCTTCTCATTCCACACGTGCACAGCACAGACCCCCGGGCAGGACCCCATCCACAATCCACCTTGCTCTGGGAGCTTGCAGTGTGTGCCCTCTTACACTAATGCCATCTTGGCTCCTCACCCCTATCTTTATTTTAATATCACTTTACAGTATATGAGGCCCATCTTTGAATATCTCATTCTCAATAAATATCAATATGTTATGGAGATTTAACTTGCCAGAAATTTTCTGAGAGTTCTAGCCACATCTTTGTTTTGAAGACTGTAGATGATGGGGTTGACCATGGAAATGAGGATAATGTAAAACACAGATATACTATATCTTGCTCAGCTGTATGATAGACTTGGAGTATAAAGTACATGATAATGTCTGTTCCATAGAAGAGAGACACTAAAATCATGGGAGGAACAGGTTGCCAAATCCTCTCTCATCCCTAAATTTGAACTTATTCTCAAAACTGTAGAGATTATTTGCCCATAGGAGGCCATAGCAGCAGATAATGGAATGAAGAGGAACAAGAAACCACTAAAAATGATTGCATTTTCATAAAGAGCTGTATCAGCACAGACAAGTTTCAGTAGAGCTGGGATCTCACAAAAGAAATGTTGGATATATCTGGCAGTGAAGTAAGGAAGATTGAGAGTATATGTGACGTGGAACAAAGCATTGAATAGAGCACCCAGCCAGGTACCAGCCACCATGAAAACACAGATTGTAGGGCACAGGAGAACTGAATATCAGAGAGGGTGGCATATGGCCACATAGCAGTCATAAGCCATAACTGCCAAGAAAACAGACTCTGCTGAAAAAAATGGTCATGAAGAGGAAGGGCTGAATTCCACAGTTAATAAAAATATGGTATTTTTAGCAGAAAGGAAATCATGAACTAATTTAGGGACAATAGTGGAACTATTCAAGAGGTCCATAATGGAAAGCTGGCTGAGCAGAAAGTACATAGGAGTATAGAGTTGAGAGTCCATCCAAATGAGAATAATCATCATAATATTGTCAACAAGGGCCACAAGGAACACCATGAAAATGAGAGAGAAGATGAGATTCGAGGCTTGAATGTGTTGAAATAGCCCTAGGAGAATAAAGTCAGTTCTAGTGGTCTGATTGCTCCATTTGCCCATTCTCTCCTTCCCAATTCATTATCCTAGAAATACCAGACAAAAATCTTTAATCCCACCACAATTTGGTTGCATCCTCATTTTATAATGTGCCAACTTCTTTCTCTTCCTTAGTTGTACAATGATATATATTACTCTCTACAGCACAATTATTCTTTTTACTGTTGCTAAGTCACTTCATACTGATTTGAAATACTTTTACCAAAAATTGCCTAGACACTACCCTCTCTGTAATTTAAGAAAATATATTAAGACGCCTTGAAATTTGGATAAAATTAGTAGGTAAAGTTTTTTTTTAATAAAACATTCAAACACATAATCTTTCCATGTACCTCTCCAAATCTACTTCTCTATCATCTCTATTAATTTACCTACTACATCTATATCTATGTCTATGTCCATTTCTATGTCTATATCAATGTCTGTCTTTGTCTGATCTTATATCTATATCTATGTCTACACTTATATCCATATTTATTTCTATTAATATTTCTATTTTTATTTCTGCTTCTATTTCTGTTTTTGTTTCTGTTTCTATTTTTATTTTATATTTAGAAACAGGCAACTCACATATTTAAAGGCATTCTTTGTTTTGCTAATTCCTGATTTGCAAGTGCTAGATATTGTTTAAATGACATAGCAGTTATAAATAATCTTCTATATGCCTATATGATATTAGGTGTTTTTCGTATGCTATTTTACCTTTATAATATATCTTCAAGGAATTACTTTCTTTCTTTTTAAAAGGCAAGTTTTATTTTCAGAGAGATCAAGTAATATTGCATACTTTCATAGCAGTTAAATAACCAACACCATAATCACATCAAAATTATCTCCAAGCTCCCTGTTTCTTTGCATCAGTATGTTACCTCATTATCTCTCTTAAAGATAAATCATGTTTAAGTGCTGTTATTTTGAAATTAATATAGGTATATTTGTCTTTATATTTTTGTAATTTGATAGCTGAGAACATAACACCATCCATAACCAGAAGAAGCCCAGTATCAGCCCAAATGCCTACTGCATGAGATTCAGTAATTTGACTTTAAATGCTCAAAAGATTGTTGATGATAGGAGAAACTAAAATCAACAGAAATAGACCAAAAAATAAAATGCTATTACTGAAATAATTTAGCCAAAAGAATTATTCCACATCTCTACTTAATCCAGTTGAGTTCTGTGTTAAGGGAAACAAAAAAATGCCTAGTCTAAATTGGCAATAACCTTGTCTAAAAGGGGTAAATAGAGAGAACCTCAATTTACTCATATTACTTTTGTGGAAATGAAATTGAAGTGACTAGATGGGCTGAATTTGTTACTATACAAGCATTACATTTCTCAAGATGTTCCTCAAAATTTAGGTCATATAAAATATACTAACACCAAAATGCAAATGTCACTGAACAATGAAGACAACTAGTATGTTTCCTGGAAAAGTGTAGTCTGAATTACTAGTTGCCACTGTATAGTGACTTTATTCTTAGGGTTGGAAACATGCATAAATGACATTGACCCACTAGCAAGTATGACATTTTGGTTAGAAAAATATTGCATTGAACTGCTTATTTTTATTTTAAGGGATACCAGCTTATCCTATCTATTAGTTACTAATTCTCAAATAATGAGATAAATACAAAATAACTGAAGAGCAGAAAGTAGCTTAAAACCTTGTGAACTTTTTAATTTGACTAAAATTCAGGAAAATTCTTACTGCTAAACATATATGGGCTCTGAATTGTATTTCAAATTTTGATTTTATAAATTCAGTTTAAAGGATGCCAAAATAATCAGAATTAAATAAAAAACATCTAGTGATTTTTAAATAACTATATCAAACTTACTTTTTCAGCTGAATGAATGCAAACTGAGTATTTATACCTTCTACTGAAGCATTTTTTTCTCAAATAAATCAATTCCTTTAAGGAAAAAACAATCCTTGACTCAGGATTCATTTGGAATTTGTTGTTATGCTTTCTTTACTATCAGGGTTTGTGAATTGCATGACTTTGGTCTTAAAATAATGAGGGAGAGAGTAAAAATTGCTCAAAAAGAAAATCAGAAGAGCAGACTCACAAAACAGTTGGATTCCTGAGAGGGAATTAATTTTCATTGTCTCTAAATATAATTTCTTAATGAATATTTGAACACAGAAAATTAAGGGAGTCCATCATTATAAATCAGTGGCACATAAATTAACCTGAGAAGTGCAGATATAAATCAGGGAAGATATGAATAATATAAGATAGCTAATTATTAAAAGTCTCTCATTATATCCTTAATCATCTATTACTTTGGAGTTCTCCCTCCCTCAAAATAGTTATCAGTACCATAAAGAGACTTTTGTCAGTCCATAAGAATTTTAGAATTTGGATTACTTCTAATGGCCTATTTTTCTTTAACAACAAATAACTTAATTATGAATATCTAGATTGACAAGCTTTAAGGAAATGAAAATTTTGTTCTTGTCATTGCACATGCAAATGCAAATCCAAATCCAAATTTAAGGATGTAGATGTAATAACATACACTGGTTTCTAATTATAATATAAAATGTAACCTTACCTTTTTCAAGTGATTTTCACAAATGATGTTTCAAACACTTGTTCCATAAATTGTTGATAAGAATATTTGCCCCATAAATACATTAATATGTATTTTCACTTTTTAATATTTTAAAACAAGAAGATTCAATTCATTTACTTGAAATAACTAGTAGGATATAAGAATATGAAGGACTCAAAGGCCATGTAATCTTTATGTGAAAGAGTTAACTCATATATTTTAAATCATATGCATTATAAATATAAAAATTATCCACTCAATTGTCTTTATATTGAGACACTCCTGTGGCTGAAATATTCATTTATTTCTTATATGTTTTTCTGCATGTAAACATATCAAATTGATTAGTAATATTTAATTTAGAAAATAAAGTTCTTGCATTTAAAGCTTTTAGGAATTGTTTCTAATTTACATCAACAGAGGCAAATAAATAAATAAATAAATAATATCTTCCACTTCCCCTTTTACAAGGTATTCAATGATAGTGTATTAATATTTTTTTGTAATTATAATATAGTTTGAAACAATGTTTCATCTACTGTTATTGAAAAATATTTGAAGCATGCATGACATAAAACACAAGTGATACACAGTAAAACTTGGGGGGCCAAGATGGCGTTAGTGTAGAAGGGCGTACACTGCAAGCTCCCAGAGCAAGGCGGATTGTGGATGGGGTCCTGCCCAGGGGTCTGTGCTGTGCACGCGTGGAGTGAGAAGCTTGGGACATCTATCTGCACAGATAGGCGGCGTGGACCGAACGGTGGAGATTCGTGAGTTTTGAGGCTGCCGGTGGAGGTTGGCACAGGCAGCTGAGCCCCGTGGCTAGGGAAAAAAAAATAAAATTAAATAAAACGGCCATTTGGAGCTGCAGGAAGGGCGAAAAAGTTTTATTTTCTGGGGAGCTGGCTGCCTGGTGCCCCTTGGAACTTGTGTGAACAGAACAAACGAGCTAATCAGCACCCTGTAAACCGGAGTGGGATTTTGGTCGGGATATGCAACTGATTTCCCTAGCCACCCAAGGATAAGACCCGGGCCGCTGTGGAGCCAGGAGGAAGGGACACATCCGAAAAAAGGGAGGGTTCTGTTGGAAGACAGGGAAGGGTATTTTATATTTTTATTTTATTTATTTATTTATTTTTTAAGATTTTATTTATTTATTCATTTATCCCCCCCTTGCTGCTTGTGCTTGCTGGGTCAGCTAACCACGCCGTGCGGGCGGGTTTGCCTTCACCAGGAGGCCCCGGGAACCAAACCCGGGACCTCCCATATGGTAAAAGGGAGCCCTACTGATTGAGCCACAGCCGCTTCCCTATTTTATAATTTTAGACATCGATCTGGCTGCCTGTACCGCCCCATAGCTTTGGGGAGCAGATAAGCCAACCTGAAGCAGCATTAGGCTGAGAGCAGACGCGAATCTGCACTCAAACTGATTTACTGAGCAGCCCGGTGACGCTCGAGCTCGGCGTCAGAAGCGGCGGAATCCGCCGTCTTTAGCACTCCTCACTGACTAACATCAGAGCTTCAGCTAACCTGGAGAGTCTGGAAAGTGGGACGTGCTTTATTAATTTCCACGGGCCCAGCTAGGGTGCCTTCCGTAAGGGGGTTGGTCTAGAGGAGGAATTATTTTGGGTCCTGCATTTGGCTAAAAAAAAAAAAAAAAAAAAAAAAAGTGAGGTCACCTCAACAAATGAAAAATAATTTTTTTAAATTTAGTTTAATAGCTAAAAGCTGCTTCAGGACCTGCATATAGAACCCTGTGGGGAAATTCATTGATAAACACAAGTAGGCAGGATGGATCCATGTGGACCCTAGGGGAATCATTGACCCCACTTAGCTCTGTTTGACTGCTTCCCTGGGTGGATCTTTGGTTTCTCTCTGTTACTTTCTGGTCTATTGCTATTATTCCCATTTTCCTCCCCCCTTCCTTTTTCCTTCTATTTTTTTTTTTAAATAGGTGCTGCCAGCTGGTAGCTTATTTGCTGGGCTTCTTATTCAGTAATTTCCCACTCGCTGTATATATTGATTCTGTATTACAAACTATCGCTTATCCTTCCTGCATGTTTCTGCCTTCTGTTTTCTGTTGTGGCTCTTAGAGACAACATTTTTTCATAGGCCCACAACTTAAGGGTGTCAATTTCTATCCCATCTATTTTGTTTTCTTCTTCTTTTTTCTTTCTTTTTTTTTTATTAGTATTAACTTTTTCCTTTCAGACCTTTCTCTACTATTTCTCTACCTCCTCATAATTCTAGCCTTCTAAATCACTATATATATATATTCTTCCATTTGTTTTCCCAGTCCATTATAGAAACTCCATATTTTTTCCTAGTACTCTACACTGCCTACACAAGTTAAATATTCATCTCATTAAGTCTCATTTTGCCCCTCTTCTAACTTTTATCAATATTTCTATTATCCTTCTGCCTTCCTTACATCTTTTGATTCCTCTGGCCCTAACCTTTTGCCTTCAAGGGAACATAGAAAGAAGTAAGGAAATAAAATAAGAAGAAAAACTGCCAAAGAGAAAACTTAACTCACACGCAGAACCAACAGCTAGATAAAATTCTAGAGCATAGAGAAAAGCTAATCAACTGAACAAACCCATCAAGATAATATGATGACCAGAGGGCAACAGAAAAATACAAATGACTCTGAAAAACTGGAAAACATGGACTAGTCCAGTGCACAAAATAAAAACCAGGAAGCAATGCAGTACATCGAACAACTAATCAAAGCTATCCAAACAAATATCATGGACTAACTTAAAGAACTGAAGGAAGAGATTAAGGATATAAAGAAGACACTGGGAGAACATACTGAAGAAATACCTAACACACCTAAAAAGGTAATGGATATGATGGCAAACAAAAGCACAAGTCAAGAAATGAAAAAGATGCTGGACTCACATGGGAGCAGATTTGAACAGGCAGAGGAAAGAATTAGTGATATGGAAGACAATACAGTTGAAATCAAAGAGATTGTAGAAAAGATAGACAAAAAGATAGAAAAAATCCAGTATGGTCTCAGGGAATTAACCGATAATGCAAGATGCACAAACATACACATTATGGGAATCCCAGAAGGAGAAGAGAAGGGAAAGGGAAAAGAAGGAGTGTTGATGGAAGTTATGGCTGAAAACTTCCCAACTCTATTGAGAGAGATGTATGTGTACATACAGGAATCACAGTGCACTCCAAATAGTATAAATCCCAACAGGACAACTCCAAGACATATACTCGTCAAATTGTCCAATGCTCAAGACAAAGAGAAAATACTCAAGGCAGCAAGAGAAAAGAGAACCATCACATACAAGGGAAGCACAATAAGATTAAGTGCTGATTTCTCAGCTGAAACCATGGAGGCAAGAAGACAGTGGTATGACATACTCAAAACGCTAAAAGAAAAAAACTACCAGCCACGAATTCTCTATCCAGCAAAATTGGCATTTAAAAATGAAGGAGAGTTCAAAATATTCACAGATAAACAGCAATTAAGAGAGTATGTCAAGAAGAAACCAGCACTTCAAGAAATACTTAAGGAATCTCTACAAGTTGAAAGGAAAAAACAAAGGAGAGAGAGTTGGAGGAGAGTTTAAAAACAACTGAAAAGTCAAAAAGAGAAACAAAAAACATATGACATATATTAACCCAAAGAAAAAATGGCTGAAGTAAGAAATTTGTTACGAGTAATAACACTGAATGTTAATGGATTAAATTCACCAATCAAGAGACACAGATTGGCAGAATGGATAAGAAAATATGATCCATCTATATGCTGTCTACAAGAAACCCACCTTTGACCCAGAAATTCAAGGAGGCTGAAAGTGAATGGCTGGAAAACCATTTTACAAGCTAACAATAGCCAAAAAAGGGCAGGAGTAGCTATTCTAATATCAGACAAAATAGACTTTAAATGCAAAGCTATTGTAAGAGACAAAGATGGACACTACATATTAGTAAAGGGAGTAATCTCTCAAGAAGAGAGAACAATCATCAACATTTACGCACCTAATCGAGATGCCTCAAAATAAGTGCGGCAAACTCTGGAAAAACTAAGAGGAGAAATAAATTCCTCTACAATTATAGCAGGGGACTTCAACACACAGCTATCATCATTAGACAGAACATCTGGACAGAGAATCAATAAAGAAACTAAGGCACTCAACGATACATTAGAAGATTTGGGCTTAATAGACATATACAGAACACTACATCCAAATACAGTGGGATTTACTTTCTTCTCCAGTGCACATGGAACATACTCCAAAATAGACCACATGCTAGGCCACAAAACAACACTCAAGGAATTCAGAGAGATTGAGATTATACAAAGTAATTTCTCTGACCACAACGGAATGAAGTTGGAAATCAATAAGGGCCAGAGAAATAGGTTAAGCACAAGGATATGGAAGTTAAAGAACACACTATTAGACAAACAGTGGGTCAAAGAGGAAATTTCAAAAGAAATCAGTAACTACCTTGAAACTAATGAAAACAACAACACAATATATCAAAACCTATGGGATGCAGTGAAAGTAGGCCTAAGAGGAAGTTCATAGCCATAAATTCATATATTAATATATTAAAAAAGAAGAAAGAGCTAAAATTGAAGACCTAACTGCACACTTGGAGGAATTGGAAAAACAACAACAAACTAAACCCAAAGGAAATAGAAAGCAGGAAATAAACAAGATTAGAGCAGAACTAAATGAAATAGAGAATTAGAAAGCCCTGGAAACAATAAACAATACCAAAAGCTGGTTCTTTGAGAATATCAACAAAATTGACAAACTCTTAGCCAGACTAACAAAGAAAAAGAGAGAACAGATGCAAATATATAAAATAAGGAATGAACAAGGTGATATCACTACTGACCCCACAGAAATAAAGAGTATCATAAGAGGATACTTTGAAAAATTATATGCAAACAAGAATGACAATTTAGAGGAAATGGACAAGTTTCTAGAAACCCACAAACAGCTGACATTGATGAAAGAAGAAATAGATGAACTCAACAGCCCAATTACAAGTAAAGAGATAGATTCAGTCATTAAAAACCTCCCAACTAAGAAGAGTCCAGGACCAGATGGCTTCACAGCTGAATTCTACCAAACATTCCAGAAAGAGCTAACACCAATTCTACTTAAGCTCTTCCTAAAAATAGAAGTAGAAGGAATATTACCTAAGTCATTCTATGATGCCAATATTATCCTAATACCAAAACCAAATAAAGATACCACAAGAAAGGAAAATTACAGATCAATTTCTCTAATGAACCTAGATGCTAAAATCCTTAACAAAATACTTGCTAATCGCATTCAACAACATATCATAAGGATTATACACAATGACCAAGTGGGTTTCATCCCAGGTATGCAAGGATGGTTCAATATAAGAAAATCAATCAATGTAATACACCACATAAACAAACTGAAAGAAAAAAACTACATAATCATCTCTATAGATGCAGAAAAAGCATTAAACAAAATACAGCACTCTTTCCTCATAAAAACACTACAAAAGATAGGAATAGATGGAAACTTTCTGAAAATGATAAAGGGTATATATGAAAAACACAAAGCTGACATCATTTTCAACGGTGAAATCCTAAAAGCCTTCCCTCTGAGATCAGGAAATAGACAAGGATGCCCACTATCACCACTCCTATTTAACATTGTCTAAGAAGTACTTGCACGAGCACTGAGACAAGAAAGGGACATAAAAGGCATCCAGATTGGAAAAGAAGAAGTAAAAATTTCATTATTTGCAGATGACATGATCCTATACATAGAAAGCCCTGAGAAATCGACAACAAGGTTTCTAGAACTAATAAAGGAGTTCAGTAATATTGCAGGCTATAAGATCAATGCTCAAAAATCAGTAGCATTTCTGTACACCAATAACCAGCAAACTGAGGAGGAAATCAGGAAAAAAATACCATTTACAATAGTACATAAAAGAATCAAATACATAGGAATAAATTTAACTAAAGATGTAAAGGACTTATATACAGAAAACTACACAACACTGTTAAAGGAAATCAAAGAAGACTTAAATAAATGGAAAAATATTCCCTGTTCATGGATGGGAAGACTAAACATCATCAAGATGTCTATCCTACCCAACCTAATCTACAGATTTAATGCAATTCCAATAAAAGTCAACACTATATTTTTTAAGGAACTGGAAAAACTAATCACAAAATATATTTAGAGAGGCAAGAGGCCC
>JAKSZT010038762.1:11758-27435 GCA_026826555.1 Tolypeutes matacus | reverse complement strand
GGGTATATTTGTGATTTTGGAAAACTGACAAATCATTTATATATAAACATAAATCTATATAATTCTAAGTAAAACTTTCAAAGTAAGAAATAGCAAATACATGAAGGAGGAACTAAATGGCAAAAAAGAAAACATCATTATCATCATCATCACCCACATCTTAATCATCAACATCAATATCTTCATAGGTTTCCTAATCACCTTCGTCACCACCACCTCCATTACCATCATCTCCACCACCATTATTGGGGAAATATAATGAAAAGCAAAACCTTCTCCAAACTCAGAAGAAATTCTCTTGACAAGGGTAGAAGAGTTAAGAAAAAAAATTATATTATTGAATAAGCATTAAACCAGAATGTGATCCATCACAGGGAATCCACAAAAGATATTTCAAAGAAAGAAGATAATTTCACGTGTTATTTAAAGTAGATAAAAATACAATTTATACATGTTCTCAAGATAAACTAGTCCTCAAGCAAAAGTTCTTGACTGCATCATTTGTCACACATGGTTCATCTTAAATTTACCCAGTAATTGGGGTGGCCTTTGGATTTGCTAATTGCTTCTATCCAAAGGAATAGTACAATCATTCATATATCCATAGTAGGTAGATAGTTAAAATTTGGAGCCAGAATCAAAAGTTAAACTCCCATAGATAGAGGGAGATAAGGGCCCTAACTTCCTTGATGTTTACATTTCAGAGAACTTGTTGGAGGTCCTTGAGAAAGACATTCCTGGGTTGCAAAATTGGCAAAATGTTTCTTTTGGGTTTAAAAAAATTCCATATGTTTCACATAGGCAGAGAAAAGCTTTACAACTACAAATTTTCTTAAGGATGCTCTAAGCAAAAGAAATGGATGGGGATTTCTTTCTCTTTTTGTACCACAGAAAATTTGTTTTTCTTTTTCAATGTGTAGTTACATTGATACCAGCATACCCGTGATCATTATCTTCATTAGGACCAACATCATCATTTCATCACCATCACCATGTCAATCATTATCTTCCCCAATATCATCTTCATCTCCACCATCCTCAGCACCAATATCATCCTCAACATTATCATCATCTCCATTTTACAAAGGAGGGAAATAGAGTGACCTTAAAATACCTGCCCATGGCCTCACAGCTAGCATGATATAGGGCTAAGATGGCTTGGTACTTCAGCTAAAGTGCTTAATCACTTTTAGCCTTCTATGCTAGGACCTTTGGTAATTACCAGGAAAATAAAAAATAAAATAAAATAAAATAAAAGGAAATCAAGACACAGCCCCCTACTGTGAGTTGTGACTGATAAGTGCTTTCTCAGGGGTAATAGAGAAGAATGGTTAAATGGTTAAAATTTTGGCTGACCAAATATAACCTCTACTCTGATGACCACAAGTATCTTTGAAGAGAGAATAATACTACCTATTTCAGAGGTGTTTGAGGGAATGAATTCCGATATCAAATGATAACTCCCTTAGCACTGGCCCTTTTTCATTGAAAAGCATTCAACCAAAGTTAAAGTTCTTGGAGATAATGATGACAATGGTTGCTGGGTGGTGGCGATTAAAGTGAAGATGGGTCACAGTTGGAACAGAATTCAATGGTAAGTATAGTGAGATATTAATAGCCATCTGAAAATTCTAACCTCTGTTATTCACATCCAGAGCTAGTTATTCAAGAATATTTATTGATTTTCTCATATATGAACGTTCCATTCTAGGTTCTCCTGTGAAACTTGAGAGGATGCACAAGATAGTTAAGATCTCTTCCCTTGTGAATCTTACAGTGTGGGGGAAGACAGACATTCAGATTATGAGAAGAGTGATTCCGAATGCACATTCACAAATTTTCCATCATTAATACCAGAAAATGATTATTCATAAAAGCCCTGGGAGACCTTATATTAGCAGCATCCTGAGAATAGTCTTCAGTCTGAAGCTCCCAGCCATGCCCAAGGAAGATCATTCACACCTGAGGTGGACAAAGAATCAAGACTAAACAGTTTCACATCACCTGGTTGAGAATAGACACAGGAATTATGCCAGGAAATGGAAAGAGAGGGATTCAAGGGCCAATCAAAAGACAGGTATGGACTTCTATTCTGAGTTTCTATAGCACTTCTTTGATCAGTACTGTCTCCAAGGACCAGAAGCAGATTGGATGATCAAGTCTTCTCTCTGACCTCCATCTGACTTTTTCTTTCCATTTTACTCCTATATCACTTACTGTGTGTCTGGAATACATTTTTAAAAAAAACAAGGAAAAGAAGTATTAGAAAATATCAAGTCTTGCAACTTTGCTGTGGCAAGGAAGGATGTACTAAAATGCAAAATATTTAAATTAGCAGAGAGATTGTGCATCCAGAACATCTACTCTTTAAAACTAGGTGTTTCCCAAATTAAAATTAATTGAAAGAATGGGTATATTCTAGGTTAAATGAAAGCTCCTAATTATTTTAAAAATTTATTCTGACATAAAGAAACACAGGGCTTTGGGTATTAGAGAACTGAAGTGACATAATGAAAATAACCAAAGTCAAAGGGAAGGAATAATTGTTCAGAATTGGTGGAGGTATCAGTTCTGAATGTGAGATTCATGGAAGCTGGGGAGACAAATGAAAATCTGAACACTTGAAAATGAGAAATCACAAAAGTAGTAAAGCAAATTTCAAATGGTTAGAGTCAAATGCATTGCGGTAATTTGACTGATTGGCTTTGAGCTACTCATTTCCCATCCAGACATTCTGGATGCCATAATTTTGTAATCAATAAATAACTTTTGTGATAAAGCTTTTTTTTTTTTTTTAATGGCCACAGGAGCAGTGTTAGAGTGAGAAAGAACAAGGTGATACAATCCGTGATGAATGTGGCATATTGTTCCAGGGACTGGCTACAAGGGAGGGTTAATCGGTAGTGAAGCCTGAAATTGGATAGATTAACATCTCTAATATCTAACACAGTAACAATGAGGATACCTACCACACTTCTGGGTAATACAGTGCAGGGGAAAATTGGACAGACAGCATTTGAGATGGCTGCAGGGTACTCAATATCTTCAGTGGAAGGTTTCAGTGAATGCAGGAAGGAGAAAGGAAAGTTTAGAGAAGAGATTTAAGACACTCTTAATGATGCTGGTGGTCTTTGTTTACCAGAGGGCATAGTGGAACACTTTGATTTCCAGAGGTCAGTGTAGAAGACTCTCAGATGTGGGGGAACTGTAAGATATGGAGACAAAAATGGGATGTCCATAGAGTGTTATGTTGAACTGTGATTTGGGTCTAGATGCTGGTGGCTGAATTATAGATACAGACTAAAGGCTCATGGGTACCAGTAGCTGTGGGATTAGCCCCCATGAACTCAAGACATAAGGTCATGGTGTGTTTTTGAATACTGGTAGGAAGGGATCGTTGGTTGGTAATAATGTCTTTATTACTACTGAAAGAACCTTGTAGTCCTATAAAAGGCTAGCCCAGTATCATATATAGGGCTTCTTCTTGGTTATTACCAGAGGATAGGTGGTCTTTCTCAGGTAGGTTGTACGCCCTGTGGAGTACATTTAATGAAATGTAAAAGATCCTATATTATGTCCCTATAACGTAGGGTGTCATTATTTAAATCTTCCCTTATTCATGAATATTTAGTTTTTCACATTTTAAAAAGTATGTAATTCATGTATCCAAATCTCTTACTACATGTGCAGATGTTATTTTTGAATTGATACCAGAAAATGAATTTTGGTGGTTGAAAGAATATAGATTGTATATATTAATAGAGATGGAAAAATTTCCAACCATTTGCATTTAACACCTGATGTGAATTTATATTTACCTATACATTATAATGGAGATTATAATTTCAATTTAAATTTTTTCTTGGTGTCTGTACACTCATTTTATTATTATTATTTGAGAAACTGTAGGTTTATAGATATTTCATGCATAAAATAGTTTTCATATACCAATCTATGTTAAGCATCTTGCATTAGCATTGTACATTTATTAAAATTGTGCCCATTAAATTATATGTAAGTTATTTTTTCTTTATTTAACTAAGCAATTTAAAATTGTGTGTTTTTAAATTAGCCATGTCTTTCTATGTTATGTCTTTATTTTCTGATTATATATTATTGTAATTCCTGAAAAAGAATATGATTTCTCATTTAGAATGCCTGTTTCCATTTTAGGTTTTCTTTGTGTACAATAAGATGTAGTTTTAGTTTGCCAAAGGCTGTCAAGGCAATATACCAGAAATGGGTTGACTTTTACAATGGGGATTTATTAACTTAAAAACTTACAACATGTGAATCTCTGTTCCTAAAGATCATCTGCTGGCAATCCTGGGCTCCAACCAAATGGCAGGGCACAATGGCAGCTTCTGCTGGGCTCTGTCTCTTTCTCTAAGTTCTGTTGCTTTCAGCACCTGGCTGCTCTTTCTAGGCTTTCTCTATCAACTTCTATGGATTCTTCTCTTCTTGCCTTTGTGCTCCACATATTCCAGCCTTTAAGCTTCAAGACCCTCCTTCTCAGCCTCAAGGATTTACTCTCTGTTTTGGTGGCCTTTAATTTCTCTGAAAATCCATCCTGTTTATAAAGGATGCCCCCCCCAAAAAAGGGTTAAAACATACCCTGGGCTATGCTTTATTGAAGTAATCTATACAAACCATCTCACCTACAATAGTTTCAGATGCACAAAAATGGATTATTTTAAGAACATACTTTTCTGAGGTATACAAATACTCAAACAACCACAGTTATGAAATTTAGTAACCATCAAAAGTGCATTTGAATAAAATATGTACAATCAGTTTGGCATCAAAATATGTTCTCTTAACAAAATACATTTCATATATGCATTCTATGAGCTATTTCCTTTTCATTATTCAAGGAGCATATAATCTCATCTCCATGGTTTGTAATTATGTGAGAGCTTTATTAGTCTTAACTGTTACTGTGCATTGGTCATTATCTCCTTGTGTGTGAAGCAATGTTAGAAGGTGAATATATGTTCATGATTTCTAAAACTTGGTAAACTTAGTGCTAGTGTGAAAAATTCCTTATTTAATCTATTTAGTGCCCATGAATTCAACAAGCCTAGAACAAAAACAAACAAACAAACAAAAACAGAAAAAGAACATAAAGAAAAGGAAATTACAGAAACACAAAAATCCTCCACAAAATTTATAGCAAATTGGTTTAGCAAAGTATTAAAAACATAATATATCCTAATCAATTGGGTTATAACCTTGAATGCAAGGATTGCTCAACATTACAAAATCAGTGTAATTCACTCTCTTAACAGTCTAAAGGAGGAAAACTCTATGACCTTGTCAATAGATGCAGAAAATCATTTGATAAAATTAACATTCATTAGTGATAAATACCATGAGGAGCATATTCAACTTGATAAAAGGACTTTACAAAGATTATGAAAGTGTCATCATGATTTCTCATGAAAGACTGAATGATCTTTGCCCTTAAGATCTGGAACAAGATAAGGATATCTTCTCTCACCCATTTTATTGACCACAGCAAGAGAAAAGAGAACTATGATATACAAAGGAAGCTCAATGAGACTAAATGCTGATTTTTCATCTGAAACCATGGAGCCAAGAAGACTGTGATATGACATAGTCAAGGTATGAAAAGAAAAGAAATTCCAGCCATAAATTCTCTATCCAGCAAAGCTGGAATTCAGAAATGATGGAGAGTTCAAAATATTCACAGATAAACAGAAATTAAGAGAGTATACTAATAAAAAACCTGCACTTCAAGAAATGCTAAAGGAAGTTCTACAGCTTGAAAGGAAAAAACAGAAGAGAGAAATTTGGAGGAGACTGTAAGAACAACTAAACACAAAAACAGAAATAAAAACAACATATGGCATACATGAACACAAAGAAAATATGGCTGATGTAAGAAATTCCTTGAGAGTAATAATACTGAAGGCTAATGGATGAAACTCTCCAGTCAAGAGACACATATTGGTAGAATGGATAAGGAAATATAACCCATCTATATGTTGTTTACAAGAAATCCACCTTAGACACAGGGATTCAAGAAGACTGAAAGTGAATGACTGGAAAACAATTTTACAAGCAAATAATAACCAGAAAAGGGCAGGAGTAGCTATCCTATTATCAGACAAAATAGACTTTAAATGCAAAACTATTGTAAGAGACAAAGATGGACACTATATTTTAGGAAAAGGGGTAATCTTTCAAGAAGAAAGAACAATCATAAACATTTATGCACCTAATCAGGGCAACTCAAAGTACATGAGGCAAACACTGGTTACACTAAGTGAATACAGAAGTGATTCTACAATTATAATGGGGAATTATGGTACACCATTAACAACATTAGACGGAACATCTCAACAGAGAATCAATAAAGAAACAAAGACTCTGTATAATACATTAGAGCAGCTGGCCCTAATAGACATATACAGAATGCTACACCCAAATACAATGGGTTATACATTCTTCTTGAGTGGACATGGATCATACTCCAAGATAGACCACATGTTAGGCCACCAAACAACTCTCTATGAATTCAGAATGATTGAGATTATGAAAAGTACTTTCTATGACCACAATGAAATGAAATTGGAAATCACTAAGGGCCAGAGAACCAGATTAGGCACAATGATATGGAAGCTGAACAACACACTCTTAGAGAAAGAGTGGGTCAAGGAGGAAATCTGAAGAGAAGACAGTAACTACCTTGAAATGAATGAAAATGACAATACAGCATATCAAAACCTGTTGGATGCAGCCAAAGCTGTACTGAGAGGGAAACTCATAGCCATAAATGCATATATTAAAAAAGAAGAAAGAGATAAAATTTAAGATCTAAACGCACACCTGGAATATTAAATAACAAAAAAGAAAATAAGGACACACTAGAAAAAAGAAAAGAAAATAAGGACACACTAGAAAAAATGAACAAAACCAAAGCTGGTTCATTGATAAGATCAATAAAATTGACAAACCCTTAGCCACACTAACAAAGAAAAAGAGAGAGAAGATGCAAATACACAAAATAAGGAATGAGGAATGGGATATCACCACTGATGCCACAGAAATAAATAGTATAAGAAGATACTTTGAAAAATTATATGCTAACAAGAATGATAATTTAGAGGAAATGGACAAATTCCTAGAAACTCACAAGCAGCCTACATTGACAAAACAAGAAATTGAGGTACTTAAAAGTCCAATTATAAGTAAAGAGATCGATGCAGTCATCAAAACTTCCCAACTAAGAAGTGCCCAGGACCAAATAGCTTGCCACACAGGTGAATTCTACCAAACATTCCAGGAAGAGCTAACACCAATCCTGCTTAAGCTTATCCAAAAATAGAAGTAGAAGAAAAATTATCTAACTCATTCTATGATGCCAACATTACCCTAATACCAAAGCCAAACAAAGATACCACAAGAAACTAAAATTAAAGTCCCATCTCTCTAATGAACCTAGATGCTAAAATCCTTAGCATAATACTTGCTAATCACATTCAACAATATATCAAAGGAATTATATATCATGACCAAGTGTGTTTCATCCTGGGTATGCAAGGATGGTTCCAAAGAAGAAAATTAATCAATGTAATAAACAAAATAAACAGATTTAAAGAAAAAAATCATGAGCATCTATAGACGCAGAAAAAGCATTCAACAAAATACAGAACTCTTTCCTGATAAAAACACTGCAAAAGACAGGAATAGAAGGAGACTTTCTGCACATGGTAAAGGATATGTATGAAAAACACAAAGCTAACAACATCTTCAAAAGTGAAATCCTAAAATGCTTCCTTCTGAGTTTGGGAACATGACAAGTGTGCCTACTATAACCACTCCTGTCCAAGAAGTACTTGCTTGAGCACTGAGGAAAGAAAAATATATAAAAGGCATTGAGATTGGAAAAGAAGAGTAAAAATTTCATTATCTGCTGATGACATGATTCTGTACATAGAAAGCACTGAGAAATCTACAACAAAGCTTCTAGAACATACAAAGGAGTTCAGTAACATCGCAGGCTATAAGATCAATGCTCAAATTCAGTAGCATTTCTGTACACCAATAATGAGCAATCTGAGAAGGAAATCAACAAAAAATTACCATTTACAATGGTAACTAAAAGAATCAAATACCTAGGAAAAAATTTAAGTAAAGATGTAAAGGACTTATATACAGAAAACTACCCAACACTGTTAAAAGAAATCAAAGAAGACTTAAATAAATGAAGAATATTCCCTGTACGTGGATAGGAAGACTAAACATCATCAAGATGTCTATCCTACTCAAACTAATCTACAGATTTAATGCAATCCCAATAAAAATCAACACATTATTTTTAAAGGATTTGGGATTAGACAAGATCGGGCGCGTTCAGGGTGGTATGGCCGTGTAATATTTTAGGTAATCTAAGCACCTCTTAAAATATATGTGTATATATATATATATATATAAATAACATTTTTGTAAGCAAATACACATATATGCATATATATTTATGTATCATTTTACAAATGTTTGTATGTATTGTGAGAATTTTGATTTTTACCCATATTAAAAAAAAAATAAAAATAAAAAAAAAAAAAGGATTTGGGAAAACTAAATACAAAATTTTTTGGAAGGATAACAGACCCAGAATCATCAGAGACATATTGAAAAGGAGAAATGAAGCTGAAGGTATTGCACTACCTCTCTTTAAAACATACTACAAAGCTAAGTGGTCAAAACTACATGGTATTGGCACAAGGATAGAAATACAGACCAGTGGAACCGAATTGTGAGTTCTGATATAAATCCTTGTATATACAGTCATCTGATTTTCAACAAGGCTACCAAGCCCACTCAGTTGGGGAGAATGGCCTCTTCAACAAATGGTGCTTGGAGAACTGTATATCCATATCCAAAAGAATGAGAGAGGAACACCATCTCACACCTTATACAAAAATCAACTCAAAATGTAAAATATAAAAGCTAAGGCCATAAAGTCCTTGGAAGACAATGTAGGGAAGCATTTACACGACTTCATAATAGGAAATGGTTTCAGGAACTTCACACCCAAATAAGAGCAGCAAAAGAAAAAATAGATAAATGGGATATACCCAAAATTAAAAACTTTTCACCTCAAAGGACATTATCAAGAAAATAAAAAAGCAGTCTACCAAATGGGAGAAAATGTTTAGCAGCCATATATCTGATAGGAACCTAATATCCTGCTTATATATAAAATCCTACACCTTGATTATAAAAAGATAAATAAGCCATTTAAAAAATGGAAGAAATACAAATGGCTAAAAAGCAATGAAAAAGATGTTCGACATTGCTAGCTATTACAGAAATGCAAATCAAACCTCAATGAGATACAATCTTACACCCATTAGAATGGCGGCTATTAAAAAAACAGCAGACTATAAGTGTTGGAGTGTTTTTGGAACCCTCATCCACTGCTAGTGGGATTGTGGAATGGTTTAGCCACTGTGGAGCACAGTATGGAGGTTCCTTAAAATACTAACTGTAGATATTCCATATGATCCAATAATTCCACTCCTGGGTATATAAACAGAAGAAAAGCAAAGACATAAACAGATATATGCACAACAATGTTCATAGCGGCATTGTTCACTACTGCCAAAAGTTGGAATCAATCCAGGTGCTCATCAACATATGAATGAATAAACAAAATGTGGTACATACATACAATGGAATATTACTCAGCCGTACAAAAGAATAAAGTCCTAACACATGGGATGACATGGATGAATCTTGAAGACCTTATGTTGCATGAAACAAGCCAGGCACTGAAGGATGAACAGTACATGACATCACTGGTAAGAATTAAGGAAATTAAGCAATCTCCCAGAGCTATTTTCTGTAAGATAGGTTTACAAGAAACAAAAAGAGAAGAGTCTGTTTTGAGCATCACACATACGGACATAATCTATGATAAAGTGAGAGTGTAGTTTCATATTGAAGGTATAGTATAGGAAGGTAGTGATATTATTGGGTTTGGTGGTTCAGGGTTGACAGCTGGATAGATTGGGAAGGGTGGGTTAGATGGTCCAGGATACTGGGGGGAGAATTGGAGAGGAACCAGGTGAACACTGGGGATTTGTGGGTATGAGGTTGAAAGTACAGAAGTGGGGATGCACTTATGGCTATATGACAAGGAAGGGTCACTAGTTTAGGGTGCTGTTTGGGGGGGCATTCGGGACAGGGTGCATGTGGAGCAGGCTTTTAGGGAGTGTGTGAGTTCATCCTGTCATAATGTGATCTATCAGTGTGTGGAGCCCCACAAAATTAGCGGGAAGTAATTGGACTCCCATTTTTTGGAGGACTGATATGTTCAGAAATAGACAGGTGGGAGTTTCTCAAGAGCAAGGGCAGTTCCTAATAAGGGAGGACAAACCAGTGTGTCACTACCTATTGTTGCAGATAATTATGAATTTTGGCATCCAAAGAATAAAGCCAGGGGATTATCATAGGCCCCAGGGGGATGGGGTGAGAGTAACAGAATAGATCAATCAGGGGGTATTTAGTGGTCAGTGGAAATGTTCTTCATATCCATACAGTGAAGGACAAAGAACATGGTAAATATCATCAAAATTCATAAAAGTGTAACGTCTAAAATGTAAACCACAGTTTAAACCATGGGCAATGTTTAGTAGCTATGTTTCATTATTTGTGTTTCAGTTATAACAATGTTATCATCCACATATAAAATGTCTTAATATGGAGGGGAGGAAAGGGGGAGGTATGAGATTCTCCAGTATTCTGTGTGTGACTTTGCTGTGACCTAAAAATTCTTTGAAAATAAAATGAAAAATAGTGAGTCACTGGGGAAATAGAAGGAGAAGGTGCCATGGTACAGACTGGACACCAGATAGTGCAGTGATGATCAGCAAAATGTCAAAAACAAATTTTTTAACGTATTTTTTTATTTTCCTACTGTCCCAATATTATAATTTAATTTTACTTTAATTTTTTTTTAATTTATGTATTTAACTCCTACATTTAAACGTATCATTATTATTTCATTTTCCTGTTAATTGAATTCAGCTATTGTAATGGCTTCATCTTTGAATAAGTTTTGGATCACAGAAGAGTTACAACTTGTTAGGGCGATGATCATTGGTGGGGGATGCATGGGAGGAAGTTCACCAAAGCATAAATATAAGGTATATAAAAATGTTCAAATGTTCATAGGGCATTGTCACAGTGGGTGGAGAATCACTCAATATATGAGAGAATACTGAATTCCCATCCTGGAGACCTCTGCCACATTCTCTAAGGGAGAAGCAACAGTCCCACAAGTACAGGGGCAGTGACTGGTGAAGGAGGATGATCCACTGATGGGCCCTTGATATTGATAACTAACCTTACGCAACTTTGCTCTTAAAATTGAAACTTAGCCTATTGTTATGCGGTGCCTAAGGGTTGCCTTCTTAGAGCCTTCTTGTTGCTCAAATGTGACCTCTCTCTGAGCCAAACTCAGCATAGGAATGCATAACCTTCCTCCCAGCATGGGACATGACTCCCGGGCATGAGACTCCCTGGGGCTGAAGGGTTGCTACCAAGTGCCAACTGGCAATGCAACTGGAAAAAGACCTTGAATAAAAGGGGGAAAAGTTAACAACAAATGCGTTCATATGGCTAAGAGACTTCAAAATGCATTGGGAGGTCATCCTAGAGGTAACGCTTATGCATATCTCAGTAGGATCTCATAGAATTCCAAAATGGTTATCTTCCCAAATAGTGGGTCTCCAGAGGGCTCTGGAGACACCCAGGTCCTATGTCATGGAGGATAGCTCCAAAGTTTGGTGCCTTGCTAGTGGGACCTACCTTGGTGTTTTTGCTCCAGAGAGTGACAGTTTTGGACTCAACTGTGTCTTCCCTGCAAATGGCTCATCTGTCCCTTCTATTTGAATCTATACTTTGTGCTGGAATTTGTAGATGGGCATCCAGAGACTTTAGTCTGTAGGCTGTCCATGTGCCAGCTGGGCCTGCAACCTTAGTGGAGCAGATACTCCTCTTCTACACTTCATTGAACTCACCCAGGACAACTAATGGGGGATGATGTTGGACAACTGCCATCCCAGGAAATGGAGAGAGTCTGCAGCTGCAGGCAGGATAATCCCATAAATCTTCCCCATGGGCTATAAGCCCCCTCTCAATTGTAGGTGGAGTGGACATCACCATCCCAGACTCCTCAGGATGGGGGGAAGAGTAATGGACTAGAGTGGACTTACTGATTCTGCTATAGAAATATTGTGATTCTAGCAATGGAAGAAATTGCAACATTGATGTGGAGCCAGTTACCACTGGAGGCTCTGGGGCAGGGAGTGGGAAAAGCAATTGTAATACCGGAACTTTTTTGGGACTTGGGATTTGTCCTGATAGAAATTGAAATGACAGATATAGGGCATTTTATATAATCATATAACATGCAGAACTGTGTGGGAGAGAGTGTGGTCTACAATGTGAACTATGGTCCATTCTTAATGGCAAAGCCCCTGGATGTGTTTATCAATTGCAATTAATGTGCCACATTAATGAAGGATGTTTATGTGGGAGATTGTGGTAGTTTTGGGAGGTGGGGTGTATGGGAATCACTATAATATTTGTGTAACATTTATGTAACCTAATTATCTAAAATAAATAAATAAATTAATTAAAACATTAAAAATATTATGCAAGTGACATTGTGATTACTTATGAAAGACTGAATGAACTCTGCCCCTAAGATCTGGAAGAAGATAAAGATATCTGCTCTCACCCATTTTTTTGACCACAATACAGGGATTTTAGCCAGTTTAATAAGGCAAGAAAAATAAATAGAAAAGTATTATCTTAGTTTGCCATAACTCTTATCACATATACCATAAACTGGTTTTGGCTTGACAATAGGAATTTATAGGATCATGACCTTGAGGCTAGCAGTGGTTCAAAATAAAGATATCAGCAAGGGTTGCTTACTTCCCAAATAATGTAGCACTCTTTAGCTGGCCACTGGTAATTCTTGATTTTCCTTGACTTTTATCTCTGCTTCCACCATTTGGTGATGCCTTCTCATTTCTAGTTTTGTGACTTCCAATTCACTTTATCAGGCCTCCCACAATCTGAATGAAGACTCACCCTGATTCAGTGGGGCCACACACTTCCTTAACTAAAAATAAGATAGTCAAGAGATCTTATTTACAATGGAATCACACCCACATGGATCTGGATATAGATACTCAATTCAATACACGAAAAGTATGCAAATTGGAAAGGCAGAAATAAATCACCTCTATTTTCAGATGACAATTGAATAGCCCATAAATCCAAGTCAAATAGTACTTACTAAAACCAATAAGTGAGTTTATCAATGCCACAGGAAACAAGATAAATACACAAAGATTAATTTGTCTACCAACTGAATATTGGAAACTGAAATTTGGAAAGCATTCCTGTTTATAGAAACACTAAAGCTCATTCCCAGCACTTAGATAGGTATTAGCACATAATACAAGCATGATAAAAGTTTGTTGTGTAAGTGAATGTGACCACAGATGGAAATATGGTTCAGGTGGAAGTCCATGTAGATGATGAGAATGAGTTAAGCCCCCAGCTAGAAAGAAGTGGGAAGTTATTGGATTTTTAACCTGAAGAGTAGAATGATGTTACTTGCCATGTTATTTATTATTGTTTTAAGTATTACAAACACTGTTAGCTAGTATAACAATGAGATGTCTCTAGTTTTGTTTTAAAATATGTTTAGGACTTCTGGGAAGATGGCATCAAAGTAGATGGGCAGGCCTTTTAACAAAAACAATAGAGGAAGGGCAAAATCTATCTGAGGGAGCTGCTTTGGGGATCTGCAGACTAGGAGAATGAAATGCATCATTCAGGAAGGAGAAGGACAGAAAAAAAGATGCCAAATTAAAACTATGAGTTATGCACCCTTGTGATTGGAAAGGGCACATATACTCCACCCTCAAGCCGAATAACCTCGTTAAACCCCCTGGCTCACTGCAGCCAACTAAGTGGAAAAGAGCATTCTCCTCTTTGCAATAAAGAGGGGTCTGGCAGAGGGGTGGAGAATGACTTCTCTTAAGTGATTTTGGCCAGCAAATCCCCCCTTTGAATCTCAGAAAATACCCCAGTCAGCACTGAAGTTGTCTCAGTGAGAGGGGAGGAGGGATCTGATCAAGGAGGTTGTCACACCCAGCAGTGCTGAGAGACAGAGGAACTAGGACAGGGAGGAATTAGGTAGAGACAGTTGCATAACCAGAGAGGAGAGAAAGAAGCCAGGATAGGTTGACAGGAAACTGTTAGAATTCCAACTCCCCTGAGGGAAAAGGGGCAGGGAGACCAGATAAGCTTTAAGAAGCCTACCTTACCTGTGAAGTGGGTGTAGCTCAGTGCAGAAAAGCCAGCCATACATGTACTAGGTCCCTGTTTAAATTTCCAGTGCCTCCTAATTGTAGGGATCCAAAGGGTGATCCAGTGAATTGTCAGGCACCCAGCCAGCACCTTATGACAGGGAACTTATAGACTGAGATATTGTTTATTTTAGATATTCTGACATGTTAATTTTTATCATTTAAAAAAATCTTCATTTTATTTGCTAAAATCTGTTACTTTCTTATCATAAGAAGGATACTTTGATAAACCACATGTCAACAAGGTGGATAACTTAGAAGAAGTGTACATATTTCTACAAACACATAAGCAGCCTACATTGATGAAGGAAGAAATTGATGTACTCTACAGACTAATCCCAAATAATGAGATTGAATTAGTCATCAAAAATCTACCAACTAAGAAGAGCCTGGTACCAGGTAGCTTCACAGATGAATTTTACAAGTCATCCCAGAAGTAACTAACACCAATACTACGTAAATTCCTCCAAAAAAATAGAAGTGAAGGAAACATTGTCTAACTCCTTTTATGATACCAACATCACCCTAATACCAAATCCACATAAAAACACCCCAAGAAAGGAAAACTATAGACCAATCTCTCTAATGAACCTGGATGCTAAAATCCTCAACAAAATACTTGCAATCATATTCAACAACACATCAAATGAATTTTACACCATAACCAAGTGAGTTTCATCCCTGATATGCAATGATGGTTCAACATAAGGAAATCAATGTAGTACACCACATTATCAGATTGAAGGAAAAAAACACATAATCCTATCTATTGATGAAGAAAAAGCATTTCACAAGATACAGCATCCTTTCTTGATAAAAACACTTCGAAAAATAGGAATAGAAGGAACCTTCCTCAACATGATAAAGGGTATATATGAAAAACCCACAGCTGATATACTCAATGGTAAAATGCTAAAGGTTTTTGCTCTAAGATCTGGAACATTACAAGGATGCCAACTGTCACTGCTCTTCTTTAACATTGTGTTAGAAGTACTTGTATGGGCACTTAGGTAAGAAAAGATATAAAAGGCAACCAAACTACAAAGGAGAAGTAAAATTTACACTATTTGCGCAAAACATGATCCTATACATAGAAAGTCCTGAGAAATCTACATCAAATCTAAAGCTGACAAATGGTTCAGTAAAGTGGCAGGATATAAGATCAACATGCAAATATCAGCAGCATTTCTGTACAGCAATAATGAGCAATCTGAGGTGGAAATCAAGAAAAAAATTCAATTTAAAATAGCAACT
>JAKSZT010038756.1:581188-810277 GCA_026826555.1 Tolypeutes matacus | reverse complement strand
AGACTAGTGTATTGAAGACTCCAACTATTATTGTAGACATATCCATTTCTCTCTTCAGTTTTGCCAGTATTTGCCTCATGTATCTTGGGGCATTTAGGTTAGGTGCATACATATTTAGTATAATTATTACTTCTTGTTGAATTGCCTCTTTTATTAATATTGACCTTCTTCATCCCTCTTAACAGTTTTGCATTTAATATCTATTTCATCCAATATTAGTATTACTAGTCCATCTCTTTTTTGGTTACAATTTGTGTGGAATATCTTTTTCCAACCTTTGAATTTTAACCTTGTGGTGTCCTTATGCCTGAGGTGAGTCTCTTACAGGCAACATAGAGATGGCTTTATAATTTTATCCATTCTTTCAGTCTATGTCTTTTGATTGGAGAGTTCAACCATTAACAAACAATGTTATTACAGTAAATACATTATTACATCATCTATTTTGTTCTTTGGCTTTCTGTGCTCACATCAAACAATTGTCTGTCTTTTTATCCTTTAATTTACCCTCCCTAATAATTTTATTTATACACTGCTCTCCAAGTCTTTTGCCATTGGTTTTTCATTTTGAGCTGTAGCACTCCTTTTAGTATCTCTTGTAATTCTGGTCTTTAGGTTATCATAATCTGTCAAGATTTTTGTCTGTGAAAACTTTGTACTTACTCTCATTTTTAAGGACAGTTTTATCAGATACTGAATTCTTGGCTGGCAGTTTTTCTCTTTCAGTACCTGAAATAGATCATACCACTTGCTTCTCATCTCCAATATTTCTGATGAGAGATCGGCACTTAATGTTTTCAAGGTTCCCTTTATGTGATGCTTTGCTTTTCTTGTGCTGCTTTCAGAATCCTTTTTTTTTTATCTCTGATATTTGTCCTTCAGAATAGTAAGTGTCTTGTGGTAGATCTATTCATATTTATTCTGTTTGAGATGTCTTGTCCTTCTTGGATATTGATGTTTATGTGTTTCATAAGGGTTGGGAAGTTTTTGATCATTATTTCTTCAAATTTCCTTTCTGCCTCTTTAAAATTCTCTTTTTTTCCTGGGACAGTAATAATGTGTATGTTTGTGCATTTTGCATTGTCATGCAATTCTCTGTGTCCCTGTTCCATTTTTCTAATCTCTTCTCATTTGTTCTCCTGTCTTTTCCAGTTCAGATGTTCTGTCTTTGAAATCACTAATTCTGTCTTCAAGCAATACACATCTGCTCTTATATGCATATAATGCATTTTTAATCTCATCCATGTGTCTCTCATTCCCATAATGTCTGTTACTTTGTTATTTTTCTTTGCAGGCTTTCAAATTGTGCTTTATGCTTATTCGGTCATTACTTAATATCCTTTATCACTTTAGTCATATTTTGTTTCAATTCTTTGAATTGATTTAAGAGAGTTTTATGATTATACTTGAATATCTTAAATCCTGTTTCTGTTCAGGATATTTGCTTTGATAATTTGGCTGGGCCATCTCCTCCTGTTTCTTAGTATGTTTTGCAATTTTTTATTGGTATCTGGACATCTGAATATGTTGATGAATTTACACTGATGGCTAATTTCTCTCATTTGCTTATTTTTTTCACTGTTCTTTGATATTTGATTCAACTTATTTGAAGTCTTTAAAATTGTCCAGCTTAATTGATCAAAATCAGGCTAGGGACTCAATAATGTGATGCAGATTTTCTCCCTGGTGTTAGGGTACAGAGTGAACCATAAGCAGTTTTTGTCCATGAAATTTCCAGACCCACCCATAGATGGAATTAGTTAGTGCACCTTTCCCTGAGATGTTTCAATCCCCATTTTCCTGTATTTTGGTCTGGACAGAACAAAGATTCAAAGCAGACTTTGCTGGTAAATTCACTAAAGAAAAGCCTCCTAACTTCTTCTCAAATTTTCCCTGTAACAAGTGACAGGTTGGAAGATATCTGTTCCCCTCTCAGTCAGCTCCAGTCAGCCAGAGTTTTACACCAGCTTCATATCTTGGAGGTGACAGAGTAGAAACCTGCCCAGCCTTTGTGGGGATTTGGTATCTCATGATTGTTGTTTCATGTTCTTCATCTTTCTGTCCCTCTTGCTACTGGGAGTTGTGTAGAACTGCCCTGGTGTGCTGACCCCCAAAGCAGTTCCTTCAGACAGCTTTTGGCTCTTTCTCCATTGTTTTTGTGAGAGAGTTGAACTTAATCTGATGAAACATTCTTCTTTTGTTTTGTTTTTAATAATGGCCATTCTACAAGGTGTGAGGTGACATCTCATTGAAGTACTGATTTATATTTTCCTAATAGTTAGGAATATTGAACATTTTTTAACGTGCTTTTTGACCATTTGTATTTCCTTTTTGGAGAATTGTCCATTTGAGACTTCTGCCCCCACCCTTTTTAAATTGGGTTGCCTGTTCTTTTATTGTTGAGCAGTATGACTTATTTATATAACATGTAATTCAAACTTTTATTGGATATGTGGTTTCCAAATACTTTCTCTCATTGAGTGGGTTGGTTTTCATCTTATTGACAAAGTCATTTGAAGCACAAAAGTGTCTCCATTTTTAGCTTCTCTCCTCTTTTTCTTTTCAGGCTGTTGAACTCCTTTTAGTATTTCCTGTAAAGCTGGTCTCTTCATTACAACTCACAGTTTCTGCTTATCTGTGAATATTCTAAGCTTCTGCTCAATTTTGAAATATAATCTTGCCAGATATAAGATTCCTGGCTAGCAGTTTTTCTCTTTCACTATCTTATCATACTACCTCTTTCTTGCCTCCATAGTTTCTGATGAGAAATCCACACTTAATCTTATTTGGCATCACTTGTATATGATGAATTGCTTTACTCTTGCTACTCTCAAGATTCTCTGTTTATCTTTGGCATTTGACATTCTGATTAGTATGTGTCTTGGAATGGGTTTGTTTGAATTTTCAGATGGGAATATGTTGCCCCTCTTGGACATGGATATGTATGTCCTTCAATAGAGTTGGAAAATTTCTACCATTATTTCTTCAAATATTCCTTCTGTTCCTTTTTCCTTCTCTTCTCCTCTAGGACACCCATGAGACATATTTTTTTCATGTTTCTTGATATCATTTAATTCCCTGAGACCCTGTTCAATTGTTTTCATTCTTTTCCTCATCTGTTCTTTTGTATGTTCACTTTCAGAGGCCCCATCTTCAAGCTCACAGATTCTGTCTTCTTCTTCTTCAAATCTGCTGTTATATTCCTTCAGTGTTTTTTTTTTAATTTTATTTATTGTGCCTTTCAATATCATAAGTTCTAATACTTTTCTATGTATGCCTTCAAATTCTTCTTAGTACTCTCCCAGTGTCTTCTTAATGTCCTTAATCTCTTTAGCCATCTCATTAGATTTATTGAGATTTGTTTTAATGTCTGTGATTAGTTGTCTCAACTCTTTTTTGTCATCTGGGAGATTAGTTTGCTCCTCTGATGGGACCATATTTTCCTGTTTCTTGGTATAGATTGTAATTTATTTTTGGTGTCTCAGTATCTGATTTATTAGATGTATTTATTATTGACTCCTTTTCTTTCTTTAGTCTAGGACTTTATATTTGATTGGCTTTATGTTTCAGCCCCTCTTTGAAACTTGGTTCATCTTAGTTTAGAACTTTTCGTAGTGACTTGTGTAGCCAAACAGATTTTTTTTTCAGATCTTTTTAATGTGTTTCTTGCTCTTTCTCTCTTGCTGTTTGTGGAATAGGAGTCAAGGATACAGTTGGTACTGTAAGTTGTGGAGCCTGAAGCAGCCCATATTACCCCAGGAACTGACTAAGCTTCTCTCACCTTTTCCCCCTGCCAGGTTACAGAAGATTAAGCTGTGTGCTGTATTACAAGCTGTGCAGGCCAAGACCATCTATAGTTGTCTGGAGAGACTAATGAAGCTACACACCTCTTCTTATCTTGACTGGGGCAGGGATGGAGAGACAGGTGTGGGCAGAAACCTAAGTTGTTTTAGTCAAAACTGACCACAGTTGCTCATGTAGACTGATCAAGCACCAGCCCCCTTCCTTCCATGTTATGGTTGAGAATGGAGCTTCTGGTTTGCCCAGCAATCTAGTCCATGCAGGCCAAAAGTGACTGCAGTTGCACAGGGCATGTGAGGGAGCACAGCCCTTCCTCCTGTTGTGGCAAGGGTAGGGATGGAACTACAGATGTGTCCAATAATCTAGTTCATTTGGACCAAAAGTGACTGCAATTGCCCAGAGAGTGTGAGGGAACATTGTCCCTCCTCGTGCTCTGTGAGGGGTGGGGATGGAGTCAGAGATTTTTCCAACAGTCTAATCCATGCATTCTGAAAGTGGCTGCAGTTGCCTGGAGTGGTTAAGTGAACACTGGCCCTTCTGCTCTTTTAAGGGTGGGGATGGATCCACATTAGTGCCAAAAATTCTAGGCCATGCAGGCCAAAAGCACCTGCACTTGCCCATAGAAGTTGAGGAAACACTGCACCCCTCCAATCCTGTTGAGGGTTGAGATTGGAGGTTTGCCCACCAGTCTAGTCTGTGTGAGCTGAAAGCATCTGCCAGAGGCAGGTCTGGAGCCTAGGTTAGGGCTGGGTAAAAAGAAGCCACTCTGTAACTTCACTGTGATTTTCAAGCAGCCCTGTTGCCCCTCATGCCAGGGGTTGAGTTAAAATTGAGGCTAGTGTTCTCTTTCCAACTTGGACAGGCTCAAACTTTATCTGTTCTGAGGACTGGACCTTAGCCAGCCAAATTTACTAATCAATAGCTGAAATCAGTGCCTGACTGTCTCTTCCTCCACCATGTTTGGGAAATGGAGCTTTCAACTCCAGCCAGGGAATAGCTTCCAAGGCAGCTTGTGCTGCCAGTGGGAAATAGGCACTGGCCTCCATGGTGTGGAATGCCTTATTCATGAATATTCACTGCAGATTGGCACTCTGCTCCTTCCTAACATCCAAGGATGTTGCAGGATGCCCTTTTGGTTTCCTGGGCTCCCTAAACAGGTGATTTAGATCCTTCTGGGTGATTACTAACTGTACTGTTGGACATTACTCTTGGGGTGCCTTACTCTGCCACCATCTTGCCCCTTCTATGAGGTAATTACATTTTGACAGTGGATGGGGAGAGAGAGAGAGAGAGAGAGAGAGAGAGAGAGAGAGAGATAATAATGCTATTCAGTGTTTCAAATGTATTCTCAATGGACAGCACACTGGGGTGGTTATCAAGGGTGGTGTGTTCATTGACAATAATGGAAAAACCTGACAATGAAGATTTTAAGGGAAAAGAATCATTACAAAAGATGAAGAGATACTTTATAATGATAAATTTCAATTCACAAGGAATATTTAACAACTTTTAAATTGATGGACCTAATTATATAACCTCAAAATATATTAGGCAAAAATAATAGGAATGTTAGAAATCCATAACAACATTGAGAAAATTTAACAAAATCTACTCTTACAAAAACAAAGTCTACCTGCCTTCAAAATTTCAGGAAGACCTTGATTTGAAGATATTGTTAACATATTTGATATAATTGTTAAACAGAGAACAGCAGCACATGATGGATATGATGAGGCATAAAACAAATAGAAATCATATAATTTGTACCCTAACCACTAAGTAATTAATTTAGAAATCAGTAACAGAAATATAAAAGTAATATCCCTATATGATTGGTAAATAAACAATAAATGTCTCAAGTATTGTGATGTAAAGGAGAAATGATTTAAAGTTGAAACATTTTAAAACATTTGATATAGAAAATATGATACATCACAATTTTTTGTCACTGGTAATGATGTTATAAGAGCAAATTTTATAGCTTTAAATGAATGCTATGTCAAAGAAGAAAGGCTGAAAAGTCAAAAATCAAAGTACCCATCTCAAAAGTTAGAAGGAAAAGGGGAAAAAGTCAGATAGCCCATAGATAGTAAATGAAAAACAGTGAAAATATATATAAATTCATAAAATATAAAATAAACATTAATCAGAACAATAAGCAAAGCCAAAATTTAGGTTTAGAGAAGATCAATCTAAGCCAGGGGAAGGATGACACAGATATCCAATATCAGAAATGTAAACGAAATTACATTAAAGATGGAATATAGCCTTTACAAGGAAATAGTGAACAGCTTTATGCCAATACATTTTAAAATTTTGGTGAAATGTACAAATTCCTGCAATGAACAAAATGAAAGAATCTCATAGCATTATAGTAAGTAAAATAAGGCAGTTACAAAAGAAGGAATATAATATAATTACATTAATAAGTATTCAAAAAAGACAAAAAGTTAAATGATATTTTGACAAGTCATTAAGTGGTTACTTCAGGACAGTATCAACTACAAAAAGTTAAAAGAGATTCATCCATGGAGAGGCAGCAAGATGGTGTCAGTTTAAGTGGGCACCAACCATCTCTCTTGCAAAAAATGGCTGAGAGGGGGCAAGATCCTGCCCAAGTGAGCTGTTTTAGGAACCCACAGAGCAGGAGGCTTCAGGGCATCAATTTGGAGGGAGCTGGACAAAGAGATAAATTGTCCAAAGTAAAACTGTGGTTTCTCACCCATGGCTTGAAACTGCAGATGGCTAAGCCCGACCCTCAATGCAAAAAGCCTCTGTGAGCCCTGACTCTTATTGGCCACCCAGCAGGAGGGATTGTTCTCTGAGAGTGGGAGGGTTCTGGCAAAGGGGGTAGAGGGGTTTCATTTCTTTGGGTTTGGTTGCCTGGACCCCCTTTGAGCTTTGGGGAGCATACCAGCTGGCATGAGGTGGCACCAGGAAGATGGGAGAGGAGAATCTGCTGAGGCAGCCTGATTTACCTAACCACCCTGGGATAGAGAAACTTGGCCTGGGAGAGGACAGAGTCAGGCAATTGAGTGGTCCCATGCTGAAAACTATAAAAATTTCAATTCTCCTAAGGGAGGCAGGCAGTAAGAAGCACTTAATAAGCCTCCAAGTGCCTATTTAGGGTCACCTGGGAGGAGGGGGTGGTCTGGAAGAGGGTTAAGAGTCATTTTTCTGCAATGAGTTTGGTCACCAGGGTCCATTTGAATTTCAGAAGGAAATTCAACCTGAGCAGGAGAGGTGAGGGGGGATCTGCTCATATAGGCTATTGAATCCTGCTGCCCTGGGAGAGAAAGAAATAAAAGTAGAAAGGGGGCAAGGACAGACAGGTTTCTAATCAGCAGAAATCTACCCAACTGCAAAGAGTCAAAATTGCCCAAGGTAAAGTGACTGGATAGCTTTCTGAATAGCTAACAGACCCAATGGGAAAGTTTAGCACGCTGGAGTTTCTGCCTTGAATATACGAGGTCCCTAGTTCAAATCCTGGCTCCTCTTAAAGTATTGATCCACCGGGAAATCAAACATCCAGTTTATATTTTAGGACAGGGAGAACATAGACATAATTTTTGCATTAGCTTCTTTGGCTCTCTTAATTTTCATAAAAAAGTTACTTTTTAAAAAATTTAACTTAGTTTACTCACTAAAACTGCTTCAAAACTGCAGAGGGCAAGCTGAAGGTTAAGTAATTCATGAACACCAGCAGCCTGAGATGCTCCTCAGAAGCCTAAGAGGGAAGGCTGCTTTTTCCTTAGATTCTGTTTGAATGCTTGCTTGTCTATTTGATTGTGTGTTTTTTTGTTTTCTTGTTTTTCTTTCCTCTTTCTTCCTCCCCCCCCCCCCTTTATATTAGGTGATGCTGGCTTGTTTCTTGTTTGCTATGTTTCTTCCTTGCTCACCCCTTTTCTGTGTATACTGAATTTGTCTACCAATCCTATCTCTTTTCCTTCCTTATCTTTCTAATTTCTGCTTTTTATTGTTGTTCTAACATTCCACCTCTCTTTGTTTAACCCACAATTATTCTGTTTTTTATTTCTATCTCATTTATCCATTTTCTTTCCTTCATTAACTTTTTTCTTTTTGTCTTTTCTTTTCTCTTTCTCCTCATCATTCTGGCCTTTTAATTCATTCTGTATATTTTTCTGTATTGGTTTCCAATTTCATTGTTGTTACTCCACTTTTCTATTTCTATTACCCTACACTGCTTACATGAGTTAAATATCCATTTTCCTAGATCTTATACAGTTCGTCCTCTTTTACCATTATTATTACTATTATCCTTTTTCTTTTCTTACCTCTTTCACTTTCTCTGGCCCTATTCATTGTCCTTCAAGGGAATATAGTCAACAGAAAGGAAATAGAATAAGAGGAACAAAGAGTCAAAGAGAAAACTTAACACACACATTAAAAAAAAAAAAAAAAACAACTAAATAAAACCGTAGAGTAGAGAGGGAACTAAGCAACTGAATAAGCCCATCAAGATAAAATGATTAATGGATAGCAACAACAAAAAATACAAATCATACTAGGAAAAAAGAAGACATGGCACAGTCTAATGAAAAAACTAAAAACCAGGAAGAGATGCAGAACATCAAAAAATAATCAAAGTGGTCCAAACAAATATCATGGACCAACTTAGTGAAGTGGAGGAGGAAATTAAGGATATTAAGAAGAGACTGGGAGAACATACTGAAGAAATTGTAATCATACATAAAATAATGGATATGAGAGTGATGAATGGCACAATCCAAGAAATAAAAAATACACTGTAAGCGCATAACAGCAGATATGAACAGACAGAGGAAAGAATTAGCAATGTGGAAGAGAGAACATCTGAAATAAAAAAGATAGCAGAAAAGATAGATAAAAACATAGAAAAAAATCCAGCAGGTATTTAGGGATTTGTATGACACCAAAATATGTACAAACATATGCATTATAGGCATCCCAGAGGGAGAATAGAAGGGAAAGGGGACAGAAGGAGTGTTTGAGGAAATAATGGCTGGAAATGACCCAACCCTATTGAGGGACATGGATGTACATGTCCAGGAAGCACAGCACACCCCAAACAGCATAAATCCCAACAGGTCTACTCCAAGACATATACTTGTCAAACTGTCCAATGCTCAAGAAAAAGAGAAAATAATGAAAACAGCAGGAGAAAAGAGAACATCACATATAAGGGAAGTTCAATAAAATTAGGTGCCGAGTTCTCATCTGAAATTATTGAGGCAAGAAGGCAGTGGTATGACATAGTTAAGGTTCTAAAAGAAAAAATTTCCAATGAAGAATTCTTTGTCCAGCAAAGTTGGCATTCAAAAATGTTGGACAATTCAAAATATTCACAGATAAACAGAAATTAAGAGGGTATGCCAAAAGAAACTTGCCTTCAAGAAATACTAAGGGAAGTTCTACAGGTAGAAAAGATAACACAGGAGAGAGTGAGATGGAGGAGAGTGTAAGAACAACTGAAAAGACAAAAAGAGAAATAAAAACAACATATGACATACATAAACCCAAAGAAAATATGGTTAAAATAAGTAATTACTTAACAGAAAAACACAGAATATTAATGGATTGAACTCATCAGTCAATAGACACAGATTGGCAGAATCGATAAGGAAATAAAACCCATCTACATGTTGCCTACAAGAAACCCACCTTAGATTCAGGGATTCAAGGAGGCTGAAAGTGAATGGCTGGAAAACAATCTTACAAGCAAACAATAACCAAAAAAGAGCGGGAGTAGCCATACGAATATTGGTCAAAATAGACTTTAAATGCAAAACTACTGTAAGAGACAAAAATAGACACTATATATTAGTAAAAGGGGTAATCATTCAAGAAGAAAGAACAATCATAAACATTATGTACCTAACCAGGGTGCCTCAAAATACATGAGGCAAGCAATGGAAAGACTAAGTGGAGGCATAGATATCTCTACAATTATATTGGGGGACTTTAATACACCATTATCACCATTAGACAGAACATCTCAACAGAGAATCAATAAAGAAACAAATACTATGAATAACACATTAGAGGATATGGATCTTATAGACATATACAGAATAATACATCCAAATATGACAGGATATACATTCTTCTTTAGAGCATATGGATCATTCTCCAAGAATTCAGAAAAATGAATTCAGAAAAATTGAAATTATACGAAGTAATTTCTCTGATCACAATGGAATGGGAATCAGTAAGGGCCAAAGAACCATATTAGGCACAAAGATTAGAAATTTCAACAATACACCCTTTATATATATTTGTTATTTTTTTTAAAGATACTTAGATTGTATAAACATTACACATTACACAAAAAATATAGGGATTCTCATATTGCCATGGGACGATATAAAATGGCCTATATCTGTTGTTGTAATGTCATTCAGGATGATTCTCAAATCCCAAAAAATGCCCCTGTATTCTTACTGTTTTTCCCTCTCCCTGCCCCCAGAGCCTCCAGTGGCCACTGTCTCCACATCAATGAAAAACACATTTTTGGACAAACAGTGGGTCAAAGAGGAAATCTCAAAAGAAATCAGTAACTCCCTGGAAATGAATGAAAATGACAACAAAACATCTCAAAACATACAGGATGCAGCAAAAGCTGTACTGAGAGGGAAATTCATAGCCATAAGTGCATATATCAAAAAAGAAGAAAGAACTAAAACTGAAGAACTACCGGCACACCTGGAGGAATTAGAAAAAGAACAACAAACTAATCACAAAGTAAGTAGAAAGAAAGAAATAACAAAGATTCAAGCAGAATTGAATGAAATAGAAAATAAGAATGCACTAGAAAAAACAAGCAAAACCAAAAGCTGATTCCTCAAGAGGATCAATAAAATTGAGAAACACAGAATGTTTGGTAGAAGTCACATGTGAAGCCATTTGGTCCTGGGCACTTCTTAGTTGGGAGGTTTTTGATGCTTGAGTCTATCTCTTTACTTGTAACTGGACTGTTGAGTTCATTGATTTCTTCTTTCATCAATGTAGGCTGCTTATCAGTTTCTAGGAAATTGTCCATTTCCTCTAAATTATCATTCTTGTTGGCATCTAATTTTTCAAAGTATTCTTTTATGGTATTCTTTATTTCTGTAGGGTCAGTGATGATATCCTTTTCCTCATTTATTATTTTTTATATTTGTATCTGCTCTCTTTTTTTCTTTGTTAGTCTGGCTAAGGTTTAAATTTTATTGATCTTCTTGAAGAACCAGCTTTTGGTTTTGTTTATTTTTTTTAGTGCTTTCTTACTTTTTATTTCATTTAGTTCTGCTTTAATCTTTGCTATTTCCTTGTTTCTACTTCCTTTGGGGTTAGTTTGTTGTTGTTTTTCAATTCCTCCAGGTGTGCTGTTAGTCTTTGATTTTAGCTCTTTCTTCTTTTTTGATATATGCATTTATGGTTATGAATATCCCTCTCAGTACAGATTTTGTTGCATCCCATATGTTTTGATATGTTGTACTGTCATTTTCATTTGTTTCAAGGTAGTTACTGATTTCTTTTGAGATTTCCCCTTTGACCCACTCTTTTTCTTAGAGTGTGTTGTTTAACTTCCATATCTTTGTGTCTAATCTGGTTCTCTGGCCCTTAGTGATTTCCAATTTCATTCCATTGTGGTCAGAGAAATTTCCTTGTATAATCTCAATCTTTCTGAATTCATTGAGACTTTTTCTGTGGCCTAGCCTGAGGTCTATCTTGGAGTATGATCCATGTGCACATGAGAAGAATGTATATCCTGCTGCATTTGGGTGTAGCATTCTGTACATGTCTATTAGGTCCAGAAAAATCTAACGTATTATTCAGAGTCTTTGTTTCTTTTTGATTTTCTGTTGAGATGTTCTGTCCAATGGTGATAATGGTGTATTAAAGTCCCCCACTATAATTTTCTGGTGTTTGCCTTATGTATTTTGAGGCACTCTGATTAAGTGCATAAATGTTTATGCTTGTTCATTCTTCTTGAAAGATTACTCCTTTTCTAATATATAGTGTCTGTCTTTGTCTCTTAAAATAGTTTTACATTTAAAGTCTATTTTGTCTGATATTCGTATAGCTACTCCCACCTTGTTTTGGTTATTGTTTGCTTGTGAAATTTTTCCAGCCATTAACTTTCAGCTTCCTTGAATCCCTGGGTCTAAGGTAGTTTCTTGTAGACAGCATTAGATGGCTCATATTTTCTTATCCATTCTGCCAGTCTGTGAATCTTGACTGTGAGTTTAATCCATTAACGTTCGTTGTTAATACTCTCAAGGAATTACTTACATCAGCCATACATTGTGATGAACTCAATAGACCAATTATATGTAAAGAGAGAGAATCAGTCATCAAAAGCCTCCCAAACTAGGAGAGCCCAGGACCAGATGGCTTCACATGTGAATCTATCAAATATTCCAGAAAGAGCTAACACTAATCCTGCTTAAGCTCTTCCCAAACATAGAAGCAGAAGGAACATTGCCTAACTCCTTCTATGATGCCAACATTACCCTAATACCAAAGACAAACAATGATGCCCCAAGAAAGGAAAATTACAGACCAATCTCTCTATTGAATCTACATAATAAAATCCTCAAAAAATACTTGCTAATCTCATTCAACAGCATATCAAACAAATTATACCCCATGATCAAGTGGTTTTATTCCTGGGTATGCAAGGATGGTTCAACATAAGAAAATCAATCAATGTAATACACCACATAAAGAAATTGAAAGAAAAACATCACATGATCATCTCTATAGACGCAGAAAAAACATTCGACAAAATACAGCACCCTATCCTGATAAAACATTGTAAAAGATAGGAATAGAAGGAAAGTTTCTGAATGTGATAAAGGTAAGTATGAAAAACCCACAGCTAACATCATCTTCAATATTGACATCCTAAAAGTTTTCCCTCTAAGATCTGGAACAAGAAAAGAATGCACACTATCACTGCTCCTATTTAACATTGTCTTAGAAGTACTTGCTCGAGCACTGAGGCAAGAAAAAGATATAAAAGGCATCCAAATTAGAAAGGAAGAAGCAAAAACTTCAATATTTGCAGATGACATGATCCTAAACATAGAAAGTCCTGAGAAATCTACAACAAAGCTTCTAGAACTTATAAATGAGTTCAGTAAAGTCACAGGCTATAAGATCAATACTCAAAAATCAGTAGCATTTCTGTACACCAGTAACGAGCTATCTGAGGAGGAAATCAAGAAAAAATACCATTTACAATAGTAACTAAAATATTCAAATACCTAGAAATAAAAGATGTAAATGACTTATATGCAGAAAACTACACAACACTGTTGAAGGAAATCAAAGAAGACTTAAATAAATGGAAGAATATTCCCAGTTCATGGATAGGAAGACTAAACATCATTAAGATGTCTATCCTAGCCAAACTAATCTACAGATTTAATGTAATCCCAATAAAATTCAACACAGCATTTTTTATTAAATTGGAAAAACTAACCATGAAATTTATTTGGAAGGACAAGAGGCCCTGAATAGCCAAAGATATATTGAAAAAGAATGAGTGAAATCATTACTTCTCCTTTTAAGGGCTTCAGCTGATTGCATAAGGCATCTCTTATTGTGAAAGAATTCTCCTCAGTTGAATGCAGATGTAATTAGCCATAGATGAAGTCAACTTACTGATATTTTAATTCCACAAAATATCCTCACAGTAACAATCAGGCCAGTGCTTGTTTGACCAAACAACTGGACACCATCCCATTGTTAAGGTGGCTCACAAATTTAACCATCACAGCACTGGATTGAAAATCTGGGCTCCAGGGGCTTCAAATCCCCAGCTGTCCATGGTCTCATAGGAAAACAAGGCACTGAACTCAATTTTTAGCTAGTTTGATCACAGTTTAATTAGCCATTTGGGAACCCCAGGAAATACATTCATCTTATGATATTTTAGATCTAAACACCTAAGACAGAAAATTCAGTGTGGTACTTAATTGGTGTCTAGAAAGCACATAAGGAATATAATACAATCCTTTTCATCCAGACCCAATTTCTCAAGATGGCCCACTTTGTGAGCATGAAAATGGACAGTATCATTTTAATCTCTGTCTCCAGATCTACACTGCATAAAAAAATACCCTTAAGGGAGAAATGGAATTGAGAGACTGTTGATTTCTACATGGTGAGCCAATTTTAGTGCACTATGAGTGATAGTTTCCTTACACCCTGGGCTTCTTTCATGCTGTTAGTCCAAATGAGAGCAGAAGACTAGGAAAGGACATGCTACATTAAAAAATATACTGTATAGGTTGGTTTATTCAATATAAAATCCTCAAAATAAGGATGATGTGATACTTGGAGATGACTCCATGCTTGAATAGTTAGGACTATTTTCAAATCAATTTAGTTCAATACATTTTGCCAAGTCAGTATCAAACAAGCTGATCTATCCTGATTTCTCTTTATTTTTGCATTGACTCAATAGATCATACTTTCCCTGTACAAGCCATAAAAATGTGTATCAGGTTCTGATCTTCTCATTCTGATATTTTCACTTAGTAATTGAAATACTAATTCCACCATTGTAGCTCTTAGAGAACAAGGCCCACTATCCTTTTGGAGGAAGTAAAGAGAGGGATGAGATATGATATATGGAAAGTTTTCCAATAGCACTCTCAAATATAAGCACACCCATATACATACAATTCATTTATAATTACCTATATTGTACAGCTATGTGAAATTCCTTGTGCACACACATTTGCACATCTCCACAAACACTTATAGAGATTTTAAATATGGATTTATCCAATGATATATCAATATATATTTCCATTATTTTGTCATCCATCATTGCAACATTTTACACAGCTCTGGAAAATTTAAAGCATTACCCTATTCTCAGGAAATTGAAATATTTTCTGCTGGGGGCAAAGAAAGTCCAAAAATATCTAAGGATTTTTTAAGAAAGAAGGATTATAAAACTTTATACAAAATAACATATTTTATTGACCATTTTAATAAGAAATTTAGCTCTTAGATATTCAGAAGATGCTTCAAAACCATTACTTCTGCCTTCCAGAGCCCAAAGGCACAGCAAGTGACTTAGCACTTCAGTGTTCATACAAAGCACACAGGCAGATTTATTAATGTTCATATTAATATTATTATTCACTCTATATATTTTTAAAGGAAATCAGTTTCACATGTTAGAATTACTCCATAATAGACTGATAACTCTAAGCACACCATTCATAACAGAAAAGCATTAAGACACTCAGGTGGAGAGCAGGTGGTGAGCTCTGAATAAGAATACTGTGTTTTGTTTTTTCTATTTTCATTCTGAGGAATCAGCATGCCTGAGAAATTTATCAACATGACCATCACAATGGAATTCATGATTATGGGATTCCCTGATGACTAGATGCTACAGAGACTGTATGCCACACTCTTCTTCCTCATTTACCTGGCAGCAGTCCTGGGGAACCTCCTCATTATTATTGCCACTACCATTGACCAGCATCTCCAACTTCCCGTGTATTTTTTCCTGAAAAATTTGTCCTTGCTTGATATCTGCTACATTTCTGCCACTGTCTTTAAATCCATTATGAACTTTCTGGCCAACAGTCATTCCATCTCCTTCCTAGGTTGTGCCATGCAAATGTTTCATGTTTAATTTTCCTGTGGCACAGAGGTTGCCCTCCTTATGGTGATGTCCTATGACCACTATGCTGCCATCTGCCTTCCTCTGCATTATGAGGGCATCATGCACAGAGGTGCCTGTGTGCAGATGGCTACAGCATCATGGCTCAGTGGATGTGTTTATGGCTCCACTCATGTAGCAGGTACAGTCTCTGTCAGTTTCTGTGTGTCCAACATAGTCCATCAGTTCTTCTGTGATATTCCATCACTGCTTACACTTTCCTGTTATGAAGAGTATATTTTAGAAGACGCATTTATTATTCTTAGCTGTTCTTTTGTTTTTGTGTGTTTCATTTTAATGGATGTTTCTTATGTTCACATTTTTACCACTGTTCTCTGTAAATGGAAGACAAAAATCTTTTTCAACCTGTCTGACCCACCTCACCGTGGTGATGCTATTCCTGTTTTCTGGGAGTACTACATATTTTGCAAAAAATTTCAAATCTTCTTCACTGAAATTGTTTATATCTGTGTTTTACACAGCATTAATCTCCACCCTGAATCATCTCATCTACAGTCTGGGAAACAAGGACATGCGGACATCATTAGGAAGAGTGGTAGCGATAAAACTTGCAAAATGATTTCTTGATTTTGATATTTAGTTTTAATTAACATGAAAAACTTTTCAAAATAAGGAGATACCTCTATTTTCCTATTTCTAATCATCAGAATTTAACAATGAGGTACGTTAAGGGTGTATCAGGTCAAAATTTTATTAACTTATTTCATGTTTAGTAAATTAGTAGCTTGGAAATACGTGACTCAGTGGTTCTCTTTTTAGTATCAATTTCAGATTATCATGTTCTGTTTGGGAGCAAATTTGTATGTTTTAATATCACTATAAGTGTTTCCAAACACATTGCAATCTCCCAACATTTTTAGGTTTGTCACAAAAATAGCATTTTTAATTTTTTATTTCTGGAAGTACATTTTATTTTTAAGGCATCTGTAGTTAAAATAGGGATGCATAAATATTCGTAACTTGTCTTTAAAGGTTCTGTTGGTTCATGCTAATTAAATATTTACTTGTGGAGTTCAGAGCAGAGCCGTTATAGGATTTGTCAAATTGTGGTGATCTCTGGTCACTTAAGAATTAAGAATGTATAAAGTTGGTGATGACAACATTCTTATTAACATCCAGATTCAGAACAGAAAAACATCAGGAATGGTTAGTTTTGGTTTATGGAACCACAGTTTATCACAGTACTGAAATAAATTTGAACATGTCACATCCCCACATATTTATGACTCTAGTTCTCCTTTTCTGAATACAATATCATACCACAAATTTCTGTGCCTTCCTTTTCCTTTCTTTCCTTCCCCTCCCCTTTTATTCTGTAATTCCTTCCTTCATCCCTACTTTCAATCCCAGACTTTCTCTTGCTTATTCTCCTCTTCATCTTCTGTCTTTATTTAACTTCTATACTTTAAGAATAGACTCTTCATGTCTCCACTTAATTATAAGATCATTTAACTGTTACTTGTTATTCTATTTATATTCCAACTCAAATTATCCTATGACTTGCAGAAAACTCTCATTACTTCTACCTTCTTTTTGATGACCATTGTGTATTCAATTGATTTATTATTACAATTTATTATTGTTTATAATTATGATGACTTTTAAAATCATACTTTCAAATACAACCTTCAGGGCAATAAAAGTGATTCATTAAATTGACTGTTTTAGTAAAATGTGTAACTGCTAGAATATAACATCAATTTCCACTACTATCAGCAGAGTATCAGGGTATCTGTCTGACTGCCTTCTAACCAGCTTTAAAGTAACTATTTTTGAAATTATTTTTTCTGTTCATATGAGAAACTTAGTGAGGTATTATCACATTATTTTACTAAATTTAATTTTTCCATTTTATATCCATGTGCAAGATTTAATTTGTAAATTTTCAGTCCAATTTCTTTACCCATTTTTCTCTTTGGAAATTAGGTTTTATTCCTCCTTAAAATTTTGGATAAGATATTTATGTTTTAATAGTTAAAATTGACATTCCATTTTGTGAAATACTATTGCTTTGTAGTTTGTCAATTTCTGTACATGATGCACACTAATACCTAAAATGCTAAACCTATTTCAAATATCCAAAAATATCTTTCCAGTGCTTCTTCTTCATATAAATTAAATATCTGTCTGCAGGCAGATTTTACAATAACTCTGTTCTTTGGATTCTATAAATATATGGCTTATTTATACCAATCACAAATTCATCAAAATTTAGAAATAGTCCCAAAATGAAGATTTTTTTTTTTGTTTACCTTGCTGGCTAGCAGTTTAGTAACAATTTTAAGATATGTGGTCTAAAGTAATTACCAGCTTTCCTCTATTGTTTTGGTATTTTATTTTAATTATTAAAATTTTTAAAATTACATGATCACAACAATAATAACAGTAACAGACATAAGGGCAAATAACTGAATATAATTTCCCTTTAATTGTGAACCTAACTACTTTTAAGCATCTAAAGGTATAGGCAGTGTTACCAGAGGTACTGAGGTAACTATAAATTTTTCTCTTCATTTTAATTTTCTGGTCTCCTTCATCAATTCTGCTAATTATTATTTTGGCTGGTACAGTGCATTTATTGATGGTACATGACAAGGTAGAGCCCTCTGAGGTCCTCCCCTTCTTCAGGGGGTCTGGTATGGAAGTCATGGAGTATGGGCGATTCTTAAGTTAGGCTAGAACTCCCCAGCAGTGACTGCTTTTGTTGCTGGGGCTGGTGGTCCAGGGGGCTCTAACTCCTTGGAGATCATGTGAAACTTGCCTAATAGCTATCATATTGGATAGTGCATATAGAACATTTTCATCAACCCTGAAAGTTTTAATGGATAACTGTTTCTTTGCTTTCTTTTATTGCTTTGACTACTTTCCTGATCTTTTTAGTAATATTGAAAGTCTCAGAGAAATCTACAGGGATTTAAGTCCATTATTCCCATAAAACAAACAAACAAACAAACAAACAAACAAACAAACATGTATTTCCCTTTCAGAGGCCTCTATTTTATCTAAAACAGCTCTATTCTCAATGACTAACAACTTCATAAACCTTTTTGGCAAGATTTCAAAGGAGAATCCATAGATCTCAAATGTTCATTAATCAGTAATATTGAAATGAATGTGAAAATGTGGCAAAATCATCCTCTTCCAGAACAGAGGAAGAAAGTCAATGGTATCTCCACTTAATAGAATTTGCAGGCTTATAGCCAATTTTTTGTTTTTGCCTTGCTAGCATTTATCTATAATTTGCAGATTTCAAAGGCATTGAAATGCTAGAAATAGACAGTGAGGAAAGATGTGATTTAAACTATTACATAGTTTTCCATTGAAGAACAAAATATTCCCTTTAGTTTTGATGATTCTAATCTTATATTTTTGTTCTTTCAGGCCTGGAGCTTGGTAGTTTCTCCCTGAAGTTGGTATTTCTTCAAATTTTTTTAGTCCTCCAAAACTTGTTTAACCATATCCCTGCATAATCTTCTTGCTGTTGAAATGATTAGCCTTTTTATATTTTCCTGAGTAATCCTTGTCTTATTCTGGGCTCTGAATTATATAGTACTCTGGGACTGATATTTTAAATCCCTGAGTTTGGCATTCTCTTTCTGTCAGTCAGAAGCAGCTATAACAACTCACAATCTAATTACTTATCAATATTAACTTAGTCAAGTGTATGGCCAGTATGAAAGCCTGATGGAACATGGTGCATAACAGTAGATTATCATGATTTAAATAAAGCAAAACCACCACTGTATGCAGTGATCCTAAAAATTCCTGGTTCATTGCAAGAAGTTATCACTTGCTTTCATACTGGCCATACAGGACTATTGAAGGGACTATGGGTAGTTATTATTACCCCTACACTTTCTAAGTCCTCAATTGTAGCAGTAATTTCCTGGTGCCCCCTGGAAATTTGTACTGTTTGGTCACCACAATTATTCAGAGTTGGTCACCTTTACTGGGGATGATTTAGCTTGTCCCCTTAGTACCATCTTTATTACTCTGCATTGGAGGCAGAATTCTCCTATGGTAGTCTATAAGTGGTATTCTGGAGAATGTCAATTTCTAAAGTAAATTTGGGTATAGGAGATATATACACTGTATGTCTTTGGGGCAGTAATTGTCCAATTTTTAAAACTAAATTTTGTTGCTTAGCATAAATTGTTTTTCCCCCATAGCCACCCATAGCCAGCACAGGCCCATGGAATCATGCTACATTGTCATGAATTAAAGTACATTCAGCTCCTTTGTGTACCAAGGCTAATACTCTTAGTTGGTGAGTAGGAGAACAATTAACTCTACATGTGGCCTACAATACCTGGGATCCCCAGTTACTGCTCTCACCCAGGGATCTTGACCCCTCCCCTATGGTAGGAGGAAGGGTGCTTACCAGGCTTCCTCTGGGAGAACAGAAGGTTCTTGGAGCTGGGATGGCAGCTTTTTTTTTTCCTATTTTCCCTTCTCCCTCAGCACTCTGAAGAGATATTTTCATAAATATCTTGTACTTAGGGAGCCTGCTCCAAAATTTCACTAAAACAATGTTGGGCTGCCTATCTGTTATTTCTAAGTTGGTACCTGTGGCAATAAGTACACCCACATTTGCTTTTGCAACACATGATTAGGACCATCATGTCCTAGGGGCACCTTCCTTGTCCCCTAAACCCCAGTCCCCTTTCTCCACAGCCTTTCTGATTCCCCTAAGTGTGCTATAGCCTGTAAATGCAGCTTGCAACACAGACTGCCCCACTGGGGACTCAGGATTGACACCAGGGTCTAAAATAATGATTAGGAACAGTATGTAGTACAGTATCTTTCATTCCTGCAGTAAGAACTTCGGTGTCAGGGCCCACTAAATTGGCAGTATAAATGGCATGTTTCATCCCCAATCCCTGTGGATCCACTTCAGCTTAGCCTGTTCAAGATGGTCTTTGGGTAATATTTCCTCACCCACTACCTGAAAACCAGGTTCTGATCAAAACTTGGCAGGAGACCAGGCCCCACTCTCAATTAGAGCCAAAATGGAAGGGACCTTATTCTGTGGTTCTGATCACTCCCACAGCAGTGAAAGTTAAGGGATTGCCAGCTGGGTGCACTTATTTCAAGTGAAGCCAGCTGTCCAGGAAAGTGCCAGCTCACCAAAATCACCTGACTGGATGTACATGTGCCAGTCATTGGACAGCCTGAAACACCTCTCAAAAGACAAAGTTAAGTAGTGTCTGTGTCAAAGCCAGCTGCTCCTTCTAACTCTAGCCCAAATGCCTATTGCTAGGGAGAAGACAAGACAGGCACCCCTTACAAAAGCTTGTCTTTTCATTTCCTGTACTTTCTCCCTATACAATAACTTAAAGGGCAATGCCTCTTCTCATCCCCCTCTTAGCTAGCTGTCAAGCATAACCACCACCATAGAAAACTGGTATTGGCCATTTATACCGAACCCCATTATCTATTCTAACTAACAGCATAGAATAAGCTAGCTGTGACTTAGAATTCCTAAAAAAGCAAACTATCCTGCTGTTCTAGTACTGCAAAATTTCATAACCCTTAACAAGCTAACAGTAGCACGGGGGCGTGGTGGTGGTGGTGGTGGAGACATACCTATTTCTCAAGAAAAATGCTGTTGCTATAAATTACTCTGGAATAGTCCTAAACAGAATTCAAAACCTGCAAAATGAAGCCCACCAACTTCAGGAGGATTCTGCCTCTGGAAGCATCTGGACTTTCTCACTCTCATGATCCAGTATGTCATAGCTGGCCCCCCTTTTGGGGACCACTTACCACCATCTTCCTCATCCTTTAGTGGGGCCATATATCTTCAAAATTCTAAGTTTATTTCTTCCAAAGTCAATGACTTCCAAAACAAGATATTAGTCACACAAGCATTTCAGCCAGTTCCAACCATGGTGTTGGCATCTTCCCTCAACCTCAATAGAATAGTCAGAGAGGATTATGCCCTGTCAGACAGGGACTACTAACCTAACCAGCAGGAAGTAACTACAGAAGAATGATCATTGCCCCTTAGCACCACCCTTAAGAATAAGGGCATGAACTCTCTGAGGGGGGAGTTGAGGCTGGTTAGTACAGGGTAATGGAGGAGAAGATGACCCACAACATGGCTGACAGACAACATGGCCAGCAGACCACATGGCCAGTAGACAAATGACTGCACGACCTTGCTGGGACCTTGAGTTTAACCTTGAGGTCCCAGTTTCTTTTTCTGGGACCTCCTCCTTGGCCCTGAATATTCCAGAAAGGCCTCACCATTGGCCCCCACCATAGGTGGGGTAACCAATACTCACTGGAGTCCATCACCTTATCATTAGCAAGGAGGTGGAATAACTAACAGTTTAAAAGGTAATCACAGGAGGAAGGAAGATGGCATCAGTTTACGAGGGCACTCACTGACTAGCTCTCTGAGGATGGCTTATTGGGGACAGGGTCCTGACTGGGGGTCTGTGCTGTGGGTGCATGGAGCAAGAAGATTGGGACATCTCTTTGCTGGCAGCTTGGCGACATGGATTGCCGGGAGGAGATTTGTGAGTTTTAACCCTGCCCATGGAGGTTAACACAGACAACTGAGCCCCACCCTCAGGGAAAAAGGCTGGTTTGACCCACGACTTGCGCCCACAAACTGGTGAGAGGGAGCATTCTTGAAGAGTGGGAGGATTCTGGTGGAGGGTTGAGAAGGCTTTCCTTTCTGTCGATCTTGCTGCCTGGAAACCTTTGCAGCTTTGTGGAACAAAATAGCTGGCTTAAAGCAGGACAAGGCTGAGGGGAGTGGAGAATCTACTGAGGAAGTTGACTTACCGAGCTGCCCAAGGAAATGCCAACCCCCCAACAGCAAGCCTGTGAGTGGGAGCATTCTTGGAGAGTGGGAGCATTCTGACAGAATGTGGAAAATGTTTCCTTTCTGTCAGTTTGGCTGCCTGGACCCCCTCATAGCTTTGGGGAGCAGATAACCTGGCTGGAAATAGTGCCAGGCTGAGGGGAGAGGCGAATCTACTGAGGAAGCCTGTTTTACCCAACAGTATCACACTCAGGCTAGGCTCCAGAGGGCGTGGAGTCTGCCATTTTTATCATTCTGCACTGAGTAGCATCAGAGCTTCACCTCCCCTGGGAAGGCCAGGAAGTGAGAAGTGCTTGATTAGAGTCCTTGAGCCTAGTTAGGGTCCCCTCATTGAAGGGGGTGGTCTAGAAGAGGACATATTTTGGGTCCCTTATTTTGCCAAAAAAAAAAAGTCACTTTAAAAAAATAAAAAATGAATTTTTTTAAATTTAGTTTAATAGCTAAAATCTGCCTCAAAAACTGCAGATAGAACCTTGCAGGGCAATTGATTGATAAATACAAGCAGGCTGAGAGGTTCCACAAGGGCCCAAGAAGGAACACTGTTCTTCCTTAGATTTGTTTGAGTGCTTGCTTGTATGGTTGTTCATTTTTCTCTGTTTATCTGTTGTCTCTTGCTTTTCTTTCCTCTTTCCTCTCCCTTTGCTTTCTTTCTTTTTCTTTTTTTAAATTAGGTGCTACTAGCTTGTCTCTTCTTTGCTGTGCTTCTTCTTCAGTGATTTTCCATTCTCTGTCTATATTGATTTTGTATCCCAAACTATCTCTTGCTTCCTTTATCTTTCTGCCTTCTGCTTTCCATTGTGGTTCTTTCATACCATGTTTTTTAATTAGCCCACAACTTAAGGGTGTCAATTTCTATTCTATCTATTCTGTTTTCTTCTTTTTAAGTTAATATTAACTTTTTCCTTTCAGCCCTTTCTTTACTCTTTCTTTCCCTCCTCATCATTCTAGTCTTGGAAATAATTATATATATACTCCTCTATTTGGTTTCCCAGTCCATGATAGGTACTCTGCTTTATTTCCCACTACTCTACACTGCCTACATTAGCTAAATATTCATTTCACTAAGTCCTATACAGCCCCTCTTCTAACTTTTATCAATATTACTATTATTCTTCTTCCTTTCTCACATCTTTTGATTCCTCTGGTCCTAATTTTTTGCCTTCAAGGGAACATAGAAAGAAACAGGGAAATAAAAAAAGAAGAAAAAGTGTCAAAGAGAAAACTTAACACACACACAGAACCAACAGCTAAATAAAACTCTAGAGCAGAGAGAGAAGCTAATCAACCGAATAAACCCATCAAGATAAAATGATGACTAGAGGGCAACAAAAAATTACAAACCACACTGAGAAACAGGAAGACATGGAGCAGCCCAATGAACAAACTAAAAACCAGGAAGAGATGTAGAACATCGAACAACTAATCAAAGCTTACCAAACAAATATCATGGACCAACTTAATGAAGTGAAGGAAGAGATTAAGGATATTAAGAAGACACTGGGAGAACATACTAAAGAAATTGTAAACATACATAAAAAGATAACGGATATGATGGTGATCAATGGCACAATGCAAAAAATCAAAAAGATGCTGATTTCACATAACAGCAGAATTGAACAGGCAGAAGAAAGAATTAGTAATGTGGAAAGCAATACATCTAAAGTCAAACAGATAGTAGAACAGATAGACAAAAAGATACAAAAAATCCAGCAGGGACTCAGTGATTTAACTGACAACACAAAATGCACAAACATATGCATTATGGGTATCTCAGAAGGAGAAGAGAAGGGAAAGAGAACAGAAGGAGTGTTGAAGTAAATAAGAGCTGGAAACTTACCAATCCTATTGAGAGAGATGGATGTGCAGATCTAGGAAGCACAGTGCACCCCAAACAGTATAAATCCCAGCAGGCCAACTCCAAGACATGTTCTTGTAAAAGAGTCCAATGCTCAAGACAAAGAGAAAATACTCAAGGCAGCAAGAAAAAAGAGAACCATCACATACAAGGGAAGCACAATAAGATTAAGTGCTGATTTCCCATCTGAAACCATAAAGGCAAGAAGACAGCGGTATGACATAGTCAAAGTGTTAAAAGAAAAAATTTTCAGCCACAAATTCTCTATCCAGCAAAACTGGCATTCAAAAATGATCAAGAGTTCAAAATATTAACAGATAAACAGAAATTAAGAGAGTATGCCAATAAGATATCTGCACTTCAAGAAATACTAAAGGAAGTTCTACAAGTTGAAAGGAAAAAACAAGGGAGAGAGCATTGGAGGAGAGTTTAAAAACAACTAAAAAGACAAAAACAGAAACAAAACAAAATGTGACATACATTAACCCAAAGAAAATATGGCTTAAGTAAGAAATTCATTGCGAGTAATAACACTGAATGTTAATGGATTAAACTCACCAGTCAAGTGACGCAAATTAGCAGAATGGATAAGGAAATAGGATCCATCTTTATGCTGTCTACAAGAAACCCACCTTCGACCCAGTGATTCACGGAGGCTGAAAGTGAATGGCTGGAAAACAACTTTACAAGCTAACAATAGCCAAAAAAGGGCAGGAGTAGCTATTCTAATATCAGACAAAATAGACTTTAAATGCAAAACTATTGTAAGAGACAAAGATGGGCACTATATATTAGTATAAGCTGTAATCTCTCAAGAAGAGAGAACAATCATAAACATTTATGCACCTAATTTGGGTGCCTCAAAATACATGAGGCAAATGCTGGAAAAACTATGTGGAGAAATAAACACCTCTACAATTATGGGGGGGGGACTTTAATTCACCATTATCATCATTAGACAGAACATCTAGACAAAGAATCAATAAAGAAGCAAAGACTCTGAACACTACATTAGAGGACCTGGACTTAATAGACATATACAGAACATTACACCCAAATATAGTAGGATTTACATTCTTCTCAAGTGCACATGGCTCACACTCCAAGACAGACAACATGTTAGGCCACAGAACAACTCTCAATGATTTCAGAAAGATTGAGATTATACAAAGTAATTTCTCTGACCACAATGGAATGAAATTGGAAATCAATAAGGGCCAGAGAATCAGATTAAGCACAAAGATATGGAAGTTAAACAACACAATCTTGGACAAACAATGGGTCAAGGAGGAAATCTCAAAAGAAATCAATAACTACCTTGAAACAAATGAAAATGACAACACAACATATCAAAACCTATGGGATGCAGTGAAAGCTGTCCTGAGAGGGAAGTTCATAGCCATAAATGCATACATCAAAAAAGAAGAAAGAGCTAAAATTGAAGACTAAACTGCACACTTGGAGGTATTGGAAAAACAACAACAAACTAAACCTAAAGAAAGTAGAAAGAAGGAAATAACAAAGATTAGAGCAGAACTAAATGAAATAGGGAATAAGGAAGAACTAGAAAAAATAAACAAAATGAAAAGCTGGTTCTTCAAGAAGATCAATAAAATAGGCAAACCCTTAGCCAGACTAACAAAGGAAAAAAGAGAAGAGATGCAAATACACAAAATAAGGAATGAGCAAGGGGATATCACTACTGACCCCACGGAAATAAAGAGTATCATAAGAGGATACTTGGAAAAATTATATGCCAACAAGAAAGATAATTTAGAGGAAATGGACAAGTTTCTAGAAATGCACAAACAGCCTACATTGATGAAAGAAGAAATTGATGAACTCAACAGTCCAATTACAAGTAAAGAGATAGACTCAGTCATCAAAAACCTCCTAACTAAGAAGAGCCCAAGACCAGTTGGCTTCACAGTTGAATTCTACCAAACATTCCAGAAAGAGCTAACACCAATTCTGCTTAAGCTCTTCCAAAAATTAGAAGTAGAAGGAATATTGCCTAACTCATTCTATGACACTAACATTACCCTAATACCAATGTCAAAAAAAGATACCACAAAAAGGAAAATTATAGATCAATTTCTCTGATGAACCTAGATACTAAAATCCTTAACAAAATACTTGCTAATCGCATTCAAAAACATATCAGAAGGATTATACACCATGACCAAGTGGGTTTCATCCCGGGTATGCAAGGATGGTTCAATATAAGAAAATCAATCAATGTAATAGACCACATAAACAGACTGAAGGAAAAAAAATCACATGATCATTTCTATAGATGCAGAAAAGCATTTGACAAAATACATCACCCTTTTCTGATAAAAACATTGCAAAAGATAGGAATAGAAGGAAACTTTCTGAATATGATAAAGGGTATATATGATGATGAAGCTAATATCATCGTCAATGGTGAGATGTTCCCTCTGAGAATGGGAACAAGAGTAGGATGCCCACTAACAACACTCCTATTAACATTGTCTTAGAAGTGCTTACTCAAGCACTGAGGCAAGAAAAAGATATAAAAGGCATCCAGATTGGAAAAGAAGGAGTAAAAATTTCATTATTTGCAGATGACATGATCCTATACATAGAAATCTACTACAAAGCTTCTAGAACTTATAAAGAAGTTCAGTAATGTCACAGGCTATAAGATCACTGCTCAAAAATCAGTAGCACATCTGTACACCAATAATGAGCAATCTGAGGAGGAAATCAAGAAAAGAAATATCATTTACTATAGTAACTAAAAGGATCAAATACCTAAGAATAAATTTAACTAAAGATGTAAAGGACTTATATACAGAAAACTACACAACACTGTTAAAGGAAATCAAAGAAGACTTAAATAAATGGAAGAATACTCCCTGTTCATAGATAGGAAGACTAAACATCATCATCAAGATGTCTATCCTACCCAAACTAATCTACAGATTTAATGCAATCCCAATAAAAATCAACACTGTATTTTTCAAGGAACTGGAAAAACTATCTACAAAATATATTTGGAAAGGTAAAAGGCCCTGAATCACCAAAGACATATTGAAAAAGAAAAATGAAGTCGGAGGTATCACATTACCTGACTTTAAAACATCCTACAAAGCTACAATGATCAAAACTGCATGGTATTGGCACAAGGATAGACATACTGACCAATGGAACTGGATTGAGAGTTCTGATATAGACCCTCGCATATACAGTCATCTTATATTCGACAAGGCCACCAAGACCTCTCAGTTGGGATAGAAGGGCCTCTTTAACAATGGTGCTTGGAGAACTGGATATCTATATCCAAAAGAATGAGAGAGGAATACATTTCACGCCTTATAAAAAATCAACTCAAGATGGATCAAAGATCTAAATATAAGAGCCCAAACCATAAAGACCTTGGAAGATAATGTAGGGAAGCATCTACAGGACCTTGTAGTAGGAAATTGTTTCATGAATTTCACACTCGAAGCACGAGCAGCAAGAAAAGAATAGATAAATGGGATCTCCTCAAAATTAAAAACTTCTGCACCTCAAAGGACGTTATTAAGAAAATAAAAAGGCATCCTACCCAATGAGAGAAAATATTTGGCCACCATATATCTGATAGGAGCCTATATCCTGAATATATAAAGAAATCCTACACCTCGAAAATAAAAAGACAAACAGCCCGTTTAAAAAATGGGCAAGTGAACTGAAAAGACAGTTCTCCAGGGAAGAAATACAAATAGCTAAAAAGCACATGAAAAAAAATGCTTGATATCGCTAGCTATTAGGGAAATGCAAATCAAAACTACAACGAGATACCATCTTACACCCATCAGAATGACAACTATTTAAAAAACAGCAGATTATAAGTGTTGGAGAGGATGTGGAGGAATAGGAACCCCAATCCACTCCTGGTGGGATTGTGGAATGGTCCAGCCACTGTGGAGGACAGTTTGGTGGTTCCTCAGGAATCTAACAATTGATCTTCCATATGATCCAGTAATTCCACTGCTGGGTATATACCTAGAAGAACTGAAAGCAAAGACACGAACATATATATACACACCAATGTTTATAGCGGCATTGTTCACTATTGCCAAAAGTTGGAATCAGCCCTGGTGCCCATCAACAGTTGAATGCATAAACAAAATGTGGTACATACATACAATGGAATATTACTCAGCTTTATGGTGGGAGGTGTGGGAGGTGGGCAACATGGGAATCCCAGTGGGTTCCATGTAATAATTTGGGTACATAAGCACCTCTTAAAATATATTTATATATATACATAAATAACATTTTTGTAAGCAAATGCACATATATGCATATACATTTATATATCATTTTGCAAATTTGGTATGTATTGGGAAAATTTTGATTTTTACCCACAATAAAAAAAATAAAAAAAGAAGAAGGAATAACGTGCTAACATGGATGAATCTTGAAGACCTTATGTTGAGTGAAGCAAACCAGGTATTGACGTATGAACAATATATGACCTCACTGATTTGAATTGCAGAAAGTGAGTAGTCTCTGAGAACCATTGTCTGAAAGATAGGTTAACAAGGGAGAGAAAGAGAAGAGAAGGTTGTGATCCATTACACATATGGACATAATCTATGGTAAATTGATAGAGTATAGTTGCATAATGAAGGATAGGAAAGGTGGGTAGAGACTTTACTGGGTTTGGTGGTGCAGGACTGACAGGTGGGTAGATTAGGAATGGTGGGTTAGAATACCAAGGATACTGGGAGGAGAGTAGGGAGGGGGACTAGGTGAACATGGGATTTGTGGGTATGATGTTGAAAATGCAAGAGTGGGAATGCTCTTATGGCAGTATGAGGTAGTGTCACTGGCTTAGGGTGTAGGTTGGGGGGGCATTCAGGATGGGGTGCATCTGGAGTAGGCTTCTGGGGAATGTGTGAGCGTTCATCCTGTCATAAGGTGTTGTGTTGGGGAGTGGAGACCCACATGGTGAGTGAGAAGTAGATGGACCCCCATCTTTGGGAGGACCGATTCACCCGGAAACAGGCAGGTGGGTGTCTCTTAGGTCCAAAGATGGATCTAACAGGCGTGGATAATCAGCATGTCAAGATCTCTTGTTGCATGAAACTATGAATCTTGTCATCCAATGAGTCAAGTCAGGGGAGTGTCATGAGCCCCAGGGGGATTGGAGGAAGGAAAAGAAAAGATCAAACAGGAGGTATTTAGTGGTCTGGGGAAATGTTTTTCATTACCTTACAGTAATGAACACAGGACATGGTAAATATCATAAAAAATTATTAAACTGTACCATCTAAATTGCAAATGATACTGTAAACCATTGGCAATGTTTAGTAATTATGCTTCACTATCTGTATAACAGTTATAACAATGCTACCATCTACATAAAAAAGGTTTTAATATGGGGTGAGGAAAGGGGAAGGAGTTTGGGTATATGGGAGTCTCTAGTATTCTGTGTGTGACTTTGCTGTGACCTAAAACTTCTTTGAAAATTAAATGAAAATTCGGGGACACTGTGGAGTGAGAGGGGTCAGGTGCCACAGTACAGATTGGACACCTGATAATGCAGTGATAAAAGAAAAATGTGAAAATAAAATAAAATAAAATAAATTTTAATTTGTTTGTTTTTTTCCCATTTATTGAATATCCCAATCCTTTAATTTTATTTTATTTCTAGTGTTTTTTTTTTTAAGTTACCATGTATTTGATCTCTTATATTTAAACTTATCTTTATTATTTCATTTTTCTATTAATTGTATTTGGCTATTATATGGCTTCCATCTTCAAGGAAGGTTTGGATCACAGAAGGGTTACAAAGGGGACAGTAGAGGGTCATTGGTGGGGGTTGTATGGAATGGGGGTTTCATGGGAGGAAGTTCACCTGAATATACATGAAAGATATATAAAATTGTTCAAATGATCAAGGGGTGGGGCATGGCCACAGTGGGTAGACAATCACTCAATAAATGAGGGAATACTGAATTCCCAGCTGGGAGAGCTTTGCCACATTCTCCAAGAGAGCAGCAACAGTCCCCCAAGTGCAGGGGCAGTGTCTGGCAAAGGAGGAGGGTTCCCTGATGGGTTCTTGTTATTGATGACTGGCCTTACAAGTCTTTGCTCTTGTAATTGAAACTTAGCCTACTATATGGGGTGCCTAAGGGTTGCCACCTGAGAGCCTCTTTGTTGCTCAAATGTGGACTCTCTCTAAGCCAAACTCAGCATATGATTGCATTACCTTCCTCTCAGCATGGGACATGACTCCTGTGGATGAGCCACCCTGGCAATGAGGGATTAATACCAAGTGCCAACTGGCAGTATGACTGGAAAAAGACCTTGAATAAAAGGGGGGAAAGGTAAAGACAAATGAGTTCATGTGGCTAAGAGACTTCAAAGAGAGTTGGGAAGTCATCCCAGAGGTAACGCTTACGCACACCTCAGTAGGATCTCATAGAACACCAAAGTGGATATCATCCCACACAGAGGGGCTCCTGAGTCCTCTGGAGACACCTAGGTCCTATAAAAGGGGGGATAACTCCAGAGATTGATGCCTTATCAGTGGGCTCTACTTTGGAATCTGTGCTCCTGAGAGTGACAGAGTGGGACTCAAATAAGTCCTCCCTGCACATGGTCCATCAGTCCCTTCTATTCAAACCTATATGTGATGCTGGAGTTTGTAGGTGTACTTCCAGAGACTGGAGCCTCAGGCCTGCCCATGTGTCAGCTGGGCCTGGAATTTTAATGGAACTGCAACTCCTACTCTACAGCTCAATGGACTCACCCAAGTCACCTGGTGAGGAGACTATGATGGACAATGGCCATCCCAGGGAATGGAGAGAGACTGCAGCTCCAGGCAGGATAATCCCATCCACTATATACATGGGATATAATCCCCCTCTCACTAGGAGGTGGAGTGGACATCACCATCTCAAACTCCTCAGGATTTGGGGAAGAGCTATAGACTAGAGTGGACTTAATGGTATTCTGTTGTAGACATAATGTGATTCAAGCAATGGAAGAAATTATAACAGTGAGGTGGAGCCAGTGGCCACTGGATGCTTTTGGGGCAAGGAAGGGAAAAGTAGTTGTAATATAGGTGCTTTTTCAGGACTTGGGGATTATCCTGAGTAACATTACAACAACAGATATAGAGCATTTTACATCAGCATATAACATACAGAACTCTGTGGGAGAGAGTGGGGTCTACAATGTGAACTATGGTCCATGCTTAGAGGCAAGGCCCCAGGATTTGTATATCCATTGCAGGTGATGTGCCACACTAATGAAAGATGTTTATGTGGGATGTTATGGGAGGTGTGGGAGGTGGGGAACATGGAAATCCCTGTAATTTTTGTATAACATTTATGTAATCTAAGCATCTTTTTAAATATATTTTTAAAAAGTACAATTTAAAGTATAATCCATCCTTAGTGGCAATACTCCAAAATGTGTTCATCAATTGCAATGAATGTACCACAGCAATGAAAGAAGTTAATATGGGGGAAAGTTGGAGGTGAGGGGAGTGGGGCATATGGGAATACCTTATATTTTTTTATGTAGCATTTTATGTAATCTAAGTATCTATTAAAAATAAAAATATATATATATTAAAAAAAATGAACAAATGAAAAAAATGGGCAAAAGACTAGAGTAGACATTTCTCTAAAGAAAAAATACAAATGGCAAAAAACACATGAAGAAATGCTCAACATCACTCATGATTAGGGCAATGCAAATGAAAACTACAATGAGATATCATTTCACACCTATCAGAATGGGCAGTATTAAAAAGACAGAAAACTACAAGTGTTGGAGAGGATGTGGAGAGAAAGGAACACTTATTCACTGTTGGTGGGAATGCAGAATGGTACAGCCACTGTGAAGGACTGTTTTACAGTTCCTAAAGAAGTTGAATATAGACTTGCCACATGACCCTGCAATACCACTACTGGGTATATACCCAGAAGAACTGAGAACAGGGACACGAACAGACATCTGCACACCTATGTTCATAGCAACATTATTCGCCATTGCCAAAAGTTGGAAACAACCCAGGTGTCCATCAACAGACAAATGGATAAACAAACTGTTGTCTATTCACACGATGGTATATTATGCAGCGGTTAAGAAGAAATGAAGCCATAAAGCACATGACGACAAGGATGAACCTGGAGGACATTATGTTCAATGCAGCAAGCCAGACACAAAAGGACAAATACTGTATGAATGTGTTACTATGAACCAAATGTATTGTGTAGCATATTGTTTGATTTTTAAAAAATTATATATTTCCAATAAAAAAAAAAAAAAGGTAATTACACAAGGCAGAACTCGCTTTCTTTGCCTAGATAGGCCCGCACCACATCATGGTTTGTATTTCCATCTTTCTTTCCCATTTCTCAGCAAGCTCTGTTCTTTACCCCATTTCTCAAATAAATTCTTTTCACTGGCCTAACTAAACTGGCATGTTCATAAATTCTTTTATGCATCATAACCAAGAGCCTAGAGGAATCTAACACTTCTCTGTCTTTGCCTGGACTGCCAATGAGGAGTAGCATGAGCTATATCACCTTCATTAAGCCATGCAGCCTGGCATCCATTAATAAGCCATACTAATAGTGACATAGTTTCTGTTCCATTAGAGGCAGTATATAGATCCTTACATAGAGAAGGATGACTGGTGATGGATGCCAAGTTACCCATTTCCACCACTGAGAGTACAACTCCTTCAGCTCCAGTGTCCCATAATCTGAGAAGCCAGTTATGTAGGGACTTTCTTGATCTCTGCCTGTAACTTTGCCCTAAATTGCTGAACTCAGCAGCAGTACAGTCCCTCATGGTTATATGTAACTTTTGTTTGGGGGGATTGGAAATGCTGGACCTCATGGGGTTGGTTTAGCAGCACCTTCAACTTTTGTTGAATTGTGGGGCACACACTTGGGGCCTCCTCATCTTCTACCTCACACTCTTTCTCTTTCTCCTCATCTGAGGAGTAGTCCATAGGATCCCATGCCTTAGGTTCCCACTCAGGAGTGGTTAATATCCTCCAGATCTGAACTAGAGGTCGCCTACAGCCTCTAGTTCAAGTACATTTACAAGCCAGGGTTTACAATTGATCATCAACTTGGCACAGATGATCTGCTAAAGAATCTTTCATCTCTCTCTGTGCTAGGTGCTTAACCCTTTCTAGCTTTATCTTTTCTTTTAAGCAGTGCACAGAGGTCTTTCCTATTTTTCTGCCTAAGTAGCCTTCCACAAACTCCTAACAGGGGTCATGCTATAGCCACCACTATCTGGCTGTCTCTCTTTTTCTTATTTAATTGCAGCTGCTCTGCTGCCTGCTGTAGCACAGCCAGCTTACCTACCAGAGATTTCAGGGTGTCCCCATATTCTCTTGGCAGTCCCTGCTCATCCTAGAAGGCAGCCACCATTCCCCACATGGACAGTATATGCCAACCAAGAATTTCCCCTGTGGAATCTCTTTTCCCTGATTTCATGCCTGCTATTGCCAGCAGTGTGTCAGAATCCTGCCTCATGGCTCACTGATTCACTGATTGTTCCAATCCAACACCTGAGGGGCATGAGTTGGTGCAGCCATGAGACCAAAGAACACATTTGGCAAAAAATCAGACATAAACTTTATTGGGACTTATGAACAGGAGAGCATCTCCAATGGTTGTTAGGGAATGAAGACAGCAATCCACAAAAAGATGGGAAAGTGAGCGGTGATATAAGGGATTTTAGAACAAGGACATTCCATCTGGTATGAGGGCAGAGTTTCTGCTAGAGTCCCATGATGGCACACATGGGGATCTGGTGATGTTATCACAGGAATGAAGTTTTACCCCTCTGAGTAGATTCAGTTTATGATACCATCTATACATCCCATCCCCTCCAGGGAGAGTTTTATCCTTTATCTTATATCTAGGTTACACAGGCAGCTACATGCTGAGCACTTTGGGGGAGCCTGGGTCCTAGATCCCCACATAACATTCTTTTATTCCTTACCAACTACATACATATATCCTGCTACCTATTGCAAAAAAGAGCAACAGAATGTTATGAATATGTGGATGTTTATGGACACATAGAATACTCAGTTATAAACACAACGAGTACACAATTTTTTTGATCCACAATACTTCATCCAATTCTTTTATTTTACTTTTTAAACATTCTCACTAAATATTTATTGGACTATTATTTTATGTGCATCTCTGTGATTTTTGCCACTTTAGATCTTGGTTTCCTGGACCTAATCTTCATTTAGTTTTCTATCTACCTTTAAGACACTGATAATATATTTTATTTCACATATTCCCAAATACCACATGCAGGCTGTGGTGTTCCTCAAATACTAAGGAACAGTTAATCAACAATAAAACAATAGACCAACTATAAAAGGCAATTTTTCTATCCTCAGTGAAAATACAGACAGAAATCGTTTCAGCATAATCAATTCTCTAAAGCCTGTGTCATTTCTTTGTTCATGGAGTTTTTTGTTTTCCACTGTCAGAGCTGCACTGTTCCTTATGGAAGCCACTCACCACATGTGGCTATGTAAATATATACTAAACTAATTAAGATTAAGTAAAATTTAAAATCCAGTTTTTTCATTGCACTAGCCACATGTGACTAGTGGCTAGCATATTGGTGAGTACAGAGACCAAGGACATCTTGATCATCACAGAAAGTGCTATTGAGTTGTGCTACTCAAGAATAATACAGCATGAATGATGGCACATTTTTACTCAGACACAGCAATGAGTCAAGGCAATTTCCTCTTTTCTACATGGACTTTCAATTCATATTCACAGTAAGTTTTGATACTAAGTATATTTTGATATCTCTGTTTTTTAAAATTTTATTTTTTAAAAGACACTTAGATTACATAACAGATACACAAAAAATATAGGGGTTTCCATATGCCCCACTTACAACACCTTTCACACCCTCCCACTTAAACACCCTTCATTAGTGTGGCACATTCATTGCAATTGATAAACACATCCTGGAACTTTGCCATTATGCATGGACCGTAGTTCACATTGTAGTCTACACTCTCTCCCACACAGTTCTGCATGTTATGTGATGATATAAAATGGCCTATATCTGTCATTGCAATGTCACTCAGGATGATTCCCAAGTCCTGAAAAAGCCCCGTATTGCAACTGTTTTTCCCTCTCCTTGCCCCAAGAGCCTCCAGTGGCCACTGGTCCACATCAATGTTGTAATTTCTTCCATTGCTAGAATAACAATATATCTATAGTGGAATATCAGTAAGTCCACTCTAGTCCATAGCTTCTCCCCCAATCCTGAGGATTCTGGGATGGTGACATCCACTCCATCTCCAATTGAGAAGGGCTATATCCCATGGAGAAGATGGATGGAACTATCCTGCCTACAGCTGCGGACTCTCTCCATTCCCTGGAATGGTCGTTGTCCATCATCATGTCCCCACCAGTTGTCCTGGGTGAGTCCAATGAGCTATAGAGTAGGTCTTGCAGCTCCATCAACATTCTGGGCACAGCTGGCACATGGAAAGCCCAAAGACTTGAGTCTCTGGACATACACCTAAAAACTCCAGCCTGAGTATAGGTTTAAATAGAAGGGACAGATGAGCCATGTGCAGGGAAGACATAATTGAGTCCAACTCTGATACTCTCAGGAGCATAAACTCCAAAGTAGAGCCCAATGGCAAGGCACCAAACTCTGGATCTCTCCACCCTGACCATAGGACCTGGGTGCCTCCAGAGCCTTCAGGAGCCCCACTATTTGGAAGTCTATGAGATCCTGCTGAGATGTGCTAAGCATTACTGCTGAGATGACCTCCTGACTCACTTCTAAGTATTTTAGCCATATAAACTCATTTGTCTTTACCTTTTTCCCCTTTTATTTGAGGTCTTTTTCCAGGTACATTTGCTAGTTGGTGCTTGGTAGCAATCCAGCAGTGCCAGGGAGGCTCATCCCTGGAAGTCATGTCCCATGCTGGGGGGAAGGTAATGCATTAATATGCTGCATTTGGATTAGAGAAAGGCCTCACTTGAGCATCAAGTAGGCTTTCAGGATGCAACCCTTAGGCGCTCCATAACAATAGGCAAAGTTTCAATTTCAAGAGCAAAAACTCATGAGCCTAGTCATCAATATCAAGGGCCCATCAGTGAATCATCTTCCTTCACCAGTCACTGCACCTACACTTGGGGGACTGTTGCTGCTCCCTTAGAGAATGTGGCAGAGCTCTCCAGGATAGGAATTCAGTATTCTCTCATTTATTGTGTGAGTCTCCAACCACTGTGACAATACCCCATGAATATTTGAACATTTTAATATACCTTATATGTATGCTTATGTGAACTTCCTCCCATGCATCCCCCATCCCTGACATCCCACACCAATGATGCTCCCCCACCCCAGTTGTAACCCTTCTGCGATCCAAAGCTTCTTCAAAGATGAAGCCATCACAATAGCTGAATACAATTAACTGGAAAATGAAATAATAATGATAAGTTTAAATATAAGAGATAAAATACATAAAAACTTTAAAAAACTAAAAATAAAATTAAAAGATTGGGATATTTTTAAAAATTTTAAAAATTAAAAAAAAATTTTTTTGACCTTTTGCCTTTCATCACTGCAACATCTGGTGTCCTGTCTTTACCGTGGCACCTTACCTGACTCATTTCTCAGTGTCTCACTATTTTTCGTTATGTTTTCAAAGAAGTTTTAGGTCATAGCAAAGTCACACACATAATACAGGAGACTCTCATATATCAACATCCTCTCCATTACCCCCCCCATATTAATACCTTTTTATATGTGTATTATAGCTTTCTTATACCTGATATACAAATAGGGAAACATAGCTACTAAACATGGTCAGTGGTTTACACTATGGTTTACATTTTAGACTGTATTCTTATAAATTTTGATGATATTTATCAAGTCCTGAGTCCTTCACTGTAAGATCATGCAGAACATTTCCACTGACCACTAAATACCCCATTTGATCATTTTATTCCTCCCTCCCCATCCCCCTGGATCCCAGGGCAACCCCCTAGCTTGACTTCTTGGGTGACAAGATTCATAGTTACAGGCAACAAAACTGAGGTCTTGACACACTAGTTTGTCCTCCCCAATTAGGAACCACCCTTGTCTTGAGGGACTCCTGCCTGTCTATTTCTGGACAAATTGGTCCTCCTGAGGATGGGAGTCCAACATCTTCCCACTCATTATGTGGGTCTCCACCCACTGATACAACACATTAAGACAGAAAGATCACTCACACACTCCCTAGAAGCCCGCTCCAAGTGCACCTTGTCCTAATTGCTCACCCATCCAATGCCCTGAACCATTTACCCTTCCTTGTCATATTGCCATAAGAGCATTCCCAACTTTGTACTTTCAGCCACATATCTGCAAATCCCCAGTGTTCACCTGGTCCCTCTCCCAACCCTCGCCACAGCTCCTTGGAACTTCTGACCCACCCTTCCCAATCTACCCACCTGTCAACCCTGCACCACCCAACTCAATAATATCGCTACTGTCCTGTCCTATCCCTTCAATGCACAACTACAGTCTTTCATCTTACCATACATTATGTCCATACGGGTGATGGCTCACAACCTTCACCTCTCTTTCTAGTTCTTGTAAACCTATGTTCCAGACAATAGCTCTCTGAGACTGCTCAATTTCCTTAATTCATATCAGTGAGGTCATGTACTGTTCATCCTTCAATGCTTGGCTTGCTTCACTCAACATAAGGTCCTCAAGATTCATTCATTTTATCCCCTGTGTTAGCACTTTATTTCCTCTTAGAGCTGAGTAATATTCCATTGTATGTATGTACCACATTTTCATAATCCATTCATCTGTTGATAGGCACTTGGGTTGTTTCCAGCTTTTGGCAATAGTGATTACTGTCGCTATGAACAATGGTGTGCATATATCAGTTCGTGTTTTTGCTTTCAATTCTCTGGGTATATACCCAGCAGTGGAATTGCGAGATCATATGGAAGTTTTATAGTTATTTTTTTGAGGAACCGGCAAAATGTCCTCCACAATGGCTGAATCATTTTACATTTGCATCAGCAGTGGGTGAGAGTTCCCATTCCTCCACATCCTCTCCAACACTTATAGCCCACTATTTTTTAATAGCCACCTTTCTAATCAGTGTAAGATGGTATCTCATTGTAGTTTTGATTTTCATTTCCCTAATAGCTAATGATGTTGAGCATCTTTTAATGTGCTTTTTAGTCATTTGTATTTTTTCCTTGGAGAAGTGTCTTTCCAGGTCACTTGCCCATTTTTTAAATGGGTTGTTTGTCTTTTTATTTTTGAGGTCCAAGATTTCTTATATATGCAGGATTTTAGGCTCCTATCATATATATGGTTGCCAAATATCTTCTCCCATTGGGTAGGCTGCCTTTTTACTTTCTTGACACATCCTTTGAGGTGCAAAAGTTTTTAATTTTGACTTGATACCATTTATATATTTTTTCTCTTGCTGCTTCTGCTTTGGGTGTGAAGTTCATGAAAGCATTTCCTATTAAAATGTCCTGTAGATGCATCCCTAAATTATCTTCCAAGGTCTTTATGGTCTTGGTTCTTATATTTAGATCTTTGATCCATCTTGAGTTGATTTTTGTATAAGATGTGAGATGGTGTTCTTCTCTCATTCTTTTGGATATGGATATCCAGTTTTCCAAGCACCATTTATTGAAGAGGCTATTCTCTTCCAACTGATTGGGCTTGATGATCTTGTCGAATATCATATGACTGTATATGTGAGGATCTATTTCAGAACTCTCAATTCACTTCCATTTGTCTGTATATCTATTCTTGTGTCAATACCATGCAGTTTTGACTACTGTAGCTTAGTACTATGATTTAAAATCAGGTAATGTGATACATCCAATCTCCTTTTTTCCCCCAATATGTCCTTGGGGATTCAGGATCTCTTACCCTTCCAAATAAATTTTGTGGTTAGTTTTTCCAATTCATTAAAAAATGTTGTGTTGATTTTTAATGGTATTGCATTAAATCTGTTGATTAGTTTGGGTAGGATAGACATCTTAATGATGTTTAGTCTTCCTATCCATGAACAAGGAATATTCTTCCATCTATTTATGTATTCTTTGATTTCCTTTAACAGTGTTGTGTAGTTTTCTGTATATAAGTTCTTTATATGCTTAGTTAAATTTATTCCTAGGTATTTGATTCTTTTAGTTGCTATTGTAAATGGTAAATTTTCTTGATTTCCTCCTCAGATAGCTCATTATTGGTGTACAGAAATGCTACTGATTTTTGATCTTATAGCCTGCAACTTTACTGAACTCATTTATAAGTTCTAGAAACTTTGTTGTAGATTTCTCAAGGCTTTCTGTGTATAGGATCATTTTGTCTGTAATTTGAATGCCTTTTATATCTTTTTCTTGCCTCAGAATTCAAGCAAGTATTTCTAATACAATGTTAAATAAGAGTAGTGATAGTGGGCATCCTTATCTTTTTCCTGATCTTAGAGGGAAAGCTTTTATGATTTCGTCATTGAAGATGATGTTAGCTGTTGGTTTTTCATATATACCCTTTATCATGTTCATAAAGTTTCCTTCTATTCCTATATTTTACAGTGTTTTTATCAGGAAAGAGTGCTGAATTTTGTCAAATGCTTTTTTTTTGCATCTATAGAGATGATCATGTTGTTTTTTTTTCTTTCAATCTGTTTATGTGGTGTTTTACCTTGATTGATTTTCTTATGTTGAACTATCCTTGCACACCTGGGATGAAATACACTTGATCATGGTGTATAATTCATTTGATATGTTGTTGAATGCTACCAGCAAGTATTTTGTTGAGTATTTTAGCATCTAGGTTCATTAGAATGATTAATCTATACTTTTCCTTTCTTGTGGCATCTTTGTTTGGCTTTTGTATTAGGGTAAAGTTTGCATCATAGAACGAGTTAAGTAATGTCCCTTCTACTTCTATTTTTGGAAGAGCTTAAGCAGGATTGGTGTTAGTACTTTTTGGAATGTTTGGCAGAATTCACCTGTGAAGCTGTCTGGTCCTGGGCTCTTCTTAGTTTTGAGGTTTTTGATGACTGAGTCTATTTTTACTTTTAATTGGACTGTTGACTTCATCAATTTCTTCTTTTTTCAATGTAGGCTGCTTGTGAGTTTCTAGGAATTTGTGCATTTCCTCTGAATTATCATTCTTGTTGGCATATAAGTTTTCAAAGTATTTTCTTATGAGAATCTTTATTTCTGTGGAGTTAGTGGTAATATCCCCTTACCCATATCTTTCTTGTGTATTTGAATCTGCTCTCCCTTTTTCTTTGTTAGTTTGGTTAAGGGTTTGTCAATTTTATTGATCTTCTAGAAGAACCTGCTTTTGGTTTTGTTTATTTTTTCTAGTGCTTTCTTATTTTTTATTTTGTTTAGTTCTGCTCTAATCTTTGTTATTTCCTTCTTTCTACTTCCTTTGGAGTTAGTTTGTTGTTGTTTTCCAGTTTGTCCAGGTGTGCATTTGAGCCTTCAATTTTAGCTCTTTCTTTTTCTTTGATATATGCATTTATGACTATGAATTTCCCTCTCTGTACAGCTTTTACTGCATCCCATAAGTTTTGATATGTTGTGTTGTTTTCATTTGTTTCAACGTAGTTACTTATTTCTTTTGGGATTTCCTCCACGACTCACTGTTTTTCTAAGACTTCTGTATCACTTCCATATCTTTGCCCCTAATCTGGTTCTTTGTTTCTTACTGTTTTCCAGTTTCATTCTTTTGTGGTCAGAGAAATTACTTTGTATAATCTCAATCTTTCTGAATTCATTGAGTTGTTCTATGGCCTAGCATGTGGTCTATTTGGGAGTATGATCAATGAGCACTACAGAAGAATGTATATTCCACTGTATTTGGTGTAGCATTCTGTATATGTCTATTAGGTCCAGATCCTCTAAAGTATTATTCTCAGTCTTTGTTTCTTTATTGATTCTCTGTCAAGATGTTCTGTCTAACAGTGATACTGGTGTATTAAAGTATCCCACTATAATTTGTAGAGGCCTCTATTTCTCCACTTAGTCTTTCCAGTGTTTGCCTCGTGTATTCTGAGGTGCCCTGATTAGTTGTATAAATGTTTATGATTGTTTTTTCTTCTTGAAAGATTATCCCTTTTACTAATATATAGTGTCCATCTTTGTCATTTATAATAGTTTTGCATTTAAAGTCTATTTGTCTGATATTAGTGTAGCAACTCACACCTATTTTTCATTATTGTTTACTTGTAAAATTGTTATCCAGCCATTCATTTTCAGCCTCCTCGAATCCCTGGGTCTAAGGTGGGTTTCTTGTAGACTATATATAGATGGGTCATAATTACTTATCCATTTGCCAATTTGTGTCTCTTAATTGGTGAACTTAATCCATTAACATTCAGTATTATTACTTTCAAGGAATTACTTACATCAGCCATATTTTCTTTCAGTTTATGTATGTCATAATTTTTTTAAAATTTCTCTTTTTGTCTTTTTTGTTTTTCTTACACTCTCCTCCAACTCTTTCTCTCCTGTTTTTTTTCTTTCAACATGCAGAACTTCCTTTAGTATTTCTTGAAGGGCAGGTTTCTTATTGGCATATTCTCTTAGTTTCTGTTTTTCTGTGAATATTTTGAACTCTCCATCATTCATGGGTGCTGGCTTTGTGGATAGAGAATTCTTGGCTGGAAGTTTTTTCTTTTATTAACTTGCCTATGTCATACCTCTGATTTCTTGCCTCCATGGCTTCAGATGAGAAATCAGCACTTAATCTTATTGAGCTTCCCTTGTATGTGATGGTTCTCTTTTCTCTTGCTGCTTGGGGTGCACTGTGCTTCCTGGACTTGTACACCCATCTCCCTAAATAGGATTGGGAAATTTTCAGCCATTATTTCCTTCAACACTCCTTTTGTTCCCTTTCCTATCTCTTCTTCCTCTGGGATGCTTATAATGCATATGTTTGTGCGTTTTGGTTGTTGTTTAAGTTCCTAATTCTCTGCTGGATTTTTTCAAACTTTTTATCTATCTGTTCTACTATGTGTTTAATTTCAGATATTCTGTTTTCCACATCACTAATTCTTTCCTCTGCCCATTCAAATTTGCTGTTATGTGATTCCAGTGTCTTTTTGATTTCTTGGACTGTGCCATTCATCACCATTATATCCATTATCTTTTTATGTGTGTTTACAATGTCTTCAGTATCTTCTTAATATCCTTAATCTCTTCCTTCACTTCATTAAGTTGGTCCATGATATTTGTTTGGACAGCTTTGTTTAGATGTTTGATGTTCTGTATCTCTTCCTGGTTTTTAGTTTTTTCATTGGACTGGTACATATCTTCCTGTTTCTTAGCATGGTTTGTAATTTTTTTGTTACCCTGTGATCATCTTTTTATCTTGATGGGTTTATTCCATTGATTAGCTTCTCTCTCTGCTTTAGAATTTTATTTAGTTGCTGGTTTTGTGTCTGTGTTAAGTTTTGTTTTTGATACTTTGTTCTTCTTGTTCTATTTCCTTACTATTTTCTATGTTCTGGTTTTATCTTGAGCAATCTAAAACCCTGCCAAGCTCTCTTCAGATCAATAGCCCAAAGATTCCTGCTCCTTGGGCTCCCAAAACAGCTCATTCAGGCAAGATCCTGCTCCCAAGCAGTCATCTTTTGGGAGAGAGATAGTGAACACCCCCTTAAACTGGTGCCATCTTGCCTCAGAATTCCAGCCATTTATTTCACCTAGTACACAATTTTTAAGACCCATTACTTTAATGTATAAGTACTGAAAAATAAATTGAATTGCTATAAAACATCACTAGAGAATACAAAATTGAAAACAATTACTTCTTAAAATTGGACAAGCAAAGAGAGAATACTGAAAGCAGCAAGAGAAAAGAGAACATAGAAGGAATTCTCAATAAGATTAAGTGCTGATTTCTCACCTGAAACCATGGAGGCAAGAAGGCAGTGGTATGATATAGTTAAGGTGCTAAAAGAAAAAAACCTCCTAGCCAAGAATTACCTATCCAGGGAAGCTGATATTTAAAAATGAGGGAGAGCTCAAAATATTCACAGATAAAAAGAAATGTAGAGAATATGCCAATAAAAACCATGCACCTCAAGAAATACAAGAAGGAGTTGTGCTGGTTGAAAGGAACAAAACAGAAAAGAGAGAGTTGGAGGAAAGTGTAAGAAAAACTAAAAAGATAAAAAGAGAATTAAACTGACACCTGGCATACATAAACCTAAAGGAAATATGGCTAATGTAAGTAATTCCTTAATAGTAATAACATTGAATGTTAATGGATTAAACACACCAGTCAAGAGACACAGATTGGCAGAATGGATAATGAAATATGTTCCATTTATATGCTGTCTACAAGAAACACATCTTAAACCAAGGGATGCAAGAAGGCTGAAAGTGAATTGTTGGAAAACAATTTTACAAGCAAACAATAACCATAAAAGTGTGGGAGTAGCTATAATAATATCAGACAAAAAAAGACTTTAAATGCAAAGCTATTGTAAGACACAAAGAAGGGCACTATATATTTCTAAAAGGGTGATCTATCAAGAAGAACTATCACAAACATTTACGCACCTAACCAGGTGCCTCAAATTACAAAATTACATGAGGCAACCACTGGAAAAATCTAAGTTGAAAAATAGATGACTCTACAATTATAGTGGGTGACTTTAATACACCATTATCAACATTAGACAGAATATCTTGACATAGATTCAATAAATGAAGACTTGGAATAATACATTAGAGGACTTGAACCTAATAGACATATACAGAATATTTCACCCAAATACAGCAGAATATACATTCTTCTCAAATACACATGAATCACTCTCCAGGATAAACCACATGCTAGGCCACAGAAAAACTATCAATAATTTCAATCTTTCAATCTTTTCAATCTTTTCCATACAGAAAGATTGAAATTATACAAAGTAATTTCTCTGACCACAGTGGAATGAAGCTGCAAGTCAGGTAGTGGCATAGAACCATATTAGGCACAAAGGTATGGAAGTGAAACAAAGCACTATTAGACAAACAGTGGGTCAAGAAGGAAATCTCAAAAGAAATCAGTAGCTACCTTGAAATGAATGAAAATTAAGACACAACGTATGAAAACCTATGAGATACAGCAAAAGCCATATTAAGAGGGAAATTCATAACTATAAATGCCTATACTAAAAAAGAAGAAAGAGTTAAAATCAAAGATCTAAACTGGAGGTCTTAGAAGGACTTCCTAACATGGAAGAATTAGAAAAAGAACAACAACAACAACAAAAAAAAAACCAAAGAAAGTAAAAAGAAAGAAATAACAAAGATTAGAACAGAGTTAAATGAAATTGAAAATAAGAAAGCATGAGAAAAAATCAACAAAACCAAAAGCTGGTACTTTGAGATTAATATGATTGACAAACCATTAGCTAGAATAATGAAAAAAAAAGAGAAAATGCAAATAAATAAGAAACGAGGAAGGGCATATCACCACTGATCCCACAGAAATAAAGAGTATCATAAGAGGATATTTTGAAATCTTATATGCCAACAAGATGGATAATTTAGAGGAAATGGACAAATTCCTAGAAATACACAAGTAGCTTACATTGTCAAAAGAAGAAATCGATGAACTCAACAGATCAATCCCAAGAAATGAGATAGAATTAGTAATAAAAAACCTCACAACTAAGAAGAGCCCAGGACCAGAATTCACAGGTGATTTCTACTAATCATCTGAGAGAGAACTAACACCAATCCTTTTTAAAATCTTCCAAAAAATACAAGTGGAGGGAACATTGCTTAACTCATTCTATGATGCTAACATCACCTTAATACCAAAGCCAAAGATGACACAAGAAAGGAAAACTATAGATCAATCTCTCTAATGAACCAAGGTGCTAAATTCCTCAACAAAATACTTCCTAACCACATGCAAAAACACATCAAATGAATTATACAACATGACCAAGCGGGTTTGATCCCTGGTATGCAAGGATTGTTCTACATAAGAAAATCAACCAATGTAATACACCACATAAACAGATTGAAAGAAAAAAGACACATGATCATCTCTATAGATGTGGAAAATGCATTCCACAAAATACTGCACCACTTACTGTTAAAACACTACAAAAGATAGGAATATAAGGAAACTTCCTCAACATAATAAAGGTATTTATGAAAAACCCACAGCTAACATCATATTCAATGTTGAAATTGTAAAATCTTTCCCTCTAAGATCAGGAACAAGACAAGGATGCCCAATTTCCCCACTTCAATTTAACATTATGTTAGAAGTACTTGCTCAAGCACTTTGGCAAAAAAAAGATTTAAAAGGCAACCAAATTGGAAAGGAAGAAGTGAAAATTTCACTATTTGTAGACAACATGGTCCTGTGTGTAGAAAGCTTATAAATGAGTGATAAAAACACAGGTTATAAGCTCAATGTGCAAAACTCAGTAGGATTTCTGTACACAATAATGAGCAATCTGATGAGGAAATCAAGGAAAAATCCCATTACAATAGCAACTAAAAGAATCAAATACCTAGGAATAAATTTAAAGATGTAAAGGACTTATATAAAGAAAATTACACAACACTGTTAAAGGAAATCAAAGAAGATTTAAGTAAATGGAAGAATATGCCCTATTCATGGATAGGAAGACTAAGTATCATTAAGATGTCTATCCTATCTAAAATGATTGAATGATTTAATGCAACCCCAATAAAAATCACCACAGTATCAAGTGGCCACTGGCTCCACCTCATTGTTATAATTTCTTCCTTTGCTAGAATCACCATATGTGTACAACTGAATACCATCAAGTCCACTCTAGTCCATAGTTCTTTCCCTAATCCTGAGGGGACTGGGATGGTGATGTCCACTCCACCTCCAACTGAGAGAGGGCTTATATCCCATGGATATGGTGGGTGGGATGATCCTGCCTGCAGATGCAGGCACTCTTCATTCCCTGGGATGGCCATTGCCCATTGTTGTCTCCTCGCCAGATGACTTGGATGAGTCCATTGAGCTGTAGGGTAGGAGTTGCAGCTCCACCGAGATTCCATGCACACCTGGCATATAGGTAGGCCAGAGGCTCCAGTCTCTGGAAGTATACATAAAAACTTCAGCATCACATATAGGTTTGAATAGAAGGGACTGATGAACCATGTGCAGGGAGGACTTATTTGAGTCCAATTCTGTCACTCTCAGGAGCACAGATTCCAAAATAGAGCCCACTGATAAGGCATCAGTCTCTGGGTCTATCCCCACTTATATAGGACCTGGCTGTCTCCAGAGCTCTCAGGAGCCCCTCTGTGTGGGGTGATAGGCCCTTAGATGTTCTATGAGCTCCTACTGAGGTGTGCATAAGAGTTACCTCTGGGATTACCTCCCAACTCTCTTTGAAGTCTCTTAGCCACTTGAACTCATTTTTCTTTACCTTTTCTCCCTTTTATTCAAGGTCTTTTTCCAGTTGTGTTGCCAGTTGGCACTTGGTATTGACACTTTAGGGGCAGGGAGGGGACAAGCAGTTGAAATACAGGGGCTTCTTTGGGATTTGGAGGTTGTCCTGAGTACCGTTGTGGCAATGGATGTAGGCCATTTTAAATCAGCACACACCACTCAGAACTGTGTGGGAGAGAGTGTGGTCTACGATGTGAACTGTGGTCTATGGTTGGTGGGAAGGACCCAGGATGTGTAAGTCCATCGAGGGTGGTGGCCACACTTGTGGGAGATGTTTGTGTGGGATGTGGTGGGAGGTGTGGGAGGTGGGCAACATGGGAATCCCAGTGGGTTCTGTGTAATAATTTAGGTAATCTAAGAACTTCTTAAAATATATTTATATATATATATAAATAACATTTTTGTAAGCAAATGCACATATATGCATATATATTTATATATCATTTTACAAATAGTGGTATGTATTGTGAAAATTTTGATTTTTACCCACAATAAAAAATAAAAAATAAAAAATAAAAAATAAATAAAAAAAAGATACCATATTAAAAAAAAAAAATCACCACAGTATATTTTACTGAATTGGAAATGCTAACTGTGAAATTTATTTGGAAGGGCAAGGGGCCCTGAATAGCCAAAGACATATTGGAAAATAAAAATAAAATTGGAGGAAACATTACCTGACTTTAAAACATACTACAAATCTACAGTGATTAAAATTTCATGGTATAGGCATGAGGCAAGACATACTGACCTATGAAACCAAATTCAGTGTTCTGATATAGATCCCCACATATAGAGTCATCTGACATTCTTTAAAGCTACCAAGCCCATTCAACTAGGAGACAATGGCCTCTTCAACAAATGGTGCTTGGAAAACTGGATATTCATATCCAAAAGAATGAGAGGGGAACACCATCTCACAAGTTATACAAAAATTAACTCAAGATGGAGCAAAGATCTAAATATAAGACCCAATACCATAAATACTTTGGAAGATAATGTAGGGAAGTATCTACAGGTTCTTGTATTAAGAAATGATTTCATGAACTTTACATCCAAAGCACGAGCAATGACAGAAAAAATAGATAAATGGGACTTCCTCAAAATTAAAACTTTTGCCCCTCAAAGGAGTTTGTCAAGAGGGTGAAAAGGCAGCCCACTCAATGGGAGAAAATATTTGGTAACCATATATCTGATAGGGGCCTAATATCCAGCATATATAAAAATCCTATACTTTGAAAATAAAAAGACAAACAATTCATTTAAAAACTGGGCAAGAGATTTGAACAGACACTACTCCAAAGAAAAAATACAAATGGCTAAAAAGCACATGAAAAGATGCTCAACATCACTAGCTGTTAGGGAAATGCAAATCAAAACAAAAATAATATATGATCTTATGCCCATTAGGCTGGTGACTCTTAAAAACAGAGAACTACAAGTGTTGGAAAGGATTTGGAGGAATGGGAACACCCATCCACTGTGGGTGGGAATGTAGAATGGTGTAGCCACTCTGGAGGACAGTTTTGCAGCTCCTCAAAAACTAACTATAGAACTGCTATATGATCCAGCAATTTCACTGCTGGATATATACCCAGAAGAACTGAAAGCAAGGGCATGAACAGATATGTGCACGACAATGTTCATAGTGGCATTATTCACTAATGCCAAAAGTTGGGATCAACCCAAATGTCCTTCAAAAGATGAATGGATAAACAAATTGTGGCTTATACATACAATGGAATATTACTCAACTGTAAGAAGGAATACAATATTAACACATGGGACAATGTGGATGAATCTTAAGGGCCTTATGCTGAGTGAAGCATGCCGGGCACTGAAGGACAAACCTTACATTACCTCACTGATATGAATTAGGCAAATTAAACAGATTCAGAGATCTAGAGTCCTGAAGATAGGTTTACAGGAAATAGAAAGGGTGAAGAAAGGTTGTGAGCTAATGTCCATATGGGAAAAATCTATGATAAGGTGGAAGTGTGTAGTTGTACAGTGGAGGGGCATGACAGTGGTGTAATGATAATGTTGTGGTTTGGTAATGCTGGTTTTTTTGGGGGGTAAGTTGGGGAGGGTGGGTTGGACTGTCCATGGAACTGGGGGGAGGGTTTGGGGAGGGAGCAGGTGAATACTGGGAATTGGTGGATACACGGTTGAAACTAGAATGTTGGGAATGCTCTTTTGGCAATATGGCAAGTGAGGGTTTCTGGTTTAGGGTGTTAGATGTGGGGATGCATTCAGGACAGGGCACACCTGGGGTAGGTTTCTAGGGAGTGAGTGCTCATCTTGTCATAGTGCGTTACATAGTGGGTGGAGACTCACATAATGAGTGGGAAGGTGGACTCCATTGCTAGGAAGACCTGTTATGTTCTCAAATAAAGGGGTGGGAGTCTCTCAAGAGCATGGGCGGTGCCTAAAAAGGGAGGACAGACCAGTGTGTCAAGACCTCAGTGTTGTTTCAAGTAAATATGAATCTTGTCCTTCAAGGAGGGAAGCCTGGTGTTTGCTGTCAGTACCAAGGGGAGGGAGAGGGAGTAATTGAATAGATGGAACAAGTGGAATTTGGGGGCTGTGGAAGTGTTCTACATGATCTTTCTGTGATGGATACAGGCCATGTTGAATTGCATCAAAGTTTATAGAAGTGTATTGTCCACAATGTAAACCATAATGTAAACCATTGGCCATGGTTGGTAGCTATGTTTCAATAATTGTACATCAATTGTAACAAATGTACCATCACATATAAAATGCTATTAAAAGGGGAAGGGGTAAAGGGGGATGATGTTGGGTATATGGGAGTCCTTTATATTTGGTACATGACTTTTCTGTAGCCTAAAACTTCTTTGAAGACAAAATGAAAAAAAGTAAGACACAAGGGCATAAATGGAAGAAAATATCTACATTTGGGACAATAAATCTTACAGTGATGAAAGGCAAAATGTCAGAAAAATTTTTAAATAATTTTCCATTTTTTATTTTCACAAATTTTTAATATTTATTTGTATTTTTTAACTTTTATATTTTATTTATTTTTAAAACTCTCATTATTTCTTTTTCTCATCAATTGTACTTGGCTATTTTATTGGCTTCATTTTTGAAGAAGTTTTGGATCACAGAAGGGTTACAATGGTGGCAGGGTAGGATTATTGGTGTGGGGTGTCAGTGATGGGGTATATATGGGAGGAAGCTCACCTGGGCATACATATAAGGCATATAAATGTGTTCAAATATTCATTGGGCATCATCAGGGTGGGAGGAGATTCACATAAAAACTGAAGGAATATAAAATTCTCCACCTGGGGAGCTCTGCCACATTCTCTAATGGATCAGCAAGAATCCTCCAAGGAAAGCTGCATTGACTAGTGAAGGAGAATGGTCTATTGAAAGGCCGTTCATGTTGATATGGACCTTTACTCTTGAAATTGAAACTTAGCCTAGTATTATAGGCTGCCTTAGAGTTGTCTCCTGGTAACCTCCTTGTTGCTCAAATCTGGCCACTCTCTAAGCTGAACTCAGCATATAAATGCACTTCCTTCCCCCCAGCATGGGACTCCCGGGGATGAGGATCTCTGGCACTGAGGGATTACTACAAAGCACCAACCAACAATGCAACTGTTAAAAGACCTTGACCAAAAGGGGGAATAGGTAAAGACAAATGAGTTGATGTAGCTAAGAGACTCCAAATTGTGTTGGGAGATCATTCCAGAGGTTCCTCTTATGCACAAATCAGCAGGATCTTATTGTCTGCAAAGTAGATACTATCCCAAATAGTAGGGCTCCTGAGGGGTCTGGAAACATCCAGACACTGTAGTCAGGGCAGATAGCTCAGGAGTTTTGTTCCTTGCCAGTGGGCCCTACTTTGGAATTTATGGTCCCCAGAGTGACAGAGTTGGACTCTATTGTGGTTTCCCTCTACATGGTTCTTTGTCCTTCTGTTTGAACCTACATTAGTACTAGAGTTGGTATGTGTACATCCAAGAGACTTAAATCTTTGGGCTGTCCATGTCATGTGACAGCTGGATCCTGAAAGTCAATGGCATTTCAACACCTACTCTCCATGTCATTGGTCTCACCCAAGACAGCTAACAATGAAGTGATGAAGGGCAACTACCATACCAAGGAACCAAGAGAGTCTACAATTGTAAACAAGAAAGTCCCAACTATCGGCCTCATGGGATTACATCCCCCTCTCAGTTAGAGGTTGAGTGGACATCACCATCCCATAATCCTCAGGATTGGAGAATGAAATATGAACTGAAGTAGGCTTACTGGTATTCTACTATAGACTTATTGTGATTCTAGCAATAGAAGAAATTATATCATTGATGTGGAGGCAGTTCTGATGGCAGGGAGAGACAAAAACAGATGTGATACATGAGCATTTTTGGGACTTGGAAATTGTCTTGAATGACATCCCAATGACAAATGCAGGCCATTATATATATTGCCATAACCTACAAAATTGGGTGGGAGAGAATGTAAACTACAAGGTAAACTTTAATCCACACTTAGACTCAATGCTCCAAAATGTGTTCATCAACTGTGATAAATGTACCTCACTAATGAAGAATGTTGTTAATGTGGGAAAATGTTGGAGGTGTGGGGAGTAGGGCATATGGGAATCCCCTATATTTTTTATGTGACATTTGTGTAATGTAAGTATCTTTAAATAATAAAAAATAAAAAAGAAGATGAAACAGCAGCCCACTCAACGGGAGAAAATATTTGGAAACCATATATCCAATAGGGGTTTGATTTTCATTCTATATAAAGTGATTTACACCACTCAGCAATAAAAGAGAAAATCAACTAAAAATGGGCAAAAGATTTAAATAGACAATTCTCCAATGAGGAAATACAAATGGCCAAAAAGCACATAAAAAATATCCATAAAAAATTAGCTATTAGGGAAATTTAAATCAAAATGACAATGAGATGTTCTCTCACGCTCCAGAGAATGGCCATTATTTAAAAAAATAAACAGAATACAATAAGTGCTGGAGAGGGTGTGGAGAAATATGAACACTCTTTCACTGTTGGTGGGATTTTAAAATGGTGCAGCCTCTGGGGAAGATAGTTTGACCATTCCTCAGGAAGCTAAATAGAAATGGCATATGATCCAGCAATTCCTTTACTAAGAATATATCCACAAGAACTGAAAACTGTGACATGAGCAGACATCTGCATACTGATGTTAATAGTGGCATTATTCAAAATTGCCAAAATATGGAAACAACCCAAGTGTACATCAAACAATGGATAAATAAAATGTGGTATGTACATATGATGGAATGCTATACTGTTGTAAGAAGAAATGAATTTGGGACACATATGAAAACATAGATCAATCTTGAAGACATTTTACTAAATGAAATAAGCTGGACACAAAAGGAAAATATTGTATATCTCATTAATATGAACTAATTACAAAGAATAAATGCATGGAGTTAGAACCTAGAGTACACATTATTAGGAGATAACAGGTGGGCTGCGAAGGACTACTGATGCTTAATGTATGTAGAAGTTTTAATTAACCTTATTGTAAAAGTGCGGAAATGGATAGAGTTGATGTTAACATATTATAGTGTTTTCTAAAGAGGATTGTTGCTGAAAAGGGTAGTCTAAAGATATAAATGTCAATTGAAATAAAAGTTAGAGAATGATTTAGTGACTGAATAACACAGTGAACCCAGAGGTGGATGAGAATTGTGGTTGATGGTACAGTTGCAAGAATGTCCTTCTGTGAGCTAGAGCAGATGTACATCACTAATTCAGGGTGGTGGGAATGTGGTAAAGCATAGGAAAAATACAATTGGTGTGACCTATGGACTGTGGTTAACAGTAATACAGTAATATTCTTGCATCAGTGCCAAAGATATACTGTGTTGGTAGGGATATGGAAAAAAGTGTGTCTGATGTACACTATGGACCATGGTTGGTGGTAATATTCTGATGATATTGTTTTATAATCTGTAACAAATATTTCACCATGGTATTGTGTCTTGGTGAATGGCAGTTGTATGGGAATTTTACACATGTGTATGCTTGTTTTATAAGTTCACTTCTGTAATAAAAATATATTAAAAATAATAATAAAGTGAGTTGGGGGAAAAAGACACCAAATGTTAGATATGGTTAGATAAAGTTAGTAGTAATATTTTGATGATATTCTTCATAATTTGTAGCACATGTTTCACAACAATGCAAGGTGGCGGTGGTGGGGTGATATAAGGGACCCCTTTGGGATGTTATGCATATTGTGGTTTGTAAGTTCACAACTTTTACTATACACTCATTGCTTATATATGTATATGTATAAATGATATACTTCAATAATTTTTTTTTAAATGAAAAAAAATTACAACTTATTTTGCATAACTGTATTTTTAGGAAAACATCATATTTTAAGTGGCCTTGAATAGCCAATGCCAACTTGAAAAATAAGAAAAAAATGTAAAATTCACAAATACCAAAGTTAAAATCCAGTGCCAGGGACGCTCATCCCCAGGAGTCATGTCCCACATTAGGTGTAATATAGTGAGTTTATTTTTAAGGTTTGGGTTAGAGAGAGGCCACATTTGAGTAACAAGGAGTTTTCTGTAGGCAACTTTTAGTCATTAATTATAGTTTAGGCTTAGTTTCATTATTAAAAGGATAAGGTCATTAGTGCAAGCTACATTAATCAAAAGAGCATGGTAATAGATCTGCCATATGATCTAGCTATTCCTTTACTAGTAATATATCTAGAAGAACTGAAATCTGTGCATTGATGTTCATAGTGGTGTTATTCAAAATTGGTAAAAGATGGAAAAAACCCAAGTGTCCATCAACCAACGAATGGATAAACAAAATGTGGTATGTACATATGTTTGAATGCTATGCTGCTGTAAGAAGAAATTAATTTGTGGCATGTATGATAACATAGATGAACCTTGAAGGCATTATGCTAAGTGAAACAAGCCAGACACAAAAGGAATAATATTGCATTGTCTCACTAATATGAACTAAATATGAAGAATGAACACATGGAGTTAAAACCTAGAGTATAGGTTTCTAGAAGATAAGGGGAGGCCTGAGAAAATGTACTGATGCTTAATGTATGAAGAAGTTTTAATTAACTTCATTCTAAATGTGTGGAAATGGATAGAGTTCATGGTAACACATAATGAGTAGAGCTAAAACGGCTGTTTTATAAATGGGATTGTGACTGAAAAGGTTAGTCTAGGGATGTAAATGCCATTTGAAAGAAAGTTGGAGAAAAATCTAGGGACTGAAAAACCTAGTGAACCCAGAAGTGGGTGAGAATTGTGGTTAATGGTACAAATGCAAGAATGTCCTTCTATGAACTAGGAAAATATACATCACTGTTTCAAGGCGGTAAGAATGTGAAGAAGCATTGGAAAAATACAATTTGTGTAATCTATGGACTATAGTTAACAGCAATACTCTAATATTCTTGCATCAATGCCAAAGATGTACTATTTTAATAATATGGGTTATGGAAATATTTACCAAATGTAAGCTACAGGCTGTAGTTAGTGGTAGTAGTCTAATGAAATTATCTCATAATTTGTAACAAATATTCCACAACAATGCAGTGTGTTGGTGAAGGGATGTTGTATGGGAATTCCACACATGTATGATTGTTTTGTAAGTTCGCAATTCCTCTCATAAAAATATACTAAGAAAACAATATGGTACTGAAAGAAGGACAAATGTATAAAACAATGAAATCAGCCATAGTTGTGATGATACAAAATACCAGAAATCTGTTGGCTTTTATAAAGGGTATTTGGGGTAGAAGCTTACAGTTACCAGGCCATAAAGCATAAGATATTTCCTTCACCAAAGTCTCTTGCCAATTGTTGGAGCAAAATGTCTGCCAATGTCTGCAAAGTTCCAGCCTTCCTCTTCCTCTTGGTCCTAGCTTCTTCCAATATCAGCTGTAGGCTGGAATAAGTCTCCTTTCTCTCTTGGGGCTCATTTCTCTCTAGGCTCAGCTGCTTTGCTCTCTCCACAAGGCCAGCTGTAAACTGTTGGGCAAATGGCTCATCTCTCTTTCCAGGGTCTCTGAAGTGTCTAATGGAGCTTTCTCTCTTTACTCACATATCTACTTCCTTGTGTTCTTCTCCTGTGTGTTTACTTCCTGAGGTTTCACATCAAAACTCCAAGTAGCTTCTCTGCCATGTAGTTTTCTCTGTGAGTCTTCCCACCAAGGAAGTGGGGACTCAGCCTTCTAATGACGTGACCCAAAGCCTTAATCATAATTTAATCAAGCAAAAGTGAAACCTCTGATTTTAATACAATCTAATATGTCCAGAGAACAGACCAGTTTACAAACATAATCCAATATCTGTTTTTTGGAATTCATAAACAATATCAAACTGCTACAAGAGATAAGAAATCATCCCTCACTATATGGCCAACTGATTTTTGAAAAGGTTGCCAAGTCCAGTAAATTGGAAAATAATAGTCTTTTCAACAAATTTTGCTCAGGAACTGTATTTGCATATGCAAAAGAATGAAAGTGCAGCCTCACCACATACCATATACAAAAATAAACTCAAAATGGAACAAAGACCTAAATATAACAAGGAGAACCATATCACTCCTAGAAGAAAACATAGGAAAGTATGTTCAAGAACTCGTTTTAAGTAGTGGATTCTTAGATCTTATAGCTAAAGCCCAAACCACAAAATAAAATAAGGATAAAAGGCACTGCATCAAAATTAAAAACTTTCATGGATCAAAAGACTGTTAGGACAATTAAATGACAGCCAAACAATGGAAGAACATATTTGAAAGCACATATCTGACAATGTTTTAATATCCAGAAAATAAAAAGAAATCCTACAACTAAACAGCAAAGAGACAAACAACCTAATTAAAACATTGCCAAAAGAACAGACATTTCTCCAAAGAAGATAAACAAATGGCCAAAAAAGCACATGAAAAGATGCTCAACATCTATAGTGGCTTGGAGTTATGTACTCCAGGAAAATAAAAACATATGTTTTTAACTTAATATATTCCTGTGGGTGTGAACCCTTATAAACAGGAATTTTTAATGGTGTTACTTCAGTTATGGCAGGGACTCTTAACAAAGGGTCTGTGAGCTTGAATTGAAATTCAAAAAAACTATTATTTTTGTAGGAACATGTTGGTGTGGGTGTAATATATTTAATAAATAGTACACAGTATAGTGTGGACTTAGGAGGGGTCCATGGTTTTCACCTGTCTGGCAAAGGGGCTTGTGGGAAAAAAGGTTAAAAGCCTCTGAATTCTGGTGTGGCCCAGCTGAATCAGGATGGATATTAATCTTATTACTAAAGGTCTGGTAGGGAATGTCACAGAGAGAAAGAAAGCCTCACAATTAGCAGACTAAAGCTGGAAGTCAGCTGAACTGCAAAGCCAGAGGAGGCTGCTGTAGGCTTTACTATATGACAGAAAAGCTCAGTGGTCCCTGGCAACCAGCTCCAGATAGCCCCTGTCTTCTTGGAGAAAAAGGGCCTTGGTGACACCTTAGTGTTTTACTTCTCCTAGTTTCAAAACACTGAACCAATAAATTCTCATTGTTTAAGCTAACTCTTTGCATTGTATTTGTTTTTTTAGCTAGGAAACTAATACAACATAATTAGCTATTAGGCAATTGCAAATCAAAATAACAATGAGATACAATTTCACACCCACTAGGATGGTTACTATTTTTTTTTAAAAAAGAGGAAAATTACCAGTGTAGAGAAATAGGAACACACATTCATTGTTGGTGAAAATGTAAAATAGTCAAGTTGTTGTGGAAGAAAATTTGGCAGTTCCCTGGAAAGGTTACATATATAAAACCTAAACACCCTGGGATAAAGAAACTTGGCCTGGGAGAGGGTGGAGTCAGGCAGTTAACTAGTCCTGTAAGGAAAACTATCAAAATTTCAACTTCCCTAAGGGAAGTGCATAGTAGGAAGAGCTTATAATGCTTCCAAGAGCCTATTTAGGGGTCCCCTGGGAGGAGGGGGTGGTCTGGAAGAGGTTTGAGAGTCATTTTTCTGTGGTGAGTTCAGTCACCAAGGTCTCATATGAATTTCAGAAGGGAACTCAACCAGACCAGGAGAGGTGAGGGGGTATCTAAATGCAAAGGTTATTGCATCCTTCTGCCCTGGAAGAGAAAGCAATAAGAAGAGAAAGTGGGCAGGGGTTGACAGGGTCCTAATCAGCAGGAATCTACCCAACTGCAAAAAGTCAAACCTGCATGAGGGAAAGTGACTGGATAGTTTTCTGAAGAGCTAACAAATGCAATGAGAAAGTTTAGCTCAGTAGAGGAGATTCTGCCTTGAATATACAAGGTCCTTGTTGAATTCCTGGCTCCTCTTAGAGGACTGATCCATTGGGATATAAAACACTGAGTTGATATTTTAGGACAGGGAGAACACAGACATTATTTTTGTATTAGCTTCTCTTGGGTCTCTTATTTTTCCTTAAAAAAAAGGTTAGACTTTTAAAAAATTTAACTCAGTTTACTTGCTAAAACCTGCTTCAAAATCTGCAGAGGGAATGTTGCAGGGTAATTGATTGATGAACATCGGCAGCCTGAGAAGCTTCTCAGGGGCCTAAGACAGAAGGCTGGTTTTCCTTAGTTTGTGTTTGAATGCTTGCTTGTGTGTTTGTTTGTTTTTCTTTCCTCTTTCTCTCCCCCTCTATTTTTTTAAAAATTAGGTGCTGCTTGCTTGTTTTTTGTTTGCTGTATTTCCCCTTCCTTGATTTCCCCTTTTCTGAGTATGCCAATTTTGTCTATCAACACTATCTCTTTTCCTTCTTTCTTCTTTCTATCTTCACTTTCTGTTGTTCTTGAATTCCACTTCTCTGCATTTAGTCTTCAATTTTTCTGGTTTTTATTTCTATCTAGTCTATCCTGTTTTCTTTCCATTTTCAACTATTTTCTTTTTGTCTTTTCTCTTTCCCTCTCTCCCATTTATGTGTTTTTAATTCATTCTATATGTTTTTCTTTATTCAGTTTCCCATTTCATTATAGGTACACCACTTTTTTATTCTTATTATTCTATACTGCTTACAAGTGTTAAATATTCATTTTCCAAGGTCTTATGTGGTTCCTCTTATAAATTTTACTATTATTATTATTGTTGTTATTATTATCCATTTTCTTTTCTTAACTTTTTTGCTTTCTCTGGCCCTAATTCAAGGGAATCTAGACAACAACAAGGAAATAGGTTAAGAGGAAGAAAGTGTCAAAGAGAAATCTTAACACAAACACCCAAAGAGCAACTAAATAAAGTCCTAGAGTAGAGGGAGAAGCTAATCAACTGATTAAATTCATAAAGATAAAAGATGACCAGACAGCAACAGAAAATTGCAAACCATACTAAGAAACAGGAAGACATGACCCAGTACAATGAACAAACTGAAAACCAGGAAGAGGTGCAGAATATGGAACAATTAATCAAAGCTGTCCAAACAAATATCATGGACCAACTTAATTTAAGTGATGGAAGAGATTAAGGCTATTAAGAAGACACTGGAGAACATAATGAAGTAATTGTAAATATATGTAAAAAAGGTAATGGATATGATGGTGATGAATGGCAAAATCCAAGAAATAAAATATACACTGGAAGCACATGACAGCAGATTTGAACAGGCAGAGGTAAGAATTAGAAATTTGGGGGACAGTACATCTGAAATCAAACAGATAGTAAAACAGATAGATAAAAAAATAGAAAAATCGCATCAGGGAATTAGGGACATGAACGACAACAAACATATACATTATAAGTATCCCAGAGGGAGAAGAAAAGGGCAAGGGGACAGAAGGAATATTGGAGGAAATAATGCCTGAAAACTTTCCAACCCTATTGAAGGAGATGGATACATGTGCAGGAAGCACAGTGCACCCCAAATTGTATAAATCCCAATAGGCCTACTCCAAGACATATACTTGTCAAATTGTCCAATGCTTAAGACAAAGAGAAAATACTGAAGGCAGAAAGAGAAAAGAGAACCATCACATACAATATTATTAAGTGCTGATTTCTCATCTGAAACCATGGAGGCAAGAAGGCAGTGGTATGACATATTTAAGGTACTAAAAGAAAAAACTTTCAGCCAAGAATTCTCTATCCAGCAAAGGTGGCATTCAAAAATGATGGAAGATTCAAAGTATACACAGATAAACAAAAATAAAGAGAGTATGCCAATAAGAAAGTTGCCTTTCAAGAATACTAAAGGGTGTTCTGAAAGTTGAAAGGAAAAAATGGGAGACAGAGAGTTGGGGGAGAGTGTAAAAACAATTAACAAGACAAAAAGAGAAATAAAAAGCACATATGACATACATAAGCCCAAAGAAGATATGGTTAATAAATAACTAATTCCTTGAGAATAATAGCGCTGAATTTTAATGGATTAAGCTCACCAGTCAAAAGAAACAGATTGGCAGAATGGTTTAGGAAATATGACCCAACTATATGTTGTCTACAAGAAACCCTCCTTAGACCAAGGATTTCAAGGAGGCTGAAAGTGAATGGCTGGAAAACAATCTTTCAAGCAAACAATAACCAAAAAAGGATGGGAGTAGCTATACCGATATCACAAAAAAGAGAATTTAAATGCAAAGTTATAGTAAGAAACAAAGATGGACACTATATATTTAAGAAGGGATAATCTTTCAAGAAGAAACATCAATCATAAACATTAATTCACCTAACTGGGATGCTTCAAAATACATGAGGCAAACACTGGAAATATTAAGTGGAGACATAGATGCCTCCACAATTATACTGGGGAATTTTAATATACCATTATTACCATGAGACAGAAATTTTCACCAGAGAATTAAAGAAGAAACAAAGACTTTGAACAAAACATTAGAGGATCTGTACCTAATAAATATATAGAAAAGACTACACCTAAATACAGCAGGAGATACATTCTTCTCAAGTGCACTTGGATTATTCTCCAAAATAGAACAGATTCTAGTCCACAGAAAAATTCATAATGAATTTAGAAATTTTGAAATTGTATAATTTCTCTTACCACAATGGTATGAAGCTGGGCCAAAGAACCAGATTAGGAACAAAGATGTGGCAGTTAAACAACACACTCTTACACAAACAGTGGATTAAAGCAGAAATCTCAAAAAAAAATCAGTAACTACCCTGAAATGAATGAAATTGACAACACAGCATATCAAAACCTATGGAATGCAGTGAAAGCTGTACTGAGAGGGGAATTCATAGTCATAAATTCATATATCAAAAAAGATGGAGCTAAAGTCAAAGACCTAAATGTACACTTGGAGGAATTAGTAAAATAACAGCAAACTGACCCCAAAGGAAGTAGAAAGAAGGAAATAGCAAAGATTAGGCAGAACTAAATGAAATAGAAAATAAGAAAGCACTAAAAAAATAAATAAGACCAAAAGCTGATTCTTCGAGAAAATGAATTAAATTGACAAACCCTTAGCTATACTAACAAAGAAAAAAGAGAGATGATGCAAATACACAAAATAAGAAAGGTGGAAGGTGATATAACCACTAACCCCTCAGAAATAAAGAGTATCATAAAGGATACTTTGAAAAATTATATGCCAAGAAGAAGTATGCTTTAGAGGGACAAACTCCTAGAAACAAACAAGCAGCCTACATTGATGACAGAAGAAATTGATGAACTCAACAGAGCAAGTACAAGTAAAGAGATAAAATTAGTTACCAAAAACTTCCAAACAAAGAAGATCCCATGACCAAATGGCTTCACAGTTTAATTCTACCAAATATTCCAGAAAGAACTAGCACCAATTCTGCTTAAGCTCGTCCAAAAAAAAAAAAAAGTAGAAGGAGCATTGCCTAACACATTCTATGATACCAACAATACCCTAATACCAAAGCCAAACAAAGATGCCACAGGAAAGGAAAATTACAAACCAATCTCTCTAATGAACCTACATTATAAGCATTATAAACAATGATGAAATCCTGAAAGCTTTCACTCTAAGATCTGAAACAAAAAAAGATGCTCACTATCCCTGCTCCTATTTAACATTGTGTTAGAAATACTTGCTTAAGCACTGAGGCATAAAAAACATATGAAAGGAATTCAAATTAGAAATGAAGAAGAAAAATTTCACTATTTGCAAAGGACATTATCCTATACATAAAAAGCCAGGAGTAATCTGCAACAAAGCTTTTGGTATTTAAAAATGACTTCAGAAAAGTCGCAGGTTAAAAGATCAAGGTACAAAAATAAGTAGAATTTCTGTACACCAATAATGAGCAATCTGAGGAGGAAATCAGAAAAAAAAAAAAAAAACATTTAAAATAGTAACTAAAAAAAATCAAATACCTAAGAATCAATTTAACTAAAAATGTAAATGACTTATACACAGAGAACTAACTACACAACACTGTTAAAGGAAATCAAAGAAGACTTAAATAAATGGAAGAATATTCCCTTTTCATAGACAGGAAAACTATGCATCATTAAGATGACTATCCTAGAGGAGGGGCCAAGATGGTGTTAGTGTAGGAGGGCACACACTGCAAGCTCCCAGAGCAAGGCGGATTGTGGACGGGGTCCTGCCCGGTGGTCTGTGCTGTGCACATGTGGAGTGAGAAGCTTGGGACATCTATCTGCGCGGATCAACGGCGTGGATGGAATGGTAGAGATTCATGAGTTTTAAGGCTGCCGGTGGTGGTTGGCACAGATGGTTGAGCCCCACGGTTAGGGAGGAAAAATAAAATAAAATAAAACGGCCATTTGGAGCCGCGAGCAGGGCGAAAAAGTTTAATTTTCTGGGGCTCTGGCTGCCTGATGCCCCCTGGACCTTGTGTGAACAGAACAACTGACCTAATCAGCACCCGGTGAACAGGAGGGGGGATTCTGGACAGGGAACGGAGATGATTTCCCTAGACACTCAGGGATAAGACCGGGGACGCTGCAGAGCCAGGAAGAAGGGACACTTCCCAAAAGAGGGAGGGTTCTGTTGGAGGACAGGGAAGGGTATTTTTTATTTTTAGACATCGATCTGGCTGCCTGCACCGCCCCATAGCTTTGGGGAGCAGATAAGCTGACCTGAAGCAGCATCAGGCTGAGAGCAGACGCGAATCTGCACTCAAACTGATTTACTTAGCAGCCCGGTGACGCTCGAGCTTGGCTCCAGAAAGGGCGGAATCAGCCGTCTTTAGCACTCCTCACTGACTAACATCAGAGCTACAGCTACCCTGGGGAGTCCAGAAAGTGGGACGTGCTTGATTAATTTCCACGGGCCCAGCTAGGCTCCCTTCCGTAAGGGGGTTGGTCTAGAGGAGGAATTATTTTGGGTCCTGCATTTCGCTAAAAAAATGAAAATTAAAAAAAAAAAAAAAAGTAAGAAGGTCACTTCAATAAATGAAAAATAAATTCTTTTTAATTTAGTTTAATAGCTAAAAGCTGCTTCAGGACCTGCATATAGAACCCTGTGGGGAAATTGATTGATAAACACAAGTAGGCAGGAAGGATCCTCGTGGACCCTAAGGGAATCATTGACCCCCCTTAGCTCTGTTTGACTGCTTGCCTGTGTGGATCTTTGGTTTCCCTCTGTTTCTTTCTGGTCTCTTGCTATTCTTTCCTCTTTCCTCCCCCCCTTCTTTTTTCGTCTATTTTTTTTTTTTTTTTAAATTAGGTGCTGCCAGCTTGTCGCTTCTTTGCTGGGCTTCTTTTTCAGTAATTTCCCACTCGCTGTATATATTGATTCTGTATTACAAACTATCGCTTATTCTTCCTGCATCTTTTTGCCTTCTGTTTTCTGTTGTGGCTCTTAGAGAAAACATTTTTTCATAGGCCCACAAATTAAGGGTGTCAATTTCTATTCCATCTATTTTGTTTTTTCTTTTATTTTTTATTAGTATTAACTTTTTCCTTTCAGACCTTTCTTTACTATTTCTCTCCCTCATCATAATTCCAGCCTTCTAAATCACTATATATATATATTCCTCCATTTGTTTTCCCAGTCCATTGTAGGAACTCCATATTTTTTCCTAGTACTCTACACTGCCTACACAAGTTAAATATTCATCTCATTAAGTCTCATTTTGCCCCTCTTCTAACTTTTATCAATATTACTATTATCCTTCTGCCTTCCTTACATCTTTTGATTCCTCTGGCCCTAACCTTTTGCATTCAAGGGAACATAGAAAGAAGCAAGGAAATAAAATAAGAAGAAAAACTGCCAAAGAGAAAACTTAACTAACATGCAGAACCAACAGCTAAATAAAATTCTAGAGCATAGAGAAAAGCTAATCAACTGAACAAACCCATCAAGATAATATGATGACCAGAAGGCAACAAAAAAACACAAATGACTCTGAGAAACTGGAAAACATGGACCAGTTGAAAGCACAAAATAAAAACCAGGAAGCAATGCAGAACATTGAACAACTAATCAAAGCTATCCAAACAAATATCATGGACCAACTTAAAGAACTGAAGGAAGAGATTAAGGATATAAAGAAGACACTGGGAGAACATACTGAAGAAATAGCAAACATGCCTAAAACGGTAATGGATATGATGGTGAACAATGGCACAAGCCAAGAAATGAAAAATATGCTGGAATCACATGGCAGCAGATTTGAACAGGCAGAGGAAAGAATTAGTGATATGGAAGACAATACAGCTGAAATCAAACAGATTGTAGAACAGATAGACAAAAAGATAGAAAAAATCCAGCATGGACTCAGGGAATTAACCAATAACACAAAACGCACAAACATACACATTATGGGCATCCCAGAAGAAGAAGAGAAAGGAAAGGGAACAGAAGGAGTGTTGAAGGAAATAATGGCTGAAAACTTCCCAACTCTATTGAGAGAGATCGATGTGCAGATCCAGGAAGCACAGCGCACCCCAAGTAGTATAAATCCCAACAGGCCAACTCCAAGATATATACTTGTCAAAATGACCAATGTTCAAGACAAAGAGAAAATACTCAAGGCAGCAAGAGAAAAGAAAACCATCACATACAAGGGAAGCACAATAAGATTAAGTGCTGATTTCTCAGCTAAAACCATGGAGGCAAGAAGACAGTGATATGACATAGTCAAAACACTAAAAGAAAAAAACTTCCAGCCACGAATTCTCTATCCAGCAAAATTGGCATTCAAAAATGATGGAGAGTTCAAAATATTCACAGATAAACAGAAATTAAGAGAGGATGTCAAGAAGAAACCAGCACTTCAAGAAATACTAAAGGAATCTCTACAAGTTGAAGGGGAAAAACAAGGGAGAGAGAGTTGGAGGACAGTTTAAAAACAACTGAAAAGACAAAAACAGAAACAAAACAACATATGACATACATTAACCAAAAGAAAAAATGGCTGAAGTAAGAAATTCATTACGACTAATAACACTGAATGTTAATGGATTAAATTTACCAATCAAAAGACACAGATTGGCAGAATGGATAAGAAAATATGATCCATCTATATGCTGTCTACAAGAAACCCACCTTCGACCCAGGGATTCAAGGAGGCTGAAAGTGAATGGCTGGAAAATCATTTTACAAGCTAACAATAGCCAAAAAGGGGCAGGAGTAGCTATTCTAATATCAGACAAAATAGACTTTAAATGCAAAACTATTGTAAGAGACAAAGATGGACACTACATATTAATAAAAGGAGTAATCTCTCAAGAAGAGAGAGCAATAATCAACATTTACGCACCTAATCGAAGTGCCTCAAAATATGTGCGGCAATCTCTGGAAAAACTAAGAGGAGAAATAAATGCCTCTACTATTATAGCAGGGGACTTCAACACACCACTATCATCATTAGACAGAACATCTGGACAGAGAATCAATAAAGAAACTAAGGCACTCAACAATACATTAGAAGACCTAGACTTAACAGACATATACAGAACACTACACCCCAATACAGCGGGATTTACATTCTACTCGAGTGCACATGGAACATACTCCAAAATAACCACATGCTAGGCCACAGAACAACACTCAATGAATTCAGAAAGATTGAGATTATACAAAGTAATTTCTCTGACCACAACGGAATGAAGTTGGAAATCACTAAGGGCCAGAGAAACAGGTTAGGCACAAGGATATGGAAGTTAAACAACACACTCTTAGACAAACAGTGGGTCAAAGAGGAAATTTCAAAAGATATAAGTAACTACCTTGAAACTAATGAAAACGACAACACAACATATCAAAACCTATGGGATGCAGTGAAAGCAGTCCTGAGAGTGAAGTTCATAGCCATAAATTCATATATGAAAAAAGAAGAAAGAGCTAAAATTGAAGACCTAACTGCACACTTGGAGGTATTGGAAAAACAACAAAAAACCAAACCTAAAGGAAGTAGAAATAAGGAAATAACAAAGATTAGAGCAGAACTAAATGAAATAGAGAATAAGAAAGCACTCAAAAAAATAAACAAAACCAAAAGTTGGTTCTTCGAGAATATCAACAAAATTGAGAAACCCCTAGCCAGTCTAACAAAGAAAAAGAGAGAGCAGATGCAAATACATAAAATAAGGAAAGAGCAAGGTGATATCACTACTGACCCCACAGAAATAAAGAGTATCATAAGAGGATACTTTGAAAAATTATATGCCAGCAAAAATGACAATTTAGAGGAAATGGACAAGTTTCTAGAAGCCCACAAACAGCCGAAATTGATGAAAGAAGAAATAGATGAGCTCAACAGTCCAATTACAAGTAAAGAGATAGACCCAGTCATTAAAAACCTCCCAACTAAGAAGAGTCCAGGACCAGATGGCTTCACAGCTGAATTCTACCAAACATTCTGGAAAAGGCTAACACCAATTCTACTTAAACTCTTCCAAAAAATAGAAGTCGAAGGAATATTGCCTAACTCATTCTATGATGCCAAGATTACCCTAATACCAAAACCAAATAAAGAGATCACAAGAAAGGAAAATTATAGTCCAATTTCTCTGATGAACCTAGATGCTAAAATCCTTAACAAAATACTTGCTAATTGCATTCAACAACATTTCAAAAGGATTATACACCATGACCAAGTGGGTTTCATCCCCGTATGCAAGGATGGTTCAATATAAAAAAATCAATCAATGTAATACACCACATAAACAGACTGAAAGAAAAAAAACACATGATCCTCTCTATAGATGCAGAAAAAGCATTCAACAAAATACAGCACTCTTTCCTCATAAAAACACAACAAAAGATAGGAATAGACAGAAACTTTCTGAAAATGATAAAGGGTATATATGAAAAACCCAAAGCTAACATCATTTTCAAAGGTGAAATCCTAAAAGCCTTCCCTCTGAGATCGGGAACAAGACAAGGATGCCCACTATCACCACTCCTATTTAACATTGTCTTAGAAGTACTTGCACGAGCACTGAGACAAGTAAAGGTCATAAAAGGCATCCAGATTGGAAAAGAAGAAGTAAAAATTTCATTATTTGCAGATGACATGATCCTATACATAGAAAGCCCTGAGAAATCTACAACAAGGCTTCTAGAACTTATAAAGGAGTTCAGTAATGTTGCAGGCTATAAGATCAATGCTCAAAAATCAGTAGCATTTCTGTACACCACTAATGAGCAAACTGAGGAGGAAATCAGGAAAAAAAATACCATTTACAATAGTAAATATAAGAATCAAATACCTAGGAATAAATTTAACTAAAGATGTAAAGGATTTATATACAGAAAACTACACAACACTGTTAAAGGTAATCAATTAACTAAATGGAAAAATATTCCCTATTCATGGATAGGAAGACTAAACATCATCAAGATGTCTATCCTACCCAAACTAATCTACAGATTTAATGCAATCCCAATAAAAGTCAACACTATATTTTTTAAGGAACTGGACAAACTAACCACAAAATATATTTGGAGAGGCAAGAGGCCCCGAATTGCCAAAGATATATTGAAAAAGAAAAATGAAGTTGGAGGTATCACACTACCTGACTTTAAAACGTACTACAAAGCTACAGTGATCAAAACTGCGTGGTATTGGCACAAGGATAGACCTACTGACCAATGGAACCGAATTGAGAGTTCTGAAATAGATCCTTGCATATACAGTCATCTGATATTTGACAAGGCCATGAAACCCACTCAGTTGGGAGAGAATGTCCTCTTTAACAAGTGGTGCTTGGAGAACTGGATATCCATATCCAAAAGAATGAGAGAAGAATACCATCTCACACCTTATACAAAAATCAACTCAAGATGGATCAAAGATCTTAGTATAAGAGCCAAAACCATAAAGACCTTGGAAGATAATGTAGGGAAGCATCTACAGGACCTTGTAATAGGAAATGATTTCATGAACTTCACAGCCAAAGCACGAGCATCAAGAGAAAAAATAGATAAATGGGATCTCATCAAAATTAAAAACTTCTGCACCTCAAAGGATGTTATTAAGAAAATAAAAAGGCAGCCTACCCAATGGGAAAAAAATATTCGGCAACCATATATCTGATAGGAGCCTAATATCCTGCATATATAAAGAAATCCTACACCTTGAAAATAAAAGGACAAACAACCCATTTAACAAATGGGCAAGTGACCTGAAAAGACACTTCTCCAATGAAGAAATACAAATGGTAAAAAGCACATGAAAAATGCTCAACATCACTAGCTATCAGGGAAATGCAAATCAAAACTACAATGAGTTACCATCTTACACCCATTAGAATGGCAGCTATTAAAAAAACAGGAGACACTAAATTTTGGAGAGATATGGAGGAATAGGAACCCTCATCCACTGCTGGTGGGACTGTGGTATGGTCTAGCCACTGTGGAGGACTGTTTGGCGATTCCTCAGAAAACTAACAATAGATCTTCCATATGATCCAGCAATTCCACTGCTGGATATATACCCAGAAGAACTGAAAGCAAAGACACAAACAGATATATGCACACCAATGTTCATAGCGGCATTGTTCACCATTGCCAAATGTTGGAATCAGCCCCGGTGCCCATCAACAGACGAATGGATAAGCAAAATGTGGTACATACATACAATGTAATATTACTCAGCTTTAAGAAGGAACAAAGTGCTAACACATGGAATAACGTGGATGAATCTTGAAGACCTTATGTTGAGTGAAGCTAGCCAGGCACTGAAGGATGAGCAGTATATGACCTCACTGATCTGAACTGAGGAATGTGAGTAGTCTCTGAGAACCATTGTCTGAAAGATAGGTTAACAAAGGAGAGTAAGAGAAGAGCAGGCTTTGAGCCATCACCCATATGGACATAATCTGTGGTAAAGGGATAGATTGTGGTTGCATGTTGGGGGATGGGGCAGATGAATGGTGGTGTTCCTGCGTTTTGTGGTGCAGCACTGTTGGGTGGGTGGATTAGGAAGGGCATGTTCAAATCCCCAGGGCATGTAACTGTGAATCTTGACATTCCATGGGTCGGGAGAGGGTGGTATCATGGGCCCTGGGGGGCTGGGGGGAAGGGAACAGTCAAGATCTAATGGGGTGTTTGGTGGTCATGGGGAAGGTTTTTCATTACCTTACAGTAATGGACACAGGACATGGTAAATATCATCAAAATTATTAAACTGTATCATCTAAATCGTAAACTATACTGTAAATCATTGACAATGCTTAGTTGCTATATTTTGCTATCTGTATAACAGTTATAACAATGCTAACATCCAAAAAAAAGGGGGGGTTTAATATGGGGTGGGGGAGGGGTGGTGGTTTGGTATCTGGGAATCTCCGGCTCTCCATGTGTGACTTTGCTGTGACCTAAAACTTCTTTGAAAATTAAATGAAAAATTGGGAGACAATGGGGATTGAGAGGGGGAAGATGTCACGGCACACTAGACATCCGATAACACAGTGATAAAAGGAAGGAAAGAAAAGAAAAGAGAAAGGAAAAATAATGAATATATATATATATTTTTTAAATGCATTTCCTTTGCTTTTTTGCCCATTTTCTGAATGTCCCAATCTGCTAATTATATTTTATTTTGTTTTGTTTTTTGTTTGATTATTTGTTTTTTTTCCTTCTCTTCCCCCCCCTTCTCCTGAGTTTCCTTATGTTTGTCTCTTGCATGTAAGCTTATCATAGTTGTTTCTTTTTCCTAGTAAGTGTATTTGATTATTTTATGGACTACATGTTCATGGAGGATTTGGTTCACAGAAGGGTTACAATGAGTACTGCAGGGGATTATTGGTAGGGGGTGTCTGGGAGGGGGGTTTCATGGGAATTAGTTCATCCGAATATACATGAAAAAATACAAAAAATCGTTCAAAAGATCAAAAGATGGGGCATGGTCACGATGCGTGGACAAACACACAATAAATGAGGGAATCTGAATTCCTAGCCTGGAGAGCTCTGCCACTGTCTTCAAGGGAGCAGCAATAGTCCTCTGAGTGCAGGGACAGTGTCTGTCAAATGAGGATGACCCACTGATGTGTTCTTTTTAGTGAAGACTACCCTTGTGAGCCTTTGCTCTTGTAACTGAGACTTAGCTTGCAGTTCTGGGGTGCCTAAGGGTTGCCACCTGAGAGCCTCCTTGATGCTCAAATGTGGTCTCTCTCTAAGCCAAACTCAGCATATGATTACATTACCTTCCCATCAACATGGGACATGACTCCCGGGGATGAGCCTGCCTGGCAACGAGGGATTAATACCAAGTGCCAACTGGCAACACAACTGGAAAAAGACCTTAAATAAAAGGGGGAAAAGGTAAAGACAAATGAGTTCAAGTGGCTAAGAGATTTCAAAGAGAGTCAGGAGGTCATCCCAGAGGTAACTCTTATGCACACCTCAGTAGGAGCTCATAGAACATCTAAGTGCCTATCACCCCACACAGAGAGGCTCCTGAGAGATCTGGAGACAGCCAGGTCCTATATAAGTGGGGATAGACCCAGAGACTGATGCCTTAATAGTGGGCTCTATTTTGGAATCTGTGCTTCTGAGAGTGACAGAATTGGACTCAAATAAGTCCTCCCTGCACATGGTTCATCAGTCCCTTCTATTCAAACCTATATGTGATGCTGAAGTTTTTATGTATACTTCCAGAGACTGGAGCCTCTGGCCTACCCATGTGCCAGGTGTGCATGGAATTTCGGTGGAGCTGCAACTCCTACTCTACAGCTCAATGGACTCATCCAAGTCATCTGGCGAGGAGACAACGATGGGCAATGGCCATCCCAGGGAATGGAGAGGGCCTGCATCTGCAGGCAGGATCATCCCACACACCATATCCATGGGATATAAGCCCTCTCTCAGTTGGAGGTGGAGTGGACATCACCATCCCAGTCCCCTCAGGATTAGGGGAAGAACTATGGACTAGAGTGGACTTGATGGTGTTCTGTTGTTCACATATGTTGATTCTAGCAATGGAAGAAATTATAACAATGAGGTGGAGCCAGTGGCCACTTGACACTTTTGGGGCAGGGAGGGGTCGAGCAGTTGAAATACAGGGGCTTCTTTGGGATTTGGATGTTGCCCTGAGTACCATTGTGGCAACAGATGTAGGCCATTTTAAATCAGCACACACCACTCAGAACTGTGTGGGAGAGATTGTGGTCTATGGTGTGAACTGTGGTCTATGGTTGGTGGCAAGGCCCCAGGATGTATAAGTCCATTGAGGGTGGTGGCCACACTTGTGGGAGATGTTTGTGTGGGATGTGGTGGGAGGTGTGGGAGGTGGGCAACATGGGAATCCCTGTGGGTTCCGTGTAATATTTTGGGTAATCTAAGCACCTCTTAAAATATATTTATATATATATATAAATAACATTTTTGTAAGCAAATGCACATTTATGCATATATATTTATATATCATTTTGCAAATGTTGGTATGTATTGTGAAAATTTTGATTTTTACCCACAATAAAAAATAAATAAATTAAAAAAAAGATGTCTATCCTACCCAAACTAATGTACAGATTTAATGCAATCCCCCAAAAAACCAATACAGCATTTTTTACTGACTTGGAAAAAAAAAACTATGAAATTTATTTGGCAGGGCAAGAGGACCCAAATAGCTAAAGACATATTGAAAAAGAAACAAGAAATCTGAGGAATCACTCTACCTGACTTTAAAATAACTACAAAGCTAAGTAGTAAAATCTGCTTGGTATTTGCATAAGTGTAGACATACTAAAAAATGTCATTGAATTGATAATTCTGATATAGACCCTCACATATACAGTCATCTGATATCTGACAAGACCACCAAGCCCACTTAACTAGGAGAGAATAGCCTCTTTAACAAAGGGTCCATGGAGAACCATATATCCATATTCAAAAGAATGAAAGAAGAACACCATCTGACACCTTAAACAAAAATCAACTCAATTTGGATAAGATTTAAGTGCAAGAGCCAAGACCATAAAGACATTGGAAGATGATGTAGGGAAACATCTACCGGACCTTGTAATAGGAAATGGTTCCATGAATTTCACACCCTAATCATGAGCAGAAAAAGAAAAAATAAATAAATGGGATTTCCTCAAAATTAAAAACTTTTCCACCTCAAACGATATTATCAAGTAAGTAAAAAAAACGTCTACACAATGGGAGAAAATACTGGCATATACCTGATAGAAACCTAATATCCAGCATATATTAAGAAATCCTACATCTCAAAAATAAAAGGACAAACAACCAATTTAAATAAAAAGGCAAAAAACCTATTTCAAGTTGGGCAAGCAACTTGAAAAGACAGTTCTCCAAGGAAGAAATACAAATGGCTGTAAAGCACCTGAAAAATGCTCAACATTAGTAGCTATTAGGGAAATGTAAATCAAAACTACAATGAGATACCATCTTACACTCATTAGACTGGCAGGTATTGTAAAAAAAAAAAAGAAAGAACTATAAATGGAAGGTATGTGGAGCAAAGGGAACCCTCAACCACTGCTGGTGGGAATGAAGAATGGTCCAGCCATTGTGGAGGACAGTTTGGAGGTTCCTCCCAAAACTAACTATAGTACTGACATATAATCCTGCAATTCCACTGCTGGGTATATACCCAGAAGAAATGAAAGCAAGGATACGATCAGATATATGCACATCAATGTTCATGGTGGCATTATTCACTATTGCTAAAAGTTGGAATCAACCTAAATACCCATCAACAGATGAATGGCTAAACAAAATGTGGTACATACATACAATGGAATATTACTCAGCTGTAAGAAGAAATACATTGATAACACACGGGATAACATGGATGAATCTTGAGAACCTTATGTTGAGTGAAGTAAGCTAGGCACTGAATGAAAAATATTACATTACCTCACTGATATGAATTAAGGAAATTTAGCAGACTCAGAGAGCTATTGTCTGGAAGAAAGGTTTACATGAATTAGAAAGGGAGAGAAGGTTGTGAGCCATTTCCATTACAGGTGTAATCTATGATAAGGTGGAAGTGTGTAGTTTGGCTTTGAATGGATATGACAGGGGGTTGTGCTAATATTGGGTTGGCCATTCTAGGTTTGACAGGTGGGAAGAATGGGGAGGGTGGGTTGCATGATCCATGGAACTGGGTAGAGGGTTGGGGGAGGGATCAGCTGAACCTTGGGAATTTGCAGGTATGTGGTTGAAAGTCCAAAGTTGAGAACTCTCTTATTGTAATAGACAAGGAAATTTACTGGTTTAAGATATTGGATGGGGGGTATTTGGGGCAGGGCACACCTGGGACAGATTTCTAGGGAGTGTGCCAGTCATCATTTTGCCATAATGTGTTGTATCAGTGCCTGGAGACCCACATAATGAGCTGGAAGGAGTTGGACTCCCATCCTGGAGAGGACTGATATGCTCACAAGCAGAGGGGCAGGTGTCTCTTTAGAATATGGGTGGTTCTTAATAGGAGAAGACAAACCAGTGTGTCAAGATCTCAGTGTTGTTGCAAGTAACTATGAATCTTGTCATCCAAAGAGTGAAGGTGGGTGGTCACCATGGGCCCTGAGGAGAGGGGAAGGGAGGAATAAAATACATGGAACAAGGGTACTGGAATTGGTAGATGTGTGTCCAAGAGACTTGAATCTCTGGGCTGTCCATATGCCAGCTGAGCACTGTGCATCAGTGAAGTTGCAACACCTACTCTCCAGTTCATTGGACTCACCCAGGACAACTATCAAGGAGGTGATTATCGACAACCGCCATATCAAGGAAATGAGATAATCTACATATGCAAGCAAGATACACTCATCCATTTGCCCCATGGGAAATAAGACCTTTGTTGATTAGAGGTGGAGTGGGCATCACCATCCCAGAATCCTCAGGATTGGGGAAATGAATGATGGGCTAGAGCAGATTTACTGGTATTCCTGTGTAGACTTACTGTGATTTTAACAATGGAAGCGCTTGTATCATTGAAGTGGAGGCAGTGGCCTCTGGAGATTCTAAGGGGAGGGAGAGGGAAAAAAACATGTAATATGGGGAAATTTTGGGGACTTGGGAATTGTCCTGAATGACAATGCAATGACAGATACAAACCACAATATATCTTGTCATAACTTACAAAATTGTGCAGGAGAGTGTGTAAACTACAATGTAAACTATAATCTATACTTAGTGGCAATGCTCCAAAATGTGTTCATCGATTGGAACAAATGTACCACACTAATGAAGGATTTTGTTAATGTGGGAAGGTTTGGGAGCAGAGCATATGGGAATCCCTTATAGTTTTCATGAAACATTTATATAATCTAAGTATCATTAAAATTTTCTAAAAAGTATTTAAAAAAAAAACAGTGTAGAGCAATGGTAATCAAGACAGTATGGTGCTGGCACAAAGATAGACATAGAGATAAATGTAATAAAATTGAAAGTTTAAAAGTGAACCTGTAAAAAAAAGAGAGAATTCAGGGTTATTTTTCCCTATTCCTTATTATCTTGGGGATATTTAGAAAGTATTGACTTCACAGTTTAATGACATGGACAACAATTTACAGAGTGGAATTTCTAACTGCCTGTCTATTCTTTAACAGTTGATATATAGTGATATATTTAAAAAACAGCCTAGAACATGACTATTTAATAATATCTAGCTAATAAATATCAGCTATTTTAATTGTGAAAAATGACACTGGAAATTTTTTTTATTTTCATTGATGTTTTAATGACTATTTATATTTACATTGCTGGATTTCCATGAAATGCCATAGTAACTTTTGCCTATAAATTTCTTAGCTCTCCCTTAGAATATAGCTGAAGAAACAGCTCAGCCTTGGTATCTGCACTAGTTTAATTTTAAGGGAATATTAGTATAATTTTCTTCCCTATCTTTTGAATCCAGACTGTGTATTTACAAATACACCTTCAGTTACCATTTTATTAAAAAATAAATCACATAAAATAAATACTAGAATTGGAAAATATCCAGATTGTTATCAGCACTCATTTGTCATATGGGACAGAAATAATTAAGTATGCTAATAATATTGAGGTTTATTAGTGCTGTTTCAGGGAATTATTCATTTCTAATTTAAAATAAACAACTCACATAAAATATACAATTATACCTGAAAGGAGGTAATAACTTTTTCTTCCCTTACATGAATCCATCTTTTGAAAATGATTGACAAAATATGTGATCTTGCATCTTCCATCGATGGATAAATTTCATAAAGTCACTTTTTAGGTAGACACACTTAAGAAGCATTCTGGTTCTGGATTCTTTGCAAACATTTTTTGCTCTGAGTGCACATATGGGTGATACTGCCCATGAACACATACTAACTGGTTATTTTGACATCAAAATAACCAGTGTTCCTTCAATTCCTGCTTAATAATGATGTCTTTCCTTATCTTGAGATTAATTAAATTTGTAGTGGTGTTTCTTAGCAAGCAATAAATTTGGCAAATAACTTTTTGGTTAAAGTTAACAAAAGAGAAGTATTCAATAATGTTTGTAAATCCCCAGAAGATTCAACATATTCTCAATTTTATGTCAGATTATAAATATAAATTATTTATTTACAATAAATGTATAAAATTGTGTTATCCATAACAAAATACATTTTCAAAAGGTTTTGAAATAAAAGTTTGACATAATGGAAAACCACCTACAGATTAAAATTACCTAGGAATTAAAAACAAAATTGGCCCGAATGTATAAATTAAGAAAAATTGTTATATTCAGCATTGATTTTAAAATAAAACAAGTTAAAAAAAAAAAGAGGTTTTGCACAGAATGGACCTTACCAAATTTACCCAATTTACGAAAGTGCTTTGAACAGCTTCTCCCTCATGGGGTATGTCAAATAAATTTAGGTAAATTTCAGAATATCCATTATTGTACTTTAGAGGAATTTGTAAGTAAAGAAGCCAATTTTCATTTCTCTGAAAATTTTTTTAATGACTGACAATCTGGAGAGAAGTATAATGTGGGACAGAGTAAGAAACTCTGTAGAAAATCTTGGAAATGAAGGCTCAAATATAGAAATCTCTATGTACTCCTATGAGACATCAAAATTGTTATAAATGCAAGCTGTGAATTTTGTTGGGTATAGATAAGTCAAATCTCTGGAAATAGAAATGCCCCTTGATATAATATAGGACATTTGATGTAACCAGTGCTAGGAATGGTTTCACATAGTCCAGATCTCTACCAGCCTTCATTATAACTACATGTTGTTAGTCTCTGTATATGCATATTTGGGCAGAAAGCTACACAGTTTGCAAACTGTCACTGATATGGCAAAGGTAATTCACACTGTATCAAATACATAGAAGAAATGGGTAGGATTGTCAACTTGAAATGCATAAGAAAAAAAGTGGCAGAATGGAAGCTAAAAATTCCAGAATATTGTTTTTTAATTTTATGGAAAAAAATGTACTCAGAGGAAATTAATGGCCAGAAGAACATGTGCCCAAGTATATTATCTGAGGTTAGTGACTACTGAAAGACATAGTTTTAAATACAATATATAAAAATCATCAGTTTTGAGTTTGGGGTGTTTCAGGGAAATTTTTTGTAATTAAAAGTTATTGAAGACTCCATAAAATTTTTATTCATATGTATTGATAATAATGACAACATTAGAAAAGCAAACTGATACATGTTTGACTATATATTTAATGTATTAAGAATAATTAATCTTACCATATTCATACAACAGTTTATAATAGCATGTTATTTCAAAAAAGTAAATTTATGAGAAGAGAGGCTTTTACATGTTTGAAAACTTCTTTATCTTGATTGACAGAAAAGAGCTGAATTTTCATATCTTCTTTTTCATTAATTATGTTGCAGTATGTTTTTATAGTTGAATAATATGAAGAAAATATGCTTCAGACAGATATATAATTTCAAAAGGAAAGGAATGCATTAATACTATTTTCAGAGAACCACCATTATTCTTCTGTGATTTTACATTATATGAACAAGAGGTAAGTGAAGATTTTTAAGCTATAATCTGCAATCATATAATTGAACTTTTCATGCTCTGTTAGATTTAAATTCATTGATCTATTTAGGAGTTAGAGTAGGTTGTTTACTCAAGCAAAATTTAATATAATCATGAAGTTTCACCTGGAAAGTTTTAGTTCACAGAATTATAAATATTTTCTACATAGTTTATGTTTCATTATATAATGTTAAAATAACTCACATTTATTAATATCACCAACAATCTTATCAGAAATATATTTAAGCTTTGGGCAGCTTTCATGCACACAAGGAGGATGGAAGTTCTCTAAAATACTAAATTCATTTTACAATCAACTTTTATCATTAGAAATTACTTTTGTTAGTTGTTTTTATTGCAATCATTTTCTAGAGACAGTCTGCCAAACACCAAAGTATGTTTTGCTAAATTCTGCCTTTTAAGCATAACCCATGTGGAGATCCAAGATGGTCGAGTAGGGAATGGCAGACTGCACTCCTCTTATATCAACTGTGGAAAGTTTTTATTTTATTTTATTTTATTTTTTCTTTTTTTAAAATATATTTTGATGGAAGTATATCATTCATGCATGAACATACATAAACAATAAGTGTATAGCAAAAGTTAACTTACAAAATAAACATGCATAACATCATACAGTAGTGTCTTACAACACCCCTCCACCAACACCTTTCACTTTAGTGAAACATTTGTTATAAACTATGCAAGAACATCATCAAAATATTACTAAAAACAATAGTCCAGATCTTACATTTGGTGTATTTTTCACCAACCAACCCTATTATTTTTTAAAATAAATTTTTACTACAGAGGTTGTGAACTTACAAAACAATCATGCACATCTGTAGAATTCCCATACAACACCCCTTCACCAACATACCACACTGTGGTGGAATATTTGTTACAGATTATGAGATAATATCATCATACTATTACCACGAACCATGGTTTATATCAAATATTTGGCACAGTTTTTCCATAATCCTTTTTATTTTTATATTTTCTATTCTTTATTCTTTATTTTCCTCTACATCTGGTTACCTTAACTGGAGAGGGCTGAGCACAGGGTGATTGATTTGTGTGCACTGAAAGCCTGAGATGGTTGCTAGTGGAATGAGAGGAAGGGCTGATGTTTCTGTTTTTTTGTTTCCTTTGTTTCTTTTTTTCTCCTTTTTAAAATTTTCTTTTTTCCCCCTTCTTTCATTTCTTTCCCCCTTCCTTTATTTTACTTTCAGTAAGCCTTCTCTTCTTTGGTCTTCTCTTTCTTTCTTCTATTCTCATCTTTCTTTTCCTTTCTTTTCTTTTCCTTTTTCCTGCTTATTTTTTTTCTTCTACTAGACCTTTTTATATTCTTATATGTTTATGGTTTATCACTCTTTTTACTTATTTTTTCCTGCCTCTTTTAGGATTCTTTTTCCATCCATTATTATTATAATTATTAATTTTTCTATTTTCCTTTACATCCATATGACCCAAAAATATTTTATGAATAACACAGACAAGAACAAGGATTTTGGATACATGGACCAAGTGGCCAGGAAGACCTTTAATACACACACACACAAATGAAATAAAAACTTAGAGGAGAAAGAAAAGCTAACAAATAGAATAAACATATCAAGATAAACAGATGCCTTGAAAGCAGAAAAAAAATTACAAGCCATACTAAGAAGCAGGAAGATATGGCCCAGTCTAATGAGCCAACTAAAATGCAGGAGGAGGTGCAGCATGTGAAACAACTAGCCAAGGATGTCCAAATAAATATCATGAATCAACTTAATGAAGAAAAGGAAAAGATAAAGGCTATTAAAAAGACACTGTATAATATTTTAGGTAATCTAAGCACCTCTTAAAATATATGTATATATATATATAAAAAATAACATTTTTGTAAGCAAATACACATATATGCATATATATTTATATATCATTTTACAAATGTTTGTATGTATTGTGAGAATTTTGATTTTTACCCATAATAAAAAAAAAAAAAAAAAGACACTGGGGGAGGTCGAGGCTGCAAGATGGCAGTGCGAGGAGCGCTCTGGTCCGTGTGCCGGCGCTTTTGGCAGGGTTCAGGGAATTTTTCTGTAAATAGCTCTTAGAGCAGTACAGCCACAAACGATGGCTTTCTTCTTACCAATATGAAGTGGATACAGTTTTCAAACCTATACGTTGATGTTCGCAAGGATTTGCCTAAGCCTGTGATAACTATTTCTGATGAACCAGACACATTATATAAGCGCCTGTCAGTTTTAGTAAAAGGCCATGATAAAGCTGTATTGGACAGTTATGAATATTTTGCCGTACTTGCTGCTAAAGAACTTGGTATCTCTATTAAAGTACATGAACCTCCAAGGAAAATAGAGCGATTTACTCTTCTCAAATCAGTGCATATTTACAAGAAGCACAGAGTTCAGTATGAAATGAGAACATTTTACAGATGTTTAGAGTTAGAACATCTAACTGGAAGTACAGCAGATGTCTACTTGGAATATATTCAGCGAAACTTACCTGAAGGAGTTGCCATGGAGGTTACAAAGACAAAGTTAGAACGGTTACCAGAACACATCAAGGAGCCAATCTGGGAAGCGGTACCAGAAGAAAAAGAAGAGAGCAAGTCATAAAGGCTCAAAGAGGCCATTTGTGTCTTGAGTGTGAAATGAGGGTGAACCAGATGTGCAGGTTTAAATAGAGAGTATTTTCAGCTGAGACAGTTTTGAGTCCTCCTGTCTGCTCTGTTGCATCTACAAGCTTTAATCCGTGGAGAGCAGGGATTGTAACTTTAATGATAGACAACGAAATAACTATTTTATACATGTCATTGTTTCAGATCTGATTTTAACCAACATGAACAAACCATTTGACTACTAAAAGCCCCAAAAAAGAATAAAATTTATATTTTATTAGGAAAAAAAAAAAAGACACTGGGGGGACATACACAAGAAATCATTAACATACATAAAAAGATAATGGATCTGATGGTGATGAAAGGCATAATACAAGAAATTAAAAATATGCTGAAAGCACATAAGACCAGATTTAAACAGGCAGAAGAAAGAACCAATATTGTCGAAGATAGAACATCCAAAATCATACAGATAGTAGAATAAATTGAAAAAAATTCACTTGGGACAGATAGAATTGAATGACAATATGAAACACATAAACATAGGCATTATAGGCATCCCAGAGGGTGAAGAGAAGTGAAAGGGGGCAGAAAGAGTGGTGGAGGCTTGATTTCTATAGGCTTGGAATTTCCAGAATCTCTTTCCCATTTTGTTGTGCCCAACGTTTCAGTTCTCAGCTTATCACTCTTCTAGCATTTACTACATGCAGCAAGGAGAAGCCAAGCCACATTCTCTGAGTTTACTTTGGAAAGTTTTCCATCTAAATGCCCAGACTTGCCATTTTCAAATCCTGCTTTCCATAAAACATCAGGAGTTAATCTCCATCCACCATATACATGGGATATAAGATCTCATACATGCTTCCCTGAATTATCTTCTAGGCTGTTTTAGTCTTGGCTCTTATATTTAGGTCTTTGGTTCATTTTGGTCAATTTTTTATAGGTCATGAGAGTGTCATGCTCTCTCATTCTTTCAGATATAAATATCCAGTTCTCTCAGCAGCATTTTTTTGAAGAGGCTATTCTGTCTCAGTTGAGGGAAATTGGTGGTCTTGTCAAATATCACTTGACTGTATATGCATGTATCGATATCAGAACTTCCAATCCATTTCCAATGATTAGTATGTCTATCCACTGGCCTATACTTTGCAGTTTTGAACTCTGTAACTTTGTAGTATGGTCTAAAATCAGGGAGTGTGATTCCTCCATTTTTAATTTCCCTTTTCAATACATTTTTGACTATTTGGGGCCCCTTATACTTCCAAATAAATTTCATAATTGGCTTTTAAAGTACAGTAAAAAAAAGCTATTGTAATTTTTATAGGGTTTGCATTAAGTCTTTAAATAAATTTGGAGAATATATTCATCTTAATAATATTAATTCTTTTAATCCATGACATGAAATATTCCTCCATTTATTTAGGTCTTCTCTGATTTACTTAATCAATGTTGTGTAGTTTTCTGCATACAAGTCCTTTACTTCCTTACTTAAGTTTACTCTTAGATATTTGTTTCTTTTAGTTGCTATTGAAAATGGAATTTTTTTTCTTGATTTGCTCTTCAGATTGCTCCTTATTAGTATACAGGAAAGTTACTGATTTTTTTCCTGTTGATCTTTTATAATGTCACTTCATAGAACTCATTTATCAGCGCTAGAAACTTTGTTGTTGATGTTTCAGGGCTTTCTATGTATAAGATCATGTGATCTTCAAATAGTGAAAAATTTACTTCTTTTTTTCCAATTTAGATTATTTTTAGTTCTTTTTTTTTTTTTTCCAAATTGCAATACAATGTTAAATAATAATGCTGACAGTGGGCATCCTTGTCTTGTTCCAGATCATAAAGGGAAATCCTTTTGCATTTCAACATTGAGTATAAAGTGAGCTGTGAGTTTTTCATATATCCCTTTTATCATATTGAGGAAGTTTCCTGCTATTCATCTTTCAAAGTGTTTTTATCAAGAAAGGATGCCGTATCTTCTCAAATACTTTTGCTGTGTCAACAAAGATGATCATGTGATTTGTTGTTCTTTTGATCTTTTAATGTGTTTTATTACATTGATTCTCTTATGTTAAACCATCCTTGCAAACCTGGGATAAAACACCCTTGATTTTGATGGATAATTCTTTTGCTGTGATATCTCATTGGCAAATTTTCTTGTATTCATGATAAATCTAATTAGGAGTTAATCAGTTTGGTTGATAAAAAAAAAAAAAAAAAACTTTTCCTATTATCGTATTGTCCTTTCCTTTTTTTGCTATTATTTATCATTAATTTAAATTCTATTCCTTATTATTTCATAATTATTTTATTCCTTCTAGTTAATGTAGATTAACTTTGCTCTTTTATGATGGCTTTATCAGATAAAAGGTATGATATTGTCCTTAGGTCTTCTCTTTTTCCAGGATGAACCAGAAAAAATATATAAATTTCTCTATATATACTCTTTTATTTCTATTCCACATATTTTGATATATTGTATCTTTTACTATACTTTAATTAAAACTTTTAAATTTTCCTTTGCATTTAATTTTATATATTTTACATAAAATTAAGTATATATTAAAATTTTTTAACTTTCAAAACAAACATACCTAACATACAGGGCTCCCATATATCACCCTAACAACAAAGTCTTGCATCATTGTGGCATATTAGTTACAAATAATAAAAGACTAGTTTGGGCAAAGTTATGTTAAATTTATAAATATTTGGTTGTCATTGATAGCTACTTTAATTTCAAATGCTCTGAGAATCTGTTCTGTAAAATTAATTTTTCTTTAAATTTATGGAGGCTTAGCTGCTCACTTTGTGGTCCACCTTAGTTTATTCTCAAGGGAAATGCTAATGAAAACCATAATGATATACTACTGCACATGTACAATTAACTAGTTTGACAACACCAAATGATGGTGATGACATTGATCAACCTAAATTGTCATGCACTTTTGTGGTACTGGAGATGCTATTATAATTCGCAAAAATTTGAGCAGTTTCTTATAAAACTAACATGAACTAGCAACTGTATTCTTCATATGAACTCAAGAGAATTAAAAGCATAGAGCTAAATGAGATTTGTAGTAGAATATTTCATAAACTTTTTTTTTATTAACTAAAAATTATAATGTTGCAGCGGTCCCTCAAAGAAAAAATGATAAATGATAAATGGTGTATTTATTCAATAGAATAGTACAAAAATGTTTAAAGTAAAATATTACTGATAGACCCAACTATGTAATGTAATTCAAAAACATTGTTTTGAATTTTTAAAAAAGAGACTTACTCAGAGGAGTGACTATTACATGAAGCAATCCATGTGTACTTCCAGAGCAGAAGATATTAGCCAATTATAAAATAAATAAACAATGGCCTAGTAGTTGCCTCTGTGTAATGGGGGTCATTTTTGTGGATTAACAAAGAAGGAGAGAGAGAACTCACTGGAATGATACTAATATGATGGGGTTTGTGACAAATATAAATGAAATATAAGAATTTAAGATCCATGCTTTTAACTAATATTTGCCTAAAGCAAAAAGACTGAAACACAAATAAGTAACTTCATTTAATGATATCCATACTGACATGTGTAGTATTGAAAAGCAATGATATTTGCTACTTATTTTGAAATGCAAAGAGATTTTAAAAACTTAAAGAAACAAAGGTGTGTGGATGGAAAAAGTGATTAATAAATGATGAACTAATATAAAAAAGTTTACATTGGTCAATGTAAGCTAAAATGAAGTTTCCATAAATGTTCACTATACAGTGTTTTTTTCAATCTTTGCTCAAAGTTAAATGTTTATTAATGAAATTAACTGTAGAATTTTAACAAGAAAATTCCTAGTGATATTTGAGTGGATGCATTTAACAAAAGTACATAATTGGAACATTAAATTATCAGAAATCATAATCCCATATGAAAAACACATAATAAGAAACCATTTTTAAAGAAAGGTAACAAAATTAAATATTTTCTTATTAAGAACTTAAGGAAAATAAAGAGAAATAATGTAAAGTTTTAATTAAAAGTAGTTTAAAATGACACAAACTAAGTTCAAAAGGAATACAGGATGGAATGCTGCAACTGAAAGATTTTAAAGAACATTTCTTCAAAAAGCACATAATTATCTGTGAAACTTGTCATCTGTGATTGTACAATTGGATAAAGAATACGTGAGATAAGAATACAGGAAGAGATGATAAAATAAGGCTATTTTCTGATACTTTTGTGATACATTTGTGAGGTTCAATGTGGTAGTTTGATATTATTTATGAGTCACCAGAAAAGGGAAAAATTATGTTTGTAAATTGGACTGTTCCTCTGGTGTTATACCCTTTGATTATATTAAATTCAAAGGTTATAAGTTTACTTGATAGAAGATTAGGGATTTGAATTGACCATGTCCGTAGGGCATGACACAGGGCTCAGTCCCCATCCCTTTGGTAAGCTGATATAAATGAACTGGACACTCACTCAAGAAAACACACAGAAGACACAGGAAGAGAGAGAGAGTTCCGTAGACATGGCAGGAGAGAGAAATTTGATCCTCCAGCCCTTGGAAGAGAAATGAGCCATATGCCTGATAGATTGTAGCTGAAGAGAACAGAGTGCTGAGCAGCTGTTAAGGTCCAGAAGGAAATGAGGCCTATTCCAATGTGTAGTTGAAAAAGAGGGAAGCTGAACCCTCTCAGAGATCAACAACCGTCTTTGGTGAAAAATCAGCCTTGAGTTGGACTTTTTAGGGCCTTGTAACTGTAAGTTTTTACCTCAAATATTTACTCTTTATAAAAGCCAACAAATTTTTGGTACTTGCATCAGCACCTCTTTGGCTGACCAATACATAATTTGGTACCAGGAGTGGGGTCATGCTTTTGAAATTGCCAAAAATACTGGAACAGTTGTATATATGGATAAGGGGTATTTTTTTGAGGAATTTTGAGATACTTGATGGAAAAAGCCTAGATTATTTGGAAGAGACTGTTGGTAAAAATGTGGAGCTCAAAATTATAGCATAATGCCTTAGAAGGAAGTGACGAAACTATTATTGGAAACTGGAGAAATGGTGATCTTTGTTTTAAACTTGCAGAGAGCTTAGCATGATTGACTTCTGATATTATAGGGAAGGCATTATTTGAATATTTTGAACATAGACATTTAGACAAAGAGATTTCCAAACTAAATGTGGAAAATGCAGACTGGCTTCTTCTTTCAGCTTATAGCAAAATGTTAGAGGAAAGAGATAAGCTGATACCTGAAATGTTGGGCCCAAAGAAACAAAAAATTGGGTCCAGAAATTCCATGCCTCTGGAAATCAAGCCCCTAGATGATAGTGCCTGATTTGAGGAATTAAATAAAATTATTTTGCTTAGTATAATGTTTTCAAGATTGATTCATGTTGATAAAATTATTGTCTTATTCCATTTATATGAAATATATAGAATAAGATCATTCATAGAGACAGAAAGTGGATTTGAGGTTACCAGTCATTGTAAGGAGGGGGAGATGGAAATTATTGCTTAATGGGGACAGAGGTCTATTTAGAACAATGTAAAAACTTTGGTAATATATGCTCTTGATGGTAGAACACATTGCATATGTAATTAATGTCCTAAACTATAACACTTAAAAATGCATAAATGGTAAATAAAAAATATGTTAAAATAAAAAAAATAAATAAATAAAATTAGAAGTTGTAAGCTAGGATCAAAAATGCAATTATCCAGGAAAGAGCTGTGGAAACCTGTTTCATGCATTCTAAACCAAGCAGCTTTTTGAGAAAGGTGTATGAAGAAAACCACTGTCAGCCTTGACTAAAAGGGACATGGTGCTGAAAGATGGACGGGAAAAGCTGAGGTCTGGAATTAAGACATCTCTTTGGACTAAGAGAGGAACCCTACCAATGTGTGCAGAGAGGGTGAGTTTTACCTAGTATTTGAAGAAGATATGTGTCCCAATCCACTGTTCAAGGAGATTTTTGCCACTCTAGGCTACAGAGAGGGTGAAGCACATTCCCCAAGGGTTGGGGAGAGTGAGGTTGTCACCTCAGTGCTCTGAAAGGGGTGAGCCTGCCCAGTGGGTTGGGGGGAGTAAGGCTGACACCCTAGGGCTCTGAGAGGGGTGGGCTTATTCCACAAAGATTTCAGAGAGTGAGGTTGATCCCCCATTACTCTGGGAGAGGTAGGCCTGTTTCCCATAGATTAAAGCAGGCAAAGTCACCATCTCACTGTTATGAGGAGATAGGGTGTGTATGCCAGAGATTAGAGAGAATGTTACCACTGCCTCACTGTACTGAGGAGTTTGAGTACCAGAGAGTGGGTAAATTTGGCCAGCACTCCAATGTTCTTGGATGGTGAATTTGGGAGCTCAGTTGCCACCAAGACACTTTGGTGGAACCAAGAAAATGGCCTTTGGGAAAGCCTGTGGAAAAGGTGGGCCCCCATGAGGTCCCTAGGAGAAAAAACCATCAGTCTTAAGAATGACTTTCAGACTTGAAATCTAATGAAGTATGCTCTGAAGGTTTTCAGAACTGTTGGGGACCAGTGATGCATGTTTCCCTCCCAAATTCTCCTTATGGTAATACAAATGTTTATACTATGTCTCTCCCTTTGTATAGTGGAAGCAGAGAAATTATTTTGTAAATTTCACTAGTCTACATCCAGAGGGGAATTTGCCCCAAGATTAACTGTATTTCTATAAACTGATTGAGATGTGATTTTGTACTTAGCATTGCTACTGATTTAAGTTGTTGTTGTTGTTGTTTTTGAATATTTTAAAGTCATTGGGGATTCAGAGGGTGAAATGGGATAGTTTGATATGAGAGAAAAAATATGTTTTTATACTGATCTGTTCTTCTGGGTGTGCTACCCTTTGGTAACATTAAATTCAAATGTTTTACATTTACTTGATAAAAGATTAGAGCTTTGATTCAACCACATCACTAGCACATGAGTCAAGGTTAAGTCTCTGCTCACCTGGTGGGCTGATATAAATGGACAGCCACTCAAGAAGACACACAGAAGACAAAGGAAAAGAGAGAGCTCCATAGACATGGCATAGGAGAGAACAGAAGAGAGAACAGGAAGAAAGATGGTCCATTTTCATGATAGTTTGTAGCTGAAGAGAACAGAGTAGATGAGCAGCTGATAAGGTCCAAAGGAAAACTAGCCCTATGCCAGCCTGTAGCTGAGAGAGGAAGGCTGAATCACCAAAGATTGGCAACCATCTTTGGTGAGAAAGCAACCTTGAATTGGACCTTGTAAGGCCTTCTAACTGTAAGCTTTTACCCCAAATTATTATCCTAAATAAAAGCCAGCAAATTTCTAGTACTTTGCAACAGCAACCCTTTGGTTGACTAAAATATTCACCTTTTCATATAATTCTTCTCCCAACATTAAACCGAGAACCTGCCTTGGGATATGGAATTGTTGGGGGCAGAGGTTTGGGGATACAAGGGAGAATAGGGCTTGGGGAATGGAGCTAATAACACCAGGATATTTTGCTTTGTGCAAATCTTTGGTTTCTAAAGCTTGCACAGTTTCCAGGTGTTACACTTTGAAACTTCATTCACAGCCACTGCCTCCCTGCCTGGAGAATATGTCTGAATTCTGAAGATGTGAAGACTCATTCTCACTGAGGATTTTAAGTTCAATGATAATTTTTGTTAACTACTTTCTTTGCAAATATAAGACACAGTATTAATTAATAAATATTGTCCTCAGTTTGTATTTATATTACCCACAGTATTTTTTTGTCTTCTACTACAGACTTAACCATTTGTTTTCAGGTTCCATTATTAAATTTAGGAAAAAAGCCTATTGAAAACCATTCCCTTGTTCCTGTTCAATAGAGTATGGTCCAGAGGGAGGACTGGGCATCCCTCAATCCAGTTCAGTTCTTCTGAATGGAATGTGGTCCAATGGGAGGATTGGGTGTTGGGTTAAGATTGAATCCAGGGCTGGCTATCCTTGAGGGCTGCCTTGGTGTGTAGGGAGGGTGTGCTCAGGTCAGACTCCACACCTCTAAGTCCCTTCCTAATGTTGCTTTAGGTTCTTATACAGGTGCATCTCTTTCTTACTCATCAAAATATTATTTACTAAGGGAGATTATTTGTAAAGGTTTGAAGTCTTTCCACCCTCCTTTTTGTCAGTTCTCACTCTTTTTGAGGCTTAGGTGGAAGACAGAACCTGTGGTAGAATGGTTTGCACAGAACCCAGCATTTTTACAATTTCGATTTGCTGACTCAAAATTTGAGCTGTTTTTTTTTTCCTGCCACTATTATTCCTTCTCCCCCAAAACATGGGGGAAAATAATACATATAGCCAAAATTCTCATAGCACCCAATAAGCTAGCACTTAATCTCTTGTTTCTTGTGAATTGCTACTAGAAGTGAACAGTTTTAGAAGTTGTAGTGCTGTATTGGTAATTGGTTTTGTTTTTGCCTTTTTATAAAGAGGTAAGATCATGTTATTGGAAGTGCACAAAAGTTTGCCATATTTTGTAGAGAACTTTTCAGTTGAAGCTCAATCTTTAGAGTGTTGAAGCCAGAATTTGGCCTGAAGGACCAACTTCGGGAAAGTTTCTGAGTTGTAGTGTCAGGATGGGTGAAAAATTCAAGGGCATCAAATTTGGGAATGCAGAATCTCACTTTCCAAATGACCTAGGAGCAAGAACAGAAATGGAGGGCTGTTGAACACTGATCTAGTATGAATCCACTGGTTATGGCCAGGTAGAAGATAACACTATGAATCTGAGATGTCAACAATAGGGTATCTGAGAAGCAAACTGAGGGGATGGTTAGTGTGACAACCTGAGAAGCTTAGCAGTCAGTCCTTTAAACAATGTCTCTCAGCCCAGAGTATAGGGCCCACTCTTTTTAAACATCCTTGAGGCCTCAGTTAGGTTAATTTGAAATTTCTAGAGCAATCGAGGAAACCTGCGCAGTATGTTTCCTAAGGGTGCAAAACTCTGCGTTATTAAATGGGTCACCATGCAAGGTGCCTGTTACAGTGGGACACAAATATAGCTGTGTTTTCCTTTACTGTTCTTTTAAATTGGGTAAAGCATTATTTCTCTTGAATGTTTGTATTACAGTTCACCTTTTCCCCCTAGTCTGCTCCCCAAATCTGATGTTAGGGAGCCTCTCACCTGAAACCAGATGTAAATTGGCGTCCTGTATCAGACATCTGTTGTCTAGAATAGCTTCCTCTAGGTATCTGCTAGCTGTGTGTTCAAGTTTTTGTCTTTGAAACTAGTTTTTCATATTTCAGATTCAGTTGTGTATGATTTTTTTCATTAGGAGTCTTTGGGTACTGAGGGAAGAATGGACATGTATATATCAAATTTGTTATTCCCAATATTGGTAACCATTTTTTTGGCACATAAAGATATTTGATCAACCCTGTTTGCATACAGCAGGGATTCTTATCCTTTTTTGTTCCACAGATCCGTTTGTGAGTCATTATACCATTTAACAGTGTATGATTCCATTTATATAAAATATAAATATAAATCAATTAAAAAAAAAACTGTGTTAGAATGTAGCAGCAGATAATTTTATGACACTCAACTAGCATCGGGTCTAACAACTACCATAATTTCAAAGTATGAATGAGTGTAAGCAATATTTTGAGATATGCAACACCTGTAATGTGACATGAAATGAATATTACTATAATTTATAGTATAATTCATAAGTGAAGGAAATGCTAGATTTTAGTTAGAGGTCAGAGAAAATAAAGACACAATGTTGATTTTTTTAAAAATTCAAGTTCATGGACCCTCTGAAATCTTTCCACTGACCCCTTGGTGGTCCGTGGACCACTAGTATAGAACTCCTGGCATAGAGCCATATTTTTTTCTTGTCATATTCCTGATTCCAGTGTATCTGAATCAGGAATATGACATGGTGAGAAGAGTAAGGATTGAAGAGGAAAAACCTAATTTTAAAATGACCTCTTCATCTGACTTATTGAAATGTCTGCAGAGCAGACACAAGATGAAGTTTAACCTTTGGTCTAATTTGTGAAAAAAATCTGCAATTTTTTTCTTTGTTGCACTACATACAAATTACTAAATTATATATTAACCATTTGTGATTCTTGGTAGAATGAAGAGTTTCTTTGGAGCTTTCTCTTTATTTCTGGGAAACGGGAGGGAAAGGAGCAAGATGTCATTCTACTTTTCATTTGTATTTTGGACCCAAAATGTAAGTACAATTTTCTATGTTCCTTTTTTTGTGGTAACTACCAAGATGAATACTTTAATTAGATAAGTTATATGAAAAGGAACGAAAATTTCATGTCTAAATAAAAAAACAAAAACAAAATCACATCCAATAGTTATTTAATAAAATATAATATTTTAGGTATAGAGAAACTGAAATATATAAAACAAAATGATAGGATATATATATGAATTAATAGTTTTTGAATGATTTTTTGGAAAATATTATATATTTAACCATCTAGCTGCATTTTTCTAACTTTATTAACATATATCAACTGTTAATATAATTTATGGATTTGGAAATTTATTATAATTGTTTTCATTTTTTTGTTTTATTAAATACAATTAAGCCAGCGGCCTTGGGAGTTTCCCAGAGCAGTCTCCTTACTGAAAAATGGCAAGGAATTTTAGAAGATAAAAATTGGCCCAGAATGATTGCAGACCAAGAATTGCATCATTCCTGATAAGTTGCAACTTGAGCAATATTAAATGATAAGATAATATATGTCCAATTAGGATAGCTTATTAAAACAGAAAGTATGCTGTAATAACCAATGCATATTTGTTGCTTTCTTATTAAAACCCTCCTATCTTGTGAAGAGCTCAAATGCCAACCAATCATTGTAACTTATCACTTGGAAATGCCCTAAAAACTTTTTTCAGCCACTGTAACTCATTTGCTATTTTCCAACATACACTCTGACTTTGCTGGTTTGAAATTTGGTTGCTGGAACATTTTCTCTTTAAGCAAAAAATTTGGCTTTGAATTATTCACAATTGCCAATAAAGAGAAGCAACCCAAGTGTCCATCAACAATTAAATGGATAATTAAAATGTGGTGTATACATACAATGGAATATTATTCAGCCCTAAGAAGGAATGCAGTACTGAAGAATGCAAAAATATGGAAGACCTTATGTTGAAAGAAATAAGCCAGACACAAAAGGACAAATATTGCATAATTTCACGAATATAAACTATGTATAATAAGCAAACTCACAGAGGTAGAATCTGGAAGATAGATTACAAGGAAATAGAATGGAAGTAGAGACTAGAGAACTGTGCAGAATTTTTATTTAGATTGATTTTTTGTGGTTTCAAAACCATAAAATTTTTATGGGCAGATTTGATGGCAGGACAAGAGTGAGAGTATACTTAACAGCAGTGCACATATCTGGAAATATGTTTGAAAGGCATAGCTTTGGGTTGTTAGATTGCTAGAAGGGAAGCCTGGGGATTAAATGTGGGATTGTATAGTGCAGTAAATCCTGTGGTAGCCAAGGATTGTGGTTAATGATATAAAATAAGAATGCTCTTTCAGGATCATAACAAAGGTATTTCACTTATACAGGGTGCTGATAGTAGGGTGTTATTTTAGGGAAAAATGCACCTAAGCAAAATATGGACTGTAGTTAACAATAATATTTTAATATTTTTTCATCAACTGTAAGAAATGTACCACACCAATTTTAAGTGTCAAAAGTGGGGGCAGAGGTTATGAGAATGTTGCATATTTTACTCTTAGAAAAAATGTTTTATGCCACAGAAACAACAAAATGTCCTTGTCAGCTATATTATTTTACTCTGAGGCTTCTCTGAAAGTACATGCAGCCTGCTGCAGGTACTATCCTCATCTTCAGAATGAAAAAAAGGATAGAGAGAGAGAAGAAGAACTTTACACGAGAAGCAAGGCAAGTATAAATCTATGGTCTACCTGTAAATTAACAAAACCCTAGTAAGAATGTGTCCTTATTTATGTCTTTGTGGACCCTAGTAAATTATGTTCTTAGACTAACCTATTCCTTTATGAGTAAGCCTATTTTATGTAGGATATTTTGGTTAGATCAGTTAAGGGAATTTTCTATTAAATCACTTTTGATTGCATTTCTTTAGGGTATTTGATTGGACCACATCTGTTGGGGGTGACCCAGGTTAGGTCTCCCCCCTCTTTCTGGGGTGCTATATAAACTGTAAATGGAAAGCAGAAGCAAAGACAGCTGCCATTTGACCCTGCCATGTGAGAGATAGGACTACAGGAAGACAGAGAAACCCTGAGGTTGGAAGTTGAAATTAGTGGAGCAGGCCTAAAATAAGGAGAAGCTATCATTTTGTCTTATCACATGGCAGGAGTCCAGGAACCGACCAGTAGCTGACCTTTGGTGATAAAGCATCTCTGATGATAGCTTGATTGAGACATTTTCACAGTCTTGGAGCTGTAAGCTTTTATCTTAATTTCCCATTATAAAAGCAAATATATTTCTGTTTTATTTCATTTATTTATTTATTTTTTGCATCTGCAGCCTTTCTTGAAATAAAATAGAAATTATTACCAAAACTAGGGTGCTACTGTTTGTAATTACCAAAAATGTTGGAAAAGCTTTATAAATATATAAGGGGTAGATTCTGAAGAAATTTTGAGATGCTCGATAGAAAAGGCCTAGATTGTTTTGAAGAGATTGCTGGGCAAAAATAAGAATCCTAAAATAGCTTCCAATGAGGTCTTAGAAATGATGACTGTGACAGGAAGGAAGGAGATCCTTTCTTTAAAGTTGCAGAAACCTTGGCAAAATGGACTCCTGATGTTAGAATGAGCACAGAATTTGAAAGTGGTGAGCTTGGACATTTAGCTGAGGAGATTTTCAAACTACATGTGGAAAACATGGCGTGACTTCTTTTTGCATCTTATAGCAAAATCCAAGAGGAAAGAGATAAGAAGAAAACTGAACTCCTGGGCACAAAGACACCAGAAATTGAAAGTTTGGGAAATTCTGAGTTTCCAGAAAACAAGTCTCAAGAGGATAGTGCCCCATTTGAGGACTTAACTAAACTTGGAAACAACCAGTCACTTCCTTGCAAGTCAGGATTTGAAACTGAGTTATCCTGGAAGGAGTTGTGGAAAGCCTTACTGACTGATGGTGTGTACCCCTGTCAGCCATATGCAAAGCCAAAAAGCTGTTTTTGAGATATATATCAACAAAACCACTGTCAGCCTGGACTAAAAGTTACAGAAAAGGGAGGAATTGGAAGCAGAGGTCTGGGCTTAAGACATCATTTTGGGCCAAGAGAAGGACCCAAACCATATGTGTGGAAAGGCTGAGTTTGCCCCAGCATTTGAAGAGGGTGAGCCTTCTCCCTTGTTCAGGGAGGGTTTGGCCACCCCAGGGTTCATGGAGGGTGGACTACATTCCATGAATATTAGAGAAAGTTATGTCACCACCCCAAGTGCTGAAGGGGTTGGACCTCTGAGTCAGAGATTAGGGAGAATGTCACTGCCCCCCACTGTGGTAAGGGGGTTGAGACTAGCCCCAGAGATTGGGGAGATAATGGCCATCACCCCACTGTTCTTGGAGAGTGGGTCTAGAATGTGGCCCCCACAGAGATGCTCTGTGAAGGTGGAACCAAGAAGATGGTCATGGGCAAGACTTTGGAATGGTTGGGTCCCCATGAGGTCCTGAGGAGAAGAAACCACCATTCTATAAATGATGCTCAGACATTGCTGATGATTTTTCCACCTATATTCATATGAGATATTAATCTGTATTTTTCCATTCTTTGGTATCTATTTCTGGCTTTAGTATGAGGATAATATTGGTATCATAGAATTAATTAGGGAGTGTTTCCTCCTCTTCTAATTTTCTGGTTGGTTTTGAAGAGGATTGGTGTTATTTCTTGTTGTAATATTTGGCAATATTCTCCTGTGAAGCTATTTGGTCCTAGGATTTTATTTGTTGGGAGATTTCTATTACTGATTCAATATCTTTTGTACTTATTGGGTTTTTAAATTTTTATTTATATTTTGAGTTCTCTTTCTTCTTGAGTCAAGGTAGGTAGTTTGTGTATTTCTAGGAATTTGTCCATTTCACATAGGTTATCTAATTTTTTGGTATACAATTGATGATAAAATTCTCTTTCAGTCATTTTTATCTCTTTGAGCTTTATGGTAATATCTCCTTTTTCATTTCTGATTTTATTTATTTATGCCCAATCTTATTTTCTTCTTCAGTTTAGCTAAAGGTTTTTAAATTTTACTGTTCCTTTCAAAAAAACACTTCTGATTTTTTGATTCACTCTATTTTCTTTATACTTGATTTAATGTGTCTTCACTCAAAACTGTTATTTCCTTCCTTCTATTCACTTTGGATTTAGATTTTTTTCTTCTTTTCGTTGTTCTTCAACTTTCTAGATTAGGTCTCACACTTGAATTTTTCTTTTTTTTTATGATAAGCATTTAGTGTAAAGATATTACCTCTCAGCGCTGCCTTTGCTGAATCCCATAAGTTTTGGTAAGTTGTACTTTGATTTTCATTCATTGCAATATATTTCCTAATTTCTCTTATTATATCCTATTAAATCCACTGGTGTTTAATGAGAATTCCATTTAATTTCCAGATATTTGTGAATTTTCCATTTCTCCCTCAGTTATTTATTTCTAGCTTAATTCCCTTATGGTCAGTGAAGATACAGTTCAGTATTTCAATATTTTATTAATTTACTGAGATTTTTATATTGACCTAAGAAATGATCTGTCCTGGAGAATGATCTATGTGCACTCAAGAATTCTGTGTCTTCTGGTGTTGGATGAAGTATTCTATAAATGTCTATTAGGTCTAATTGGTTTAGAGTGTTGTTCATATCTTAGCTTTCCCTATTGACAGCCTGTATAAATGGTCTATCCATTATTGAAAGTGGTTTTTTAAAATCTCATATTTTTAAAGTAGAATCATCAATTTCTCCCTTTATATATTCCAGTATTTGCTTCATATATTTTCACATACTTCTGTTAGTAACATACATATTTAAATGACCCCATTAACAGTATATAAAGACCACTGTAATTTATAACTGGTTTTGTTTGTCTATTATATTGGATATTAGTAGAGCTACCAAGCTCACTTTTGGTTAATACTTGCATGGAATTTATATTTTTTCATCCATCCCTTCACTTTCAAACTACTTATGTCTTTGACTTTAAGGTTACTTTCTTGCAGAGAGTATATAGTTTGGTCATAGTTTTTATCCATTCTCCCAAACTCTGCATTTTGACTGGTGAGTGTAATTTATTTATATTTAAAGTTGCTACTGCTAATGCAAACCTTTCTTCTATCCTTTTTCTATGTAGTCTTTGTCTTATAACTTTAGGGCATTTAAATCTTCTGTTAATGCCTGCTTTCATATTTATTGACTTTACTGCAACATATGGTGTACCTTCTCATTTCTATCTGGATATATTTTTCATATATTTTCCTTGTGGTTACTACTGCATTAAAATGTAACATCTTACGTATATAAAAATGATATTTGGTTTGATAACAACTTGACTTCAATAGCATACACATGTAATTTTCCTTTAACCTCTGCTGCATCTTTTTTGTAATTGTTACTAATTATATCTTTGTACATTGTGTCCAATACCATGGCTTTATTGCTTTTATGAATTTACATTTTAACACCTGTAGAAAGTAAGAAGTGGTGTTATCGACAGAATCTAAGATGTTGGAGTAGGCAATGGAATGGGAGGCTGCATCCCTCCAGAAAGAAAAGGAAGATGGCAGCCTTGCCAGAAATAAGGGAAACTGTGGGACAAAGGGGGAAATTAGAGTGGGTATCTCAAGAAAGTGTCCCTGATGGGCACTAGGGGAGAGGGGTGCAAGGGGTGATCAATCTGATAAATGGGCAATCAGACAAGCATAGGGGGAGAGAGGAACCAGCAAGTGGATGCCCACCTGGCTCCAGGTAGCGGAGAACCATGGGACAACCAGGCTAATGATAGTATACCCAGCTGGCTCTGGAGAATAGGGGAACTTCGGGATGAACAGGCCTGTGAAAGGTAAACTAGCTGGAGGTTTCTTTTCTCTCTCTCTTCCTCCTGATACCTGTGGAGAAGTGGACCATGGGTGATTGATTGGTGGGAACAAGCAGCTGGAGAGGAAGAGCCTAATCAGTTGCTGGTGGCTTGAGATGGAGGCCCGGATATTTTTTTCTCTCTTCATCTGGGTACTTGTGGAGAGCTGGGAAACACATCAATTGATTGGTATGTACCAGCAGCCAGAGAAGAGGTGCTAGTGGCCTGAGAGGTAAGCCCAATTTTTTTTCTTTGTTTTCTTTTCCTTTTCCTTCTTTCTTTCCTCCTTCTCCCGCTTTTTCGTTAGTTCTTTCTTCTCTTTCTATTTTTATTGTCTTTTATTTATTTTCCTTGTTTCTTTTCCTTTTTAAATTTTTATCATTTTCAATATATTTTTAATTTTTCCTTCCATCCTTCCTTCTTTTTTTCTTCATATTTTTTTGTCTATAGTTTTTCAATTGTACATGAGCAACTACAAAAATTTAGAATAATTGGAACCAAGTGTCAGAGAGGATCTTAACACAAAGACAAAAATAAACCAAGGAAAGAGGGAAACTAACAGAATAAACACATCAAGATAAACAGATGCCTGGACATCAGCAAAAATTACAAGCCATAATAAGTAAAAGGAAGTTATGGCCCTGTCTAATGAACAAAATAAAAAGCAGGAGAAGACACAGAATGTTGAACAACAATTCAAGGATGTCAAAAAAATCTAAATTAAATAAATGGGCAGTTTTGAATATGCAGAGCTAATAATTAGTGATGTTGAACATTGGACATCTAAATAGCAATGATAGTAGAACAGATAGCAAAAAAAAAAAAAAAAGAAATATTTCAGCACGGTCTTAGGGAATTGAATGACAACACAAACCACAAAAACATAAACATTGTGGTTTTACCAGAGAGAGAAGGGAGGGGGAAAGGTAAAGAAAGAGTGTTTGAGGAAACAAAGTCTGAAAATTACCCGACTCCTCTGAGGGGCATAGATGTTTGTGACCAGTAAGGGCAGCATACTCCAAACAGAATAAATCCTAGTAGACCTTCTCCAAGACACACACTAATCAGATTGTCAAATGCCAAATAAAGAAAGAATCCCGAAAGCAGCAAGAGAAACAAAATCCATCACATATAAGGGATGCTCAATAAGATTAAGTGCTGACTTCTCATCTGAAATCATAGAGGTGAGAAAGCAAGCGGTAAGGTCCCAGAAGAAAAATAAAACCTGCCAGCCAAGAATTTTGCCCACTGTTCAGGGAGAGTTTATATTCTCCAAGGATTAGGGATGTTGAGGTCACCACCCCCTAGGTCTGAGAAGGGTGGACCTGTCCATCATGGATTAGGGAAGGCCAGATAGCCAACTAGTTGCTCCGAGAGGGTTGAGCCAGTATGCCAGAGTTAAGGGAGGATGTTACCTTCACCTCACTTTACTAAGGGAATTAAGGTTCTAACATAAAAATTGTGGTAATCATCCCAAAACTCTTGGAGGGTGAGGTCTGGAGCTTGGTTACCACCCAGATGCTTGATGATGGTGGAACCAAGAAAATGGCCATTGGACAAGTCTGTGGATAGGGTGGGTCCTCATGACCCCAGGGAGAAGAAATCATCATCTTAAGAATGACTCTCAGGACTTCCGGGAAGATGGCGGACTAGTAAGACAAGGGAATCGCTTCTCCAGAAAAACAGCTAGAGGACAAGCTGAAACATCCCCGAAAAAGATCTTCTAGGGTTTAGGACAGCAGGTGAAGGCTACACACCACCCAGAGGAGAGAGGGACAGAAGAGGGAAATCGTGACTACAGAACTGTGAGTTGCAAGTAGCAGCTTCTGCTGCTGCCGGCACCCTCCCCCACACTCCAGAATTCTCGGGCCTCTGGGCCTGCGACCACATACAAAGAGGGCTTCAGGGATCTGCCACTTCCAGAAAGGGGAGAGAGAGGGACACAGCCTTAGGCTGACTCAGGTTCTGACCTGAAATTTGGTCTGCAGAGCCCCACGGACCCTTCCACATGGCAGTTTGCCCTGGGAGCCTAGAAAGGACTGGAGAAATCCGACCCTCACAACCTCCCTCTCTTCTAGCCTGGACTAATTGTTGAGGACACCACGGGAGAGGGGAGAGAGAGCCTGGGGCAGGCCCTGCTTTGGACTCCCGGGTTTGGTCTGCCCTGTCCCAAGAGCCCTTCCAGGCTGGGTGGGGCTGCGCCATTGTTTGCCTTGGATCCTGCAAGGGGCTAAAGATATACAAACCTCCCAATCTCCTCCTCTCCTAACAGGGACTGATTGTTGAGGATTCAGAAGGGAGTGGAAATATTTCCTAGCTGGGAAAAGGGGGGCGCTACGAGAGAAGTCTGGAGAACTGTCTCAGAAAGTTTGAATCACAGGGCTCTTAGCCCCCAGACAGGAAGCTCCATCACATTGATCTGGTCTGTGTCACAACAAATACGCTCCGACCAGGCATTGAATTGAGAGCTGCCAACAAGCACCATCTCCTGGCAGACCAAGGAAGTGCACATAAGAAAATTAATAAGTAAGAGAGGCTTTTCCTGGCCTCTATAGCCTCCCTGTCCAAGGCCCTAGGAAACGACTCTACAACCAATTACTGGGTCCAGTGCCCAGTTTTGAGCAACCAGCAGAACAATCCTAACAATCAAGGTTGAGCCAAAAATCAAAGAGCGGTGGTAACTCACAGCCTCCTGCCACTAAAACCCCATAAAAGAGAAAGAGATAGAGCATCTAAGTAAAATACAAACTAACCAGATGCCTAAGCACCAGCAAAAAATTATGGGCCATACTAAGAAAATAGAAGACATGGCCCAAGAAAAGGAATACAGCAAAGTCCCAGAAGAGATGCAGAATTTGAGAGAGCTAATCAGTGAGATGAGCACACATTTCCAAAATCAAATTAATGAGATGAAAGGGAATATAGTTAAAGAGATCAATGACATCAAGAAGTCATTGCGCGAACGTAAAGAAGAATTTGAAATCATGAACAGAAAAGTAACGGAGTTCATGGGAATGAAAGGCACAATAGGTGAAGTAAAAAATACATTTGAAGCATACAACAACAGACTCGAAATGATAGAAGAAAGAATAAGCGATACTGAAGACAGAGCAGCTAAAATTGAAAAGAGAAAAGAACAGAGAGAGAAAAGAATGGAAAAAATTGAGCAGGGGCTCAGAGAGTTGAATGACAACACAAAACGCAAGAACGTACATGTCATGGGAGTTCCAGAAGGAGAAGAGAAAGGAAAAGGGGCAGAAAGAGTATTTGAGGAAATAATAGCTGAAAATTTCCCAACTCTCATGAAAGAAATGAACTTACATGTCCAAGAAGCACATCGTACCCCAATAAGAATAAATCCAAATAGACCTATGCCAAGACACATATTATTCAGAATGTCAAATGTAAAAGATAAAGAGAAAATTCTCAGAGCAGCAAGAGAGAAGCAAACGATCACGTACGAAGGACGTCCAGTAAGACTTTGTGCAGATTTCTCTTCAGAAACCATGGAGGCGAGAAGACAGTGGTATGATACAATTAGGAAACTGAAAGAGAAAAACTGCCAGCCAAGAATTCTTTATCCAGCAAAACTGTCCTTCAAATATTAAGGTGAATATAAAGTATTCACAAACAAACAGAAACTAAGAGAGTTTGCAAAAAAGAATCCAACTTTGCAGGAAATATTAAAGGAAGCCTTAGAACCTGAAAGAAAAAGACAGGAGAGAGAGGCTTGGAGGACAGTATAGAAGAAAGAAAAGCAGAAAAGATAACCAAAAGAGTAAAAAGAAAGAGAAAAATAAGATGACATATGAAAACCAAAGAATAAAATGGAGGAAATAAATAGTGCATTTTCAGTAATATCATTGAATGTGAATGGATTAAATTCCCCAAATCAAAAGATACAGGCTGACAGAATGGATAAAAAAACATAAGCCATCCATATGCTGCTTACAAGAAACTCACCTCAGACACAAGGATACAAGCCAGCTGAAAGTAAAAGGTTGGAAAAAGATACTCCATGCGAATAGTAAACAGAAAAGAGCAGGGGTAGCTATACTAATATCAGACAAAACAGACTTCAAATGCAAAAAAGTGATAAGAGATGCGGAAGGCCATTATATATTAATAAAAGGGACGATCCTCCAGGAAGATATAACAGTCATAAATATCTACGCACCTAACCAGGGTGCCCCAAAATATATGAGACAAACTCTGGCAAAACTGAAGGGAGAAATAGACATTTCTACAATAATCGTCGGGGACTTCAACATCCCTCTCACATCATTAGATAGAACAAGTAGACAGAAGATCAACAAGGAAACAGAGAACTTGAATAATTTGATAAACAAGTTAAACCTAACAGACATATACAGAACACTGCATCCAAACTCAGCGGGTTATACATTCTTCTCAAGTGCCCATGGATCTTTCTTCAGGATAGACCACATGTTAGGTCATAATACAGCACTCAATAAATATAAAAAGATTGAAATTATACAAAGCACCTTCTCAGATCATAATGGAATGAAACTAGAAATCAATAACAGACAGGAAAAAAGTAAATTTGCAAATGTGTGGAGACTGAACAACACACTCCTAAATATTCAGTGGGTCAAAGAAGAAATTGCAAGTGAAATCAGTAAATATATTGAGACAAATGAAAATGAGAACACAACATATCAAAACTTATGGGATACAGCAAAGGCAGTCTTGAGAGAGAAATTTATAGCCCTAAATGCCTATATTAAGAAACAAGAAAGAGCTAAACTCAAAGATTTAACTGAACAACTTGAGAAACTAGAAAAAGAACAGCAAACCAACCCCAAAGCAAAAAGAAGGAAAGAAATAATAAAGATTAGAGCAGAAATAAATGAAAATAAGAACAAAAAAGCAATAGAGAAAATCAACAAAACCAAAAGCTGGTTCTTTGAGAAGATCAATAAAATTGACAAACCCCTCGCTAGATTAACAAAGAAAAAAAGAGAGAAGATGCAAATAAATACAATCAGAAATGAAAGGGGGGAAATTACAAATGACCTCACAGAAATGAAAAGAATCATAAGAGGATATTATGAGAAACTATATGCCAACAAACTAGACAACCTGGATGAAATGGACAAATTTCTAGAAACTCATAACCAACCTACACTGACACAACAAGGAAAACAAGAACTTAACAAACCAATCACAATTAAGGAGATTGAATCCGTCATCGAAAATCTCCTAGCAAAGAAAATCCAGGACCAGATGGCTTCACAGGTGAGTTCTACCAAGCATTTCTAAAAGAATTAACACCAATCCTGTTTAAACTCTTCCAAAAAATTGAAGAGGAGGGAAAATTACCCAACACATTTTATAAAGCCAACATCACCCTAATACCAAAGCCAGATAAAAATTCCACAAGAAAAGAAAATTACAGACCAATCTCTCTCATGAACATAGATGCAAAAATTCTCAACAAAATACTTGCAAATCAAATCCAACAGCATATCAAAAGACTTATACATCATGACCAAGTGGGATTTATTCCTGATCTGCAAGGCTGGTTCAACATAAGAAAATCAATCAATGTAATACACCACATTAACAAAGTGAAGGAAAAAAACCACATGATCATCTCAATAGATGCAGAAAAGGCATTTGACAAAATCCAACATCCTTTTTTGATAAAAATACTTCAAAAGATAGGAATAAAAGGAAAATTCCTCAATATGATAAAAGGCATATATGAAAAACCCACAGCCAACATCATACTCAATGGGGAAAGGTTGAAAGCTTTCCCCCTAAGATCAGGAAAAAGACAAGGATTCCCACTGTCACCATTGTTATTCAACATTTTACTAGAAGTTCTAGCGAGGGCAATTAGACAAGACAAAAAAATTAAAGGCGTCCAAATAGGAAAAGAGGAAGTAAAACTCTCAATGTTTGCGGATGACATGATCCTGTATTTAGAAAATCCTGAAGTATCCACAACAAAGCTACTTGAACTAATAAATGAGTTCAGCAAAGTGGCAGGATATAAGATCAACATGCAAAAATCAGTAATGTTTTTGTACACTAGTACTGAACAATCTGAGGAGGAAATCAGGAGGAAAATCCCATTTTCAATAGCAACAAAAAGACTCAAATACCTAGGAGTTAATTTAACCAAAGAAGTACAGGACCTATATGTAGAAAACTACAAAACAATGCTAAAAGAAATTTAAAAAGACCTAAACAAATGGAAAGACATTCCGTGTTCATGGATTGGAAGAATAAATATCGTGAAGATGCGCAAACTGATTTATAGATTCAATGCAATATCAATCAAAATCCCAACAGCTTACTTTACAGAATTAGAGAAGGCAATTACCAAATTCATCTGGAAGGCTAAGTGCACCTGAATAGCCAAAAGTATGCTAAAAAAGAAGAGCAATGTGGGAGGAATTTTGCTGCCTGACCTTGAAACATATTACAAAGCTACAGTGGTCAAAACAGCATGGTACTGGCATAAAGACAGATATATCGATCAGTCGAATAGAATTGAGAATCCAGAAATAAACCCTCACCTATACAGTCAACTGGTTTTGACAAATCTACCAAGCCCTCACTGATGGGAAAAAACAGTCTCTTCAACAAATGGTGTTGGCAGAACTGGATATCTATAACCAAAAGAATGAAAGAGGACCCCTATCTCACCCCCTATACAAGAATCAACTCAAAATTGATCAAAGATCTAAATATAAAAGCCAGGACCATAAAACTACTAGAAGAAAATGTAGGGAAACATCTTCAAGACCTTGTAGTAGGTGGTGGTCTCTTGGACCTCACACCCAAAGCACGTGCAACAAAAGAAAAATTAGATAAATGGGACCTCCTCAAAATTAAACACCTTTGCACCTCACAGGAATTTGTCAGAAGGGTGAAAAGGCAACCAACTCAATGGGAAAAAATGTTTGGAAATCACATATCTGATAAGGGTTTAATATCCAGGATATATAAAGAGATGTTATAACTCAACAATAAAAAGACAAATGACCCAATTAAAAAATGGGCCAAAGACTTGAATAGACATTTCTCCGAAGAAGAAATACAAATGGCAAAAAAACACATGAAGAAATGCTCAACATCACTCATGATTAGGGAAATGCAAATCAAAACTACAATGAGATATCATTTCACACCTATCAGAATGGCCACTATTAAAAAGACAGAGAACTACAAGTGATGGAGAGGATATGGAGAGATAGGAACACTTCTTCACTGTTGGTGGGAATGCAGGATGGTACAACCACTATGGAGGACTGTTTGGCAGTTCCTAAAGAAGTTGAATATAGACTTGCCATGTGATCCTGCAATACCACTACTGGGTATATACCCAGAAGAACTGAGAGCAGTGACACGAACAGACATCTGCACACTGATGTTCATAGCCACATTATTCACCATTGCCAAAAGTTGGAAACAACCCAGGTGTCCATCAACAGATGAGTGGATAAACAAACTGTGGTCTATTCACACGATGGAATGTTATGCAGCTGTAAGAAGAAATGAAGTCATAAAACATATGGCAACATGGATGAACCTGGAGGACATTATGTTGAGTGAAGCAAGCTAGACACAAAAGGACAAATACTGTATGAATGCATTACTATGAACCAAATATATTGTGTAATATATTATTTGATTCACACACACACAAAAAAATTTACATGTATCCATTACATTTAATTGAGAAATGTATATATTTATTCATCTGTGTTTACTTGTTAGTTTTTAATTGCTTATGTTTTCAATTATTAAATGTACAAAATAAAAAAAAAGAATGACTCTCAGACTTTGACACCTAATGAAAGTATGCTCTGCAGGTTTACTGATCTGCAGAAGACTAATGACTCATGTTTTCCTCCAAATTTGTCCTTATTGTAAGGAAAATGTTTATGCTTTGTGTATTGGAAGCATAAAAATGGTTTTGTAAGTTTCAGAGGTCTATGATCAGACTGGACTTTGCTTCAAGACAAACTGTATTTCTTTAAACTGATTGTGATATGATTCTCTACTTAGTACTGTATTGATTTAAGGTGTTTTTTTTTAATATTGTAATGTCTTTTTGGAATTCAGAGGGTGGAATGATTTTTTTATGAATTCCAAAAATATATATTAGATTATGTTTGTGAGCAGGCTTTTTCCTCTCATTGTATTAGATTGGATTGTGCTCAGAAATTTCACTTTTACTTAATTAAATGATGTTTAAGGCTTTGTTTGGGCCTTGTCAGTAGGACATTTAGTCCCCACCCTCTTGGGTGGGGACTCAAAGAGACAACAACATAGCAAAGGAGAAAATTAGAGTTTTGATCCTGGAGCCCAGGAAGTAAGCACACAGAAAAGCAGTTACTTAAGGAAAGAGAGACTGCTCCATTAGACAGGGCAGAGTCCTCAGGAAGAGAGATGAACCATTCACCTGATACTTTACAGCTGGCCTTGTGGAGAGAGCAGAGCAGCTGATCCCAGAGAGAAATTAGGCCCAGGAAAGAGGCAAGAGTTATCCCAGCCTGCAGCTGAGATAGGAAGAAGCTGGGACCACAGAGTCTTGGGAGGAAGAAAAAGACTGAACCCTCACAGACATCACCCCCCATCTTTTGTCAACACATGGCAACAGACTCTGGGTGAGAAAGTACCTCTTAAAATGGTACCTTGAGTTGGACTCTTTAGGGCCTTGTGACTGTAAGCTTCTACCCCCAAATAAATATCCTTTATAAAAACCAACAAATTTCTGGTATTTTGCATCAGCACTCCTTTGGGTAACTAATAAAAGACATCAATAGGTGATGCTTTCGTCCCCAAGAAGAGCTTCCACTGTTCCATGGCTCCTCTGTTATATGGCAAGGCACATGGTGGCATATGCTGGTCCCTCTCTTTTCATTCTGGTTTCAGAGATTTCAGCTTCTTGCTGCTATGGCTTTCTATGTGTCTGAATTTCCTTCTCTTATAAAGGAGTCCAGTAATAGGATTAAGATTCATCCTAATTGATATGGGACACACATTACCTGAGGTATCTTTTTACTATCCAGGTCTGTGCCACCATCATCATCCAAATCTCTCTCTCTCTCTCTCTCTCTCTCTCCCTCTCTCTCTCTCTCAGCATTCTTAGTATTGTTAGTTTATTTTGTCACAATAATTTTTATCTAATCTAATTTTCTTTAGGTGAAATTATGTTTCATGTTGAATATCCTCAGTATCAAAATGTCAGTGTTAAAATATTCTCCATATTTTTTCTCTTTATTAGAGAAGTTGTAATTTTCCAAAAACCATCATCAACTCTTCTGTGAATTTTTGCAATAACCTCCTATCTGGCCTCACTACTTTATCCTTGTTCCTTTACAGACTGTCAGTTGAGCAGCCAATGATCCTTTAAAATGCATGTCAGATCATGTTGCTTCTTTTCTCAAGCCCTCCAGTGTTTTCTAAGGTACACAAAGTAAATATCAGGGTCCTTGCAATGGCTTGTAAAGTCCTACATGTCCCCTATTACTTCTCTCATTTCATCATCTCCTAGTCTTTATATTTACTCCACTCTAATCATATTGTCTTCTTGTCTTCCTTATTAGGTTCACCAGGCACTCTCCCACCTTACAGCCTTTGTGTTGACTGTTCCATATGCTTACAAATTTCATCTACTAAATATCCCTTTGACTGACTAGCTCACCACCTTCAAATCTACTCAAATGTAAACATTGAACTTGATTACTCTACTTAAAGCCACAATCCATCTGTCTCCAGGACTCCCCAGGCCATTTAACACTGTGCTGATTTTTCCAAGACACTTATTAACTTCTAATATTATGTTTATTATTTAGTATGATTATTTTTATGTTTACTGTTTACTTTTTGTGCTTCTCGTCTAGATGCATCCCAAGAACTTGGAACAGAACCAGAGACATAGTAGAACTCAGCAATTACTTTAACAGTCTATGTAACAGCTTTATTGAGATATATTTCAGATGCCATATGATTCACCCATTTAAAATGTACAATATTCTGGTTTTTAGTATATGAAAATGGTTGTGCAATCATCACCACAATTTCAGAATATTTTCATCACTCCCCAAGGATACTCCACTCCTCTTATGATGAGTCTTCATTATGCTCTCCTCTTAGCCCCTGACAACCACTAATATAGTTTCTACTTCTATGGACTGTCTATTATGGGTATTTAATGTAAATGGAATCATGCAAAATGTGTTTTTTTGAGATTGGATTTCCCATGCATGTTTTAAAGTTTAACCCACATTATACTTTGTATCAGTATTTCATTCCTTTTTATTGCTGAATAATTTCCCCTGAATAGGAGGTATACAACATTTTTAAAATTAATTCACAAGTTCATGGATAAATAATTAATTTTAATTGGATTGAATAAAATCATTAGAAATGTTCTCAAACAATTTTCTCATTTGTAAAATGGGAATCATATGTAATATGAATTTAATAGGTCCTTGTTTTCTAGATGCTTATATTGTAGAATAGGAAACATGCAACATGTACAAAAATAATTACTATACAAGGCAGAAAGCTGTAAGCCCCTATAGAAAGGCATCAGAAAAGTGCTGTACAAATTTATAGATAAGTAGGTTGATATCTAATGGAAGACAGGAGAGAATTCCTGAAGAAGGTGGCATTCGTCAGATAACCATGTTTGAATATTCAAAAATAAGAAGTTAGGTAAAATAAATAAACTACTCAAGGATACTATGCCCACTCCAAAACTTACTGGCTTAAAACAGCAACCAATTTATTAGCTCTCATTGTTCTTTCTGTGTATTGGCTGGGCTCAACCAACAGTTTTTTGTTGGTTATACTTGGGGTCTCTCATACATTTGTAGTTAATTTGCAGCTGAAGCTGGTGTTACCTGGCAGCTCAATGGGTGTTCTGGACACCTGGCCCTCTTGCGTGCTCCAGGAATCTTGGCCTCTCTTTGTCCATGGCCTTTTTGTCATCTTGTCAAATGGCCTCAGTAGGAGAGTAGTTGTAATTCTAACATGTGGCCCAGGGCTCTTAAAAGTCCATCTTCCAAAAGGAAGGAAGCAGAAGCCTGGTCTTAAATGCTTTTCTGGATTTTTATCCTCTTCATCTGGGTACAATGTCATTTCGTTTGTTAATCTTTTGTTGCACACTGTATATTTTATTATTTTAAATAATTATTTCTGGGATTTATTCCCTGAGAGGTCTGTTGTTGAGGTTGCACCATCTGCTGATATGATAGAGATTTTCTTGAGTGTCAGTCCTACTATCAGGATGGTCTGCCTAATTCTAACATGAATTGCATGGTCTTCCCTGTCTTTTCTGACCCTGTTTTGTTCTAGGTTTGTGCTTGCTAATTGCTTAGGAGTCCTAGGTATACAGGAGTTTGAATGTACCTTTTACTGCCCATGAGACATATCTTCTCCCTTTCCAGGATGTTTCACTGGTGGATGTTAAGCAGCTTTCCTGCCTTAACTGCTTTTCCTGGAGGGTATATTCTGGAGAACACAGAATATTTAAATCACCTCTTCTGCATTTTTCTAGGATGGATTAGAATAATGGCTGCCCTCAGAGCTGAGGCCTTTCTGATTCACAATTTCTAATCTAAAGCTCTGTTCAACAAATAGCTGTGCCTACTGTGATCTGGAGGAAGTGGATTTTTAGGTCCCTTTCTAGTGTCAGCATGCCATACCAGATGCCAGAGCCTATTGCCACATGGAGGAAGCCACTGACTGGCCTTCACCCTAATTTACCATCCTCTTTGTCCTGTACTTCCCTGGATACTGTACTGTGTTCCACTAGTTGAATGAAACAATTCCTACCTGTTTTGTAGTTATTCTGGAGGAGGGGATTGACTTGCAGTTTCCTGATCTGCCATATTCCAAAACTATATGTACTTTTCATTTATCTATCCAACTTTCATTCTAGCCATTCAATAAATTTTGTTTCTTTATGTGGTGTATGTGTGTTCAAAATTTCTTTACATTCAAATAATGCTGGACACCTCAATTCTCTTCATCCATAAACAGATTAAGATTCATATCATTATTGAAATTAAATATTTGAGTACATTTATTTTATTTTAGGCAAACTTTACAGCTAAATTCATGTATCAAATTCTTATAAAACTATTTAGTTTGAAAAACAAATCATCCATGTAACATAAACTCTAAGAGTTTATACTATTACAGAGAGTTCCTTTTGTTCTAACTAGTTATATTCAACAAACCTCAACTTAAACAAAGGCAATTTCTATTCTACTTATTTTAAAAATTTTCCAGAGGTTCATTTCTTTCTTCAGTAAGATTTACATACATTTATTCATGCAATAGTAACCCAACTGTGGAATAATTTTAAAAATATATAATATTTTCAAGATTCATCAATATTGTATCATGTACCAGTAGACAATTCATTTCACATGTTTCAATCTATTGTCCTTTGACAGACTTCATCACCATCTTCAGTTTTTAGTTAGTATAATGGAAACTGCTAAGGATATTCTTGTACAAGTTTCTTTGGGATGTATGCATTCAATTTTATTGAGTACATAATGAAGACTGGAATAACTGGCTCATAAGATAGATAGTACTCAGTTTTATAGAATTCTTGACATTTTGCAAAATGTTTCAATAGCTCATTCTACAACCAAAAAAAATAAAGTTTAGGTTAAGCGATATCATCACCAAATTTGGTGCTACAAAATTAGCACTTGTTAATTTTAGAAATTCTAGAAGTGTGTATTACACCATTGTGGTTTCAGCCAGCATTTTCTTCAAGAATATACCAACATGGACCATGCACTGAGCTAATAAAAAAGTCTTCATGCCCTAAAAATGATTGAATTATACAGAGTATGTTTTATGACCAAATCGAAATTAAATTAAATACCAAAAAAAATTATTTTGAAATGTAATGAATACATTTAAACAATCTATGGATCAAAGTGAAATAAATGAAATATTGTAAATTGAATGATTGTAATAATAAAATATATATCAAAATTGATGGAATGAAAAGTAGAGCATAGAGAGAAGTTTCTAACTCTAAGTGCTATACTAAATGTGGACAAATGACTAAAGAATATGATCTATATTTCCACCTTAAGCATCCAAGAAAAGAATGGAAAAGTGATCCTAGCAAAGAGAAGAAATTAAAAAGTAAAGAAAGGAGTAGAAAGTAATGATATAAAAATAGACAAGTGAAAAGACAGTCACAAAAGGAAAGGTTTTCATTGAAAAGATTAACCAGCTTGATTAACTCTTACCGGATTTGTTGATAATAAAAGAGAAGGAAAAAAAATTATCAATGTCAGGAATAAAATAGGAGTCATTGCTGGCAGACACTTTGGTGTTTGGCAAACAGTATCTCATAAATTAATGTAATGAGACAATTGCCAATTTTTTATGATAATGACAAAATATGTGTTTCAAGTGAAAAACAGAATTTTAGAAAATTTTTGTCCTTCAAATAACTATGAAAAGCCTCATCACTTCATATACTTCATATTCTTCAACCTCAATAATGTATTACAATAGAATGAATGAAGAAACAATTCATCTCTCTTCCAGGAAGGCATGATTACATAGATTTTCAAATTGCCAAACCAATTTTCTCTTAATAATTTTAATTTGATTTTTCATTAAAACATGTTTTTAAATGTAGTATTGTAGTAAATGTGATGGATTTATTTTAACAAAGTCAAAAATGTTTTATAATGTATCAGTTTTAATATCTAATATGGTAATTTTCAATAGATTTAAGCCACATGCTTATAAGTTCTTTAAGGTCTACAATAATTTTTAGAGTGTAAAGTGTCCTTGCAACTAAAAAAAAGGGGGGGGGGACATGATTTAATTCTATTCTCTTAAATTATTTTTTTCAATACTTCAAAGAAGTTCAGATGGTATACTTTCTAATATTTTATTTTTAAATAAGGTTTAGATTGCATAAAAATTACATAAAAATATAAGGGATTCCTATATGCCTCACCCTCTCCCCCTCCCCCACTTTTCCCCATTGGCATTATAGTTTACACTCTGCCAGATGGTATGCTTTTGTAAGTGTTTTCCCTCTTGTTATCCTCATTTGAATGTGATACTTCCATGAAAATAATAATTTAATGGCTTTACTAGATCCCTGAACATCATTTTTCTTCTCACTCATCTCAACATGGTAAATCTGACCAGCTTAATTATGTATAATTTTGTTATATTCTAAATTAATCTTGCGCTACCAGTGGCAGTTTTGAGCCTCTAACACACTAAGAAATATTTCAGATTTTCTTTTATTCCCACAAAATATGCCTGCAGAGAATGAGGCTATGGAGTGATGATAAAAATTGGTAAAGATATGCAGAAACTTGGGAAACCATGGCTGAATATTTCAGGTTCTGGTGAAGTCAAAATTATCCTATTATGAGTCACTGATAATATCTGCTTTCATAGATTTTTTTTTATTATATCTACTGAACAAATTTTCCTGGTGACATTTGTAGATGAGTTGATATCTACTACAGTAGGGGTTCTTAACTTTTTTGTTCTACAGACACCTTTGCCAGTCAGGTGAAAACCATGGACCAGATGTAGCAGCAGATAGTTTTATGATAGTCAACTAGCATTGGGTATAACAGCTATCATAATTTCAAAGTATGGATGAGCATAAGTGATTTTTTGGGATGTGCAACAGCTGTAAGGTGATATGAAATGACTACTAATGTAATTTATTGCATACATTCATAAGTGAAGGAAATGCTAGATTTCATATAGAAGTCAGAGAAAATGAAGATAAGAAGTTGATTTTTTCTCAATTCCAGCTCATGGACCCCCTGAAATCTTTCCACAGACCCTGCGGGGGTCCATGGACCCTGGGTTAAGAACCTTTGTTGCTCAGGGTAGTAGAGATTTCTATTTTTTTATCCTTGATATCCAAGACTTCTTAGAGCTTCTTATACTCTCCCACATTCTGATACTCACCTGATTGCCAGTTATTAATAAGAATTTTCAGAATAATGACAAATGGCCTAATTTCTGAGAAATGCATCTTTAGGGGTGATACCTCATATAATCAGGGGTACCTAACATTATTGGTCCCACTTAATGTGTGAATATCTCTTCAAAGCACATTTGGAATGAGTACCAGTTTCTGTGCCACAACCTCTCTGTTCTTTTACTCTCTTTATATTTAAATTACATTCTAAAATGCATATTTTCTTTCTTTAATTTTGTAGCTACTGGCCACAACTTGGTTATTATGTTCATTGTTGTTTATTTTAATCAGTATATAATTGTCTTCCATACCAAATCCTTAGAAAGTATAATTTTGTATGGGTTGCAAGATTCTATCAATATATTATGATATAAATAAATAATAATTATAATTAAAAATAAACTTAAATTTATTGAATCACAGTTAGCTATGAACTTTTTTGCATATATTTTTTGTTAGGTTTAAAACTGTATTTGCAAAATTTATTACTAATAAGCAGAAGTACAAATTTAAATGATCTGAATTGTATAGCCAAGAAAACCTTACCAATCAGGTGGAAAACAAGCCTCTCTAGAAGGAAAAATCACTAGTAGCCCAGGGAACCTGAGAAGTATGATGAATAAATGTCCCTTTAAAGAATAGCATGATTTTTATAGACTCTCAAAGCAGAATTGGTCATATGGTTGAAGATAAATGAGACTCCTTGAATTTTACTCAGTGAATAAAAGAGGCAGGATCATGAGTTTTGTAAAGTCTTTGCCACTTGTGCAAAAGAAGTATTCATGTTACAGAAGATAAATTTGTTTCCTCATTTTTCATGTAATATTACACCTTAATTCATGTGATTCCTTAAAACTGCAATGAAAAGTTTACTGAAATAGTTGTGATATCTCTCAAGATAATTAGCAAATGATTATTTTGGCCCAAATTCAAAAATAGATACTAATAAAGATTCTGACTCTTACTAATACTGATATTTAATTATAAGTGATTCAATTTTACAATTATATCTCATTATATGTATGTGATACATGGACTGTACTCAAAATATTAGAAGTATGATACAAAAATTACTTTAAAATTGTACTAATGTAAGCACTATGTATGAAATATTGCTTGCACTAGATCATAAAGGAGAGCTAAGAAATTTGGAGAGAAAAGTGACTTGCCATGGCTTTTCATGAAAATCAATCCTCACATGAAAATATAATCTTCCAAATATTTATGGATAGATTTATCTATTCAGTTAAGATTTCACCTGAAAGGAATTGGCAATATCTGTGGAGTGTTCAAACAAATTGGCCAAAGTTGAGGTTCTTTCATAGAGCATGTCTAGGATGATCACTTAGTATTGAAGGAAATAAGAAAACTATCACTGGATGCATCCTGTTTTAGAAGATATTTTACAGAAATAATATGAATGAGACTCAAGTACTGATATATCTTCATATAATTTTAAATCATTTAATGAAAGAAAATGATCTGACCCTATTTATACTGAAATTAACATAAATCAGCAGAGATAGAAAAGAAAATGAAAGGGAAATAGGTGCATTCACTGGTTGCAAAATTCTTTTGTCCATTTCTTATACACTATATTCAGGTTAGAAGGCATATATTCATATCAATTTGGTAATTTATTTGTGACCAGTGTGGATAATCTTCATGTGACAATTGAATTTTTATTGTGAATACCAGAAATGATTATGTGTTTAAAATAATCCATTCCTATGGTTGTGAGATCCTTTGGTTGCATTATATTCAGTTAAGGGAACTTGATTAGATTGCTTTTGATTGATCAGTGAAGCATGACACAGTTTGGGTCTCCGCCTTTTTGCTGGTCATATGTAAACTGAGAATACACAAAGAGAAATAAGAAACACACACAAAAATGGAGCTCTAACATTTTGACCCAGCCATGTAAGAGAGAAGACTCCAGGTTCACCTATAATGGCAGAAAGACAGAGAAGCTCCAAGAGGCTCAAGGAGACAAGGCCCAGGAAGAGATGCCTGGTCACCCACAGCTGAGCTCCAGGAGAAAATAGAGAGAGAATGGCAGACCCATCTTGTCTCCCCATGTGTCAGTACTCCAGGATGTGCTAGCAGCTGACCTAGGTTGAGAAAGCATCTTTTCTGGTGCCTAGATTTGGACATTTTTGCACCCAGGGAACTGTCAGCTATTATAACAAATAAATTCACTTTTAAAAGACAACCCATTTTTTTGTAGTTTTTCATTGGCAGCCATTGGCAAACTAAGACACTTCATTTTTTTCTTTGGTAATAATAAACATTATTTTTAGAGAAGATTTAGAATTATGGGGAAATTGTACCAAAAGAATATGGAATTCCCATATACACACCACATCCACACACATAGTTTCTCCTTTTATTAACATCTTTCTTTAGTGTGGTAAATTTGTTACAATTGCTGAACCAAATTTGAAGCACTGATACTAACCAAAGAATAAAGAGTACATTATGGTTTATATATTATGATGTAGTTTTATAGGGTTTGACCAATGTGTATTATCATGTGTACATCATTACTATGTCATAAAGAACAATTTCACTGCCCTAAATATGCCCTTCATTTCACTTATGTATCCTTTCCCCTCTTTTCTAAACCACTGGCAAGCACTATCTTTATATCAATATCACAATTTCTTCCATGAACACAAAATAATAGCTACAATATCAATAAATCTGCTTTGGTCCATGGTCATACTCCCCCTTAATCTTGAGAGATTTGGCATGATGTCTACTCTCACTACATTAGTCTGACAGTGAGCATAGATATTAAGGGGCAGTTGGAAGGATTTGTTTTCCTTGCATCTGTAGATACTCCTTGTTTATTGTTTTTGTCATGGGACTTGTACATCATCATCAATTTATTGGTTGTCCAGGGCAATCCCAATGAATTGGAGAGTAGGAGTTGGCCAATAATCTGCCTGGATCCAGGGGTCAATCAGCATATGAACAATACAAAGGTTTAAGTTTCTGAGGAAATATTTAATAGGTATATTGGAAATTATAGGTTCAAATAAAAGAAAAAGAAGAATATGAGTTGAGATATTAAAAATGACTGTAACTTTTTTATTGGGGAAATAGTTTATCATTATGCCTAATTAGGTCCACTGAGGGGTTGTTGATTTCTTGAGGCTGTGTGCCTGGTCTATAGGGCAGGGGTTCTTAACCTTTTTTGTTTCATGGACTCCTTTGCCAGTCAAGTGAAAACTATGGACCCTTTCTCAGAATGTAGCAGCAGATAGTTTTAAGACACTCAACTAGCGTTGGGTCAAACAATTACCATAATTTCAAGTATGGATGAGTGTAAGTGATTTTTCAAGTTATACAACAATTGTAATGTGATATGAAATGAATATTATTGTAATTTATTGCCTACATTCATAGGTGAACTAAATGCTGGATTTCAGTTAAAGGTCAGTGAAAATAAAGATAATAAGTTGATTTTTAAAAATTCAAGCTGATGGATCCCCTGAAATTTTTTGACAGACCAGCAAGGGTCCAGGGATCCCTGATTAAGAATCCTTGCTAATGGTGTACAGATATCCCTGAGCTCTCAGTAGCACTCTTGTTGAGGCTTTTTTTTTAAACTTTTGCAGTTAGTGAAATCTACCTGAGACATACATAAGTATAACCTCCAGAAGTATGTCCTGATTCTCTTTGAAATCTCTTAATGTTTTTTACTTAATATTTCTGCCTTTTGTTCAAGATCATTTTCCAAATGCATCACTGGTTTGTACTTAATAATAATCCCCCGGTGTTAGGGAAGCGCATGCCTGGAAGTCATGTCCCATGTTGGCGGAAAGGTACTTTATTTTCCAAGTTTCACTTAGATAGGGGCCACATTTGAATAACAAAGAGGTTTCCAGAAGGTAACTCTTAAGCATTAATTATAATTATGCTATTTCATTTTTACAGGATTAATGATCATAAGTACAAGCATTAAGATTGAGGCCTTAGCATAGAGGCCTATTTTTTCTTGGGCATGGCTTAGATAGTCCAGAGATATTTGCCATTTTATTTGAGAAAGTAGCATGACTTCCTCCGGATGAAAGTTTAATATTTTGTTAGCTAATGTTTGGGGCTTTATCTATTATATCAAGAAAACATATCTATTAGAACATGAATACATTCATTTCCCATAGAAATACATTTTAGGTACATTTTCACCCATATATCACCCAACTGCCAACACCCTGTTCTAGTGATGTAACTTTGTTATAGATCGTGAAAGAACATTCATATCTGTATTCTTCACCACAATCCTCAGCCAACCCAAAGTTCACTGAATTATACATTTGTCCATTTTATCCTCTAGTTTTCCTTCTAGCATCATGGATGACCCAAAATTTCTCCTTTCAACCACAGTAACACTCACTGTTACATTCATGCTACTGTGCCACCATCACCTCTATTCAACTCCAAATTGTTAAACTCAACCTCATTATAAACTCTGCACAGATTAAGCACAGGTTTACAAATCTCTACTCCCCATCTATTTCCTAGTAACCTATCTTCCAGATTCTATCTCCATGAGTCTGCTCATTAACCTTAGTTCATATCAGTGAGATCATACAATATTTGTCCTTTTGTGTCTGGCTTATTTCTCCCAACATGAGGACCTCAAAGTTTTTATCATCTTAAACAATACATTTTTATTATAGGGAAATGGGGATATATTAGAAGACATGGATAATCTCACCATCTTCATAGAATTCCTACTCATGTATGTCTCAATGTCTCAGGAACTCTAACTCTTACAAGGTCTAATATTCTTCTTCTTTTATCTGGTAGCCCTTACTGGGAATCTTCTAATTCTTACTGTCAATGTAACTGATCCTCATCTGCACTCTCCAATGCTCTTCTATATAGGAAATTTATCCCTCATAGATCTATGCTGCAGTTTAGTAACTGTACACAGATTGAGTGTGAATTCTTTGATAGGGAGTAAATTGATTTCTCTCCCAGAATGTGCTGCTCAGGTTTTTTATCTTCTTTGTATCCACAGAACTTGCTTTTCTTGCCATGATGACCTATGACTACTATGTTGCCATGAACCACTCTGCATGATGGTCTCACCGACACTCCAGATATATACACACAACCAATAGGTGGTTCATGGACAAGTGGGTTGGTCTATTCTGTTCTTCACACAGGCAACATGTTCAAGCATCCCTTCACAGAGTTCAATGTGATCCATCAATATTTCTCTGACTTGCCTCAAATTTTGAGACTATACAATTCAAATGTTAACTTTACCCCAGCCTGTTGCCTTAGCCATCATTTTTAAAAATTTCTTTATTATGCTCTTCCTTTTTAAGTCCTATATTGATATATTTTCTATTGTGGTTAAGATGCATTCTCTGGAAGTCCATAAGAAAGGTCTATCCACATGTACATCACAGTTGGCAATTCTCATTTTGCTTGTAATTTCTGGGTTGGTTGTTGCACTTGGTCCCATTGCAAATGAACCATCTCTTAGTAATCTCCTCATGGCCATGTTCCACATCATGGTGACCCATTCATAAATCCCCTCATCTAAATCCTATGGAACAGAGATTAACACTGCTCTATGCAGAATACTCCACAGATATTTTGAACTCCCAAGTGGGTTCTTCTTGAATAAAAATTATGAAAAATATTTGAATGAAATTTAATTTGTGTATGTTGTATAGTCTTAAAGTTGAATCTATCCATGTAAAATATAGAGAGTATTTTGTCTGTATATTATTTTGTTAACATATGTGATAATGTGTTATGCATCTCTGTACCCTAGTTTCTAAACTCAATATATTTGTGCCATTTATGTATTCTGCTGGAAAATAAATTTTCACATTGTCAAAAGGCTTTGAAATACATTTAGGATGATTTTTACATATAAGCAAGAATGACATCAACGGAGAAATCCAGGCTTTTGTTTGAGTACCTTAACAGTTGCCTACACCTGTAGGAGAACTTCTAGGGGATGGATACTACTACCCTGGAAGAGGAAACTGAGTCTTTCGTATTACAGCAATCTACTGTTACATTGTTTTTTTGCATTCACACGTATGCAAATGTCTTGGTTGAGTAATAGAGTTATTACAATGGGGAAACACTTTAGGTATGTGAAAGAGATAAGGATGTAGCACTGAGATCTGTAACAATGTATGAACCCAAGAAGAGTTGCTTCCATCATTGAAAATTGGATTGTAAAAACCTGGTTCTCAACACAGAATATCATTGGGAAGTTTTTGTTCTCTCCTTAGCCCTTGTGCAAGTGAAACTCCTTAGAACTACAGTTGAATAGATATATGTAATGTTCCATTCATTCATTCTTTTTGGATGATGAAGAGTAAAGAATCAGTACTTCCAGAGTAAAGTGAGACATAGAAATACATAATAGCAGAATTTCCCTACTGAGCTCCAGTTATTGTTGGCATCATGTGACAGTTTTCCCACATAATAAAATATAAAAGCTTATCTTCTTAAGTTAGAAATAAATTAATTTTTCTGATTCCAAAGGCTGAGTGAGCATAATGATAGCTAAGCTATTATTACTATATTATTATTATTATTATGCTATTATTACTATATTTCATTATATAAAATATATCAATATTCCATTTTATATCTTAAAATTGAACCCCATAAATATAGGCTGTGTTTTTACTTTAGAATCCCTAACTTGAAAATGATGTAGCTTAAAGGATGTTATGTTTTTTTAACTTTAACCTTCATCCTTGACCAGGTAAAATGGACACACTAGCTCTTTATGAATCAATAGCTATTTTTCAATAGATGCATGTTATGCATGAATATCATGAGCCTCATGCCTTCACAAAATTATACTGGTAAATTATGGAATGTGTTCCATATTCTTCCATATTCTGACACATATCCTGATATTCTTAATAATTCAATAACTGAGGACCATATCATGTTTCATTTTAAAATAATTTCTTCCAGACTGGTCTTCAGCATTGCTGTCTCCTGGGGAAAGAAACCACTCCCAAGTTTGTATTCAAGCACCACTCTTAGAAATTTTGCAATTTACCTCCTGAGGTTTCCAAAGCATTTTAATTTGTCCTTAAGTGCTTATTTTCTTTTTCTTCCCTACATTACCATTCTACATACGTGGTCTTTGGTTTAGTTGATATCTAATCCCAGGTTAGAAATAACTAATCCTCACAGAAACTAGTAAACTTAATGTTTATATTCATGGGAGTATGACACAAAATCATCTTGTAGAATAGTGGATTGGTGAAAATGCAGTATTTGACTTTCGTTCTGGTCCTATAGACATTTGTTGCTCTGTGATTTGTGCTAAATTTCAAAAGTTCCCAAAGATCACCAGGAGACATTTCTTAATACTGAGCTGTTAATAAGGCAAGCCCTTGCTTCAGAAACAGCAACAATGTGCCCATATTCCCCCAAAGGGAGAAAATAATATAACTATCAGATGTGAGAATGGATGCAGTGAGAAAATTATTAAATGATTATATATTAAGTTTAAAAGTAATAATATTTCCCTCCTTCTTATAGATAACCACCTTTCTGATGCTAAATGATGTATTAACCCGTAACCTTTATAGCCAATACAAAATAAAAAATGCATTTTGCTCATGCATGGCCATTTTCTGTTTTGAAATCAGCTCTTAATTTTAATAAAGTATAGTTTAAGTGGTCTCTATTTTTGCCAATATTTTATTGTTCCTCTTCATAAGACAATTGTGGCCCAGTGACCCAATAAACGACCATGTGGCATGTATAAACCTAATTAATGTCAAAAGGAGGAGGTTCATGGATTCGAATGTTAAACTCTGCTTTGCAAAACTATTTTATCTTACACACTTGTGTATGTACTGCACCATAAGTTGGAGTTCTGGTGTGAGTTGCTTTAGCCAAACACAATAGGCATTTATCATGAATGACAACTAAATATACACTGAGATTGGGTATTCACTGTAGTGTAACATAACCTAAGCTCACTGATAAAAAAAAAATACCACATTAATTTGTAAATTTGTTGTATCAATTAATATTCATGTTAGCAATGTTTGAGAATTCTCTTTGCTCAAATTCTTTATGAATAATAATACTTTATATTGTCACTTATTTAAATATTTTAAATGCTTCTAATTTCCTGAGTCCTTATATATATATACACATATATACTCGTATATATGTGTATATATAACCATTATGATTATAAGTTTTAACATACTTTAATGTAAATCTGGAATTCCTTTTCTCTGAAATTCCTATATATAATGTGTGGAACAATTTTATTCATTTGTTACATAAAATTTATGATTCTTCTCTTAGCCCTTGTGCAAGGGAAACTCTTTAATGTAATCTAACAACAATATTTTCACTGTGTTCTTTTTGCTTGTCTAAGAAATCTTTATCTACCATGATATCTTGAAGATATTCTCCTTTGTTAGTCTTACAATATAGTTTTGACTTTCATATTTATTCTTTAATCTGTATAGTATGTGTATAGGGTGAGTGGTAGGACTAAAATTCCTTTTTTTTCCAATATGATTGCCCAAATTTCCAAACACCATTTACTCAAAAGTACATATTAATGTCCTATTGCTACCATACACTATCTCTGTCATACATTAAGTGTTCCTTTAAGAGTAGGTCTGTAGTTTTGCCTTTTATTCTTTTGCATGAGACCATTATTAAAGCATCAACAACATACATTTAAATGAATATAACAAACATTTTATTATAAAATAGTTGGTGTCTTAACCTACTGGATGTAATTTAAAATACCACACAGTGGGTTGTCTTAACTATTGTAAATTGTTGTCTAACAGTTTAGAGGCAGCAAGCTTTGCTACTTCCAGGTTTCAGTAGTGTACTGGGGGCTTGACAATCTTTGCAGTTCCTTGGCTTTGCAATCACATGTCAATGCCCTCTCCTTTCTTTCCCAGGTTCCAGTTGATTCCTGCTTATGATTCCTCCATGTGGGTTTCTCTCTTTTAAGGTCTCCAGTAATAGGATTAAGACCTTTCTGATTCAGTTTTCTACACCTTAACGAAATATGATATGTCTGAAAAGTCCTATTAATAATGGGTTCACACCCACAGCAACGGATTCAGATTAAGAACACGCTTTTTTTCCACCTTTGTTAAATAACTCCATCTACCATATATGTCTAAACTTTAAACAGATTTTCTTTAGGACTTGAAATGACTCAAGGAAAATATCTGGAAATTATTCAATTTGGGTTGTGAATTTTTTAATATAGATATCTTTCTTTTAAAAGCATAGTTAATGCTGCAGGGAAATAAGTTTGGCTTAATTATTTATATTAATAAAATATTGGATGTTATTAATTTATTGGATAGAATTATGATTATAGGAGGGCTAAATGCCAAAGTCAAGTATGTCTTAGATTTGGGTATCCACGCAAGAAGAGAATTTAAGTGAGAGCTTTTTATGATTGTTTTATTAACTGAGGAAAGTTTTCACTTTTGACAAACCAATGTTGGTGAAAGTAGAATCAATCTACTTCAGAACAAAAGTCCAATTTAAATTCAAATTGTATGCTATTCTTATTAATTTGGTGTTCACACTTTATTATTTAATCCATTGGGTTTTTCCTTTGACTAAGTTGCAATATAAGAGTAAAATTATATTTTTCCTATATATAATCCAATTGTTCTGGTAATATTTGCTGAAATACAGATATATTCTCACTGCAGCACTATGCCATACTCTTGACTATTATTATGTAGTCTTTATTCTGTTACATTACCTCCTTGTCTGCTTTTGATCCATGCCATAAGTTTTACTTATTCTTATCTTATAGCATTACTTAATACCTGTTAAGGAAAACTGTTCTAAAATTTTCTCCTTAGAACTGTTTATCCTGTTTGGGTTACACATGAATTTTAGGACCAATTTGTCAATTTGTACAGAAGAAAACCTGCTCTGAATTTTATACAAGTTTGTATATATATATATATATATATATATATATATATATATATATATATATAATTGACATCTTTTAATATTGACTTAAATTATGGATTTCCAATTCATAAATAAGATCTAATTCTCCATTAATTTAGTAACAGTACATGCCATTGGAACTTTTTTTCCTTTTCAGCTTTATTGAATTAATATATATTACAGGCTTAGAAATATAAATCATGGAGAAGCAAGAAAAACATTTATTTCATTAATCCATCTAGACTTCATTTAAAGCCTGCTGGTGCCTCTCTTAAGAATAGCCCTGCAACCTTACCCTGCAAATGAATTGCACTTAAAATATATATATATATTTTCACTATAGAGGCTGTGAACCTACAAAACAATCATGCAGATGTTCCGAACTCCCATACAACAACCCCCCACAAATACACCACTCCACGGTGGAACACTTATTACAGACCATGAGACAACATCATCAGACCACCACCACCAACCACAGTCCACAGTGCACACCTGGCACACCTCCTCCATACCCCCCTGTTATCAACACAGTACATCTTTGGCATTGATGCAAGAACACCACAGCAACACTGCCAACCACAGTGCACGGGTCACACCAATGTCACCGTTCCCCATACCTCCCCTCACTACCACCTCCCTGCATGCATAATGATGCATAGGTGATCCAACCCACAGAAGGCATCCTTTAATATGTACCATCAACAATAATTCCCATCCATCTCTGGGTTCACTGTATTATTCAGTCCCTACATCACCCTCCAGCTCTCCTTCAACTGACATTCACATCTCCAGAATACCCCGCAGCCACAATCCCATTTACTAACCAGCTTCTATTCACTATAATGTGTCACCATCAACTCTATACACCTTCACACTTCCACCGCCAAGTCAATTAAAACCTCTACGTATATTAAGCATCAGTAGTTCTTCCCAACCTTCCTCATATTTTCTAATAACCTATAGTCTAGGTTCTAACTCCACGCATTTTTCTTCATATTTAGGTCATATTAAAGAGACTATGTTACCACGTGTCCCAATTCCATTTCTTCTTACTGCAGCATAGTATTTCATTGTATGTATAAAATATACATATTTTTAAATCCTTTCTTTGGCTGAAGGACACTTGAGTTTTTTCCATGTTTTGGCAATTGTGAATAACACTGCTATGAAAATCGGTGTGCAGATGTCTGTTTGTGTCACAGTTTTCAGTTCTTCTGGAAAAATTCCTAAAAGCTGAATTGCTGGATCATAAGGCAGTTCTATATTTAGCTTCCTGGGGAAAAGCCAAATGGTCTTGCACAGAGGCTGCACCATTTTACAATCCCATCAACAGTGAAGGAGTGTTCCTATTTCTCTACATCCTCTCCAGCACTTATTGGTTTTTTTTTTTTTTTTTTTTTGGTAATGTCCATTCTATGCTGTGTGAAGGGATATCTCATGTTGTTCTAGCTCATTGTTGTTTTGATTTGCATTTCCATAATAGCTAGTAATATGGAACATTTCTTCATGTGCAATTTGGACATTTGTATTTCCTCTTTGGAGAAATGTCTATTTAAATCTTTTGCCCATTTTTAATTTGGACCTCTTGCTCTTTTATTGTTCAGTTGTATGATCACTTTATATAGAATGGAAATCAATCCCTTATTTTATATGTGTTTTCCAAATATTTTTTCCCACTGAGTGAGATTTCACCTTCTTGATGAAGTCCATTGAATCATAAAAGTATTTAAGCTTGAAGAGGTCCCATTTATAGATGTTTTCTTTTGTTGCTCGTGCTTTCAGTGTAAGATTGAAGAATGCACCATCTACCACCAGGTCTTGAAGATGTTTTCGTAATTTTCTTCTTGGAGGTTTAAGGTTTGTGCTTTTATATTTAGATCTTTGATCCATTTTGAGTTAATTTTTTAATAAGGTGTGAGAGAGGTCCTCCCCTCTCTTTTTTTTTTTTGGCTATGTATATCCAGGTCTCCAAGCACCATTTGTTGAATAGACTGTTCTGTCCAGACTCAGTGTATTTGACAGGCTTGTCAAAAATCACTTGACCATAGATGTTTGGGTCTGTTTCTGAACCATCAATTCAGTTCCATTGGTCTATGTGTCTATCTTTATGCAAATACCATGCTGTTTTTCCACTGTAGCTAGGTAATATGATTTAAAGTCCAGAAATGAGAGTCCTTCAACATCACTTTTCCTTTTAAAGATATTTCTGACTGTTCAGGGCCAATTAATCTTCCAAATAAAATTGATAAATGTGTTTTCCATTTGTTTTAAAAATGCTGATGGAATTTTTATCATGATTGCTTTGAATCTGTGTATCAATTTAGGTAGAACTGAAATCTTATTGCTATTTAGTCTTCCAGTGCATGAGCATGGAATGTTATAAATATTTTGGTCTTTTAACAATGCATTGTTAAATCCATTGTGTAAGTTTGTTGTGTAAGTTTGTTCCTAAATATTTGATACTTTTAGCTGCTATTGTAAATGGAATTTTTTCAACTTCTTACTCAGGTTGTGCATACTAGTGTATAGAAACCCCACTGATTTTTGCATATTGATCTTGTTTTTCTGATACTCCACTGAAATCATATGTTAGCTCTAGCAGCTTTGTTATAGACTTTTTAGAACTTTCTAGATATAGGAGCATATCATAGGCAAATAGCAAAAGCTTTAATTCTTCCTTTCTGATTTGGATATACTTTATTACTTTTTCTTGTCTGATTTCTCTAGCTAGAATCTCTAGCACTATATTGAACAACATTGGTGAGAGTGGGCATCATTGTCTTGTTCCTGATGTCAACAGGTAAGCATTCAGTCTTTCATTATTCATTACAATGTTAGCTGTGGGTTTTTCATATATGGCCTTAATCATGTTGAGAAAGTTTCCTTCAATTGTTATCCTTTGTAGTATTTTTATCAAGAAAGGATGCTGTATTTTGTCAAATGCTTTTGCTGCATCAATTGATAAGATCATATGATTTTCCTTCTTTGTTTATTAATGTGGATTATTTCACTAATTGATTTTCTTGTGTTGAACCATTCTTTCATGCCTGGTATAAAACCTACTTGATCATGGTGAATAATTATTTTAATATGTTGTTGGATTTGACTAGTAAGTATTTTGTTGAGGGATTTTTGCATCCATATTCATTAGAGAATGGGTCTGTAATTCTCTTTTATTCATAATATTTTTATCTGGCTTTAGTATTAGGCTGATATTGGCTCCATAGAATGTGTTTTGTAGCATTCCTTCGTTTTCAATTTTTTTAGAAAATCTTAAGATTGGTATTAAATCCTTTTAGAATGCTTGGTAGAACTCACCTGTGATACCATCTGGTCCTTGACTTTTCATTTTGGGGAGTTGATGACTGTTTCAATCTCTTTACTTGTGATTGGTTTGTTGAGGTCTTCTATTCCTTCTAGGGTCAGTCTAGGTTGATTGTACCAGCCTCTGTGGTATGGAGTGCTCCAATCATGAATTTTCTCTACAGATGGGCATTCTCCTCCTTCCATACTTTCAAGAATGTTACAGATGTTCTTCTAGTCTCCTGGGACCCCCATGTAGTTACTTTAGATAACTCTGGGTGATTACTGACTGCCCTGTAGGATGATCTGGCTCTTTTATCTCCTTATTCTGCCACCATCTTCCTCCTCCCTATTCCATGTCAGTGGAATTTTTAATTTTCCTTGAGTTATAGTATACATCTGCTAAATATCTCTATGCTTATCAATATGTATCTATTTATCCATCTATGTAATCTATCTATATCTATTTATCTATATATCTTTCTATCTATCCTTCAAATCTCTCATCTCTCTACCCATATATTTACATGCTTTTCCCTACTGTTACTTTTAAGTTTCTATTTTGTATTCTTTTAGCAGTTTATTTGTGTTTGATATGTTTTGTTGATGTTTTACATCTAATTACCGTCTCAAATCTGTTTCAAATAGTATTCTCATAATATCTATATATATATTTTAAGCTCAACATTAAAATTGTATCTGCTGCTAATGGCAGGGCTTTTACTTCTCTTCAAATTCTAATTTATTGTATTTTCATTTTTCTTTAAATCTTTGTTGCCATAATAAATGTGCTGGGAATGTGTTTTTTTTTTTGTTTGTTTGTTTGTTTGTTTTTGTTTTTGTTTTTTTGCTCTGGTTACCTATCAAACGTTGTTTATTTGTTTATTTTAATTTCTATGGTGTTTGAGCTTGGGAGAATTTCCTTTTTAGTATTACTATTTCACATAATGCGGTCTTTTCATTTCCAAAGTTTTATTAATATTTTCATTAAGAATGATTATTTTATTATAACAAAAATATTTTCTCCATTTTATAATATGTCTTCTTTTATCTCTATAATGTAATGCTATATGCAATTTTCTAAGTTTAAACAACATATCATTCTGAAATAAACACAACTTTGATATATGCTATATATTTTATAGCACTCTGATGTTTGTAGACATTTTACACATATTCTGATTTATTTTTGAAATACCTAATTACTTGCACATTTACCCATCTCCATGATAATTTACTCTCTTGTATTTGATTTATTCCAACCATCATATATGTAAAGAGTGAAAGATTTATTGTTTTCTTATATTCCTTTTTAATTGTCCCCTGTTCTTTCTGTGTATATATGTGTGCATATGTAGACATATATAGGGATGTATGTTTATAGATATGTATAAATATATATACATGCATATGTATGATTTTTAATATTCTAATTTTTTTTATATTGGGGTAATTTTTGTAGAATTCGTTTCCATGAAAAATTATTTTTCATTGGTGTATGAGATAGGTAGATGTTTTTCTTTTGTTTGTGTGTAATCATAAATCTAACAACTCTAAATAATCTTATCATATATAAGAGGAAAGTGCTGTGATTATCAGTTTGTTGTTGTTATTGGTATTTAGAAGGAATTCAAACCAGGAAGAATGTTATATATGAACCAATTTATATATGAACCAGTAAATTGGAAAACTTAGTTGAGCCTAAGTGTGAAGAAATCACCTGAATTTTTCAAAAATGCCAATTGAGACAAGATCATAATTCCTCAGTTTAAGGAGAAAAAATATATAAATTACTAGTATTCTTCCTATATTTTTTCTTTCACTATTTTAAGGACAATATCTGGTGCTCTTCAGAGTTGTAATACAAATTCAAGTGGAGAGATGAGGTGTTCCTTTCCAGAAGATTTTTTCAATTCATTTAATATCCCTTCTTGTCATTTCTACTAAATTTCTTCCAATCTTTTCATTATCTCACTCATATTTTCATTTGAGTTCCATATTTTAATAATTTTGTCACTTATTTTGTCACTTAAATTTCTCTTATCCATTAGAAAAATATTTACTATCAGCCAGAAAATAATGTGTCCATTACGAAAGCTCTGTAAATGCATGCACACATACACTCATAAACACCCACTCCTAGAAGAGAAATATAGATAGTTGATTTATAGATTTACAAATAGATTAAGTAAATATATCTATCAAGGATATAATATTGGTATTTACATTCATACTATTATAATTATTTCTCCTTAACATAGTCATGAGATAATTTTATTTTTCTAAGTCAATGTATTCACTATGATTAATAATGCAGAAAATAATAAATGATTAAAAGGTATCTGGAAACCATAAATAATTATGATTGACCATATTCTATAGGTATATAAAATTAGCAACATATAAATAAAATGCATAATTATTGTAATTAATACGTGCATGAGAGCATGTCAAATATATTTCAAATAAAATAGTTATACTTGATTTTTGTGCTTCTTTATTAACTACATGTCTCCCAATAGTAAATAAAGAGTCATATATTTACTAAACAATTAATATATATATAAATATGGATAAAAATATTACTATTGAAAGATTATCACCTCTAGACTTTCATCAAATGTTTAAAATATTTTTATTCATATCACATTTCAGAAAATAATATTTTATAAATTTTCCAATGTACCTATTTCATAAAATTATTGACTTATTGAATTATGAAATAACATTGAAATATTTGGAAGATAAGGTTAGTATTTTGAAAAGAAATATACTTTAGAATCACTTATTGCTTATGGTATTGTATAATACATTTCTTTTTCACTTAATCAGTTTTTTTTTCAATATTTTTATTGAAATGTCCATTGGTAATTATTTTACTTTTAAGGTAATATTATGGAAATGTTTTTAAAATGTTAATTTTTTATAAGAATTTTGTCTTCATACTTTGAGTTTTGGCAATAGTAAACAATTCTCTCATGAACATTCATCTGTATATATCTGTTCATGTCCCTGCTTTCAAAATTTCTGGATATAACCAGGATTGCTGGATCATATGGCTGTTCTATAGTTAGCTTCCTGAGAAACAGCCAAACTGTCCTCCACAATGGCTGCACCATTCTACATTCCCAACAGCAATGGATGAGGGCTCCCTTTCCTTCAAATCCTCTCCAAAATTTGGACTCCGTGTTTTTTTTTTTTTTAAGCCTCCAGTCTAATAGGTGTAAGATGACATGTCATTGCCTCATTGTAGTTTGGATTTGCATTTCCCTAAAGCTAGAGATGTTTAGCATCTTTTCATGTGCTTTTTAGTCTTTTGAATTTTTTCTTTGAAAGAGTGTCTATTCAACTCTTGCACATTTTTAAAAAAATGGGTTGTTAGTCCTTTTATTTTGAGATGTAGGATTTCTTTATATATGCTGGATATTAGGCCCTTATTGGATAAATGGTTACCAAATAATTTCTCCCATTAAGTATGATGCCTTTTCATTTTCTTTACAAACTCCTTTGAAAAGCAAAAAAATTAATTTAAAGGCAGTTCATTTATCTATTTTTCTTTCATTGCTCACATTTTGGGTGTAAAGTTTAGGCAAACATTTCCTAATATAAGATCTCATAGAGGCTTCCCTACGTTATCTTCTAAAATCTTTATGGTCCTGGCTCTTATATTTAGATCTTGGACCCATCTTGAGTTAAATTTTGTATAGGGCATGAGATGGTGATCCTCTCTCATTCTTTTGGATATGGATATCCAGTTCCCCAAGCATCATTAGTTGAAGAGGTCATTGTGTCCCATTTGAGGGGGGTTGATGGCTTTGTTGAATATCAGTTGATTTTATATGCTAAGATCAATATCAGAAATCTCAATTCTGTTCCATTGGTCAATAGTTCTATCCTTGTGTCAGTACCATGCAGTTTACATCATACATGACTTTGTAGTATGCTTTAAAGACATGTAGCATGAGTCCTCCAGTTTCATTGTTTTTTTTTCTTCTATATGTTTTTGGCTATTCTGGGCCCCATGCCCTTCCAAATAAACTTCATAATTAGCTTTTCCAATTCAGAAAAAAATGTTGTTGTTATTTTTATTGGGATTGCATTAACTCTGTAAATCAGTTTGGGTAGGACAGTCATCTTAATGATGTTTAGGCTTCTAGTTCATGAACAAGGGTATTTTTCTATTTATTTAGGTCTACTTAGACTTCTTTTAACAATGTAGTACAATTTTCTGTGTACAAGTCATTTACGTCTTTAGTTAAGGTTATTCCTGGATATTTGATTCTTTTAGTTGCTATCATAAATGGAATTTTTTCTTGATTTCTTCCTTAGACTTCTCATTATTGGTGTACAGAAATGCAACCGATTTTTACATATTGGCCTTATATACTGCCACTTTACTGAACTCATTTGTCAGCTCTAGATGATTTGCTGCAGATTTTTCAGAACTTTCTAAGTATAGGAATATGTCATCTACAAATAGTGAAATTTTCACTTCTTCCTTTCCAATTTGGATTCCTTTTATTTATTGTTCTTGCCTAAGTCTTCCAGCAAGTACTTCTAATACAATAGTAAATAAGAGTGTTAACAGTGGGTATCCTTGTCTTATTCCAGATCTTAGAGTACAAGCCTTTAACATTGCACGATTATGATATTAGCTGTGGTGTTTTTTTTTTTGTTGTTGTTGTTGTTGTTTGATATACAGCTTTTTTCACGTTAAGGAGGTTTCCTTCTATTCTTATATTTCAAGTGTTATTATCTTGAAAGGATGCTGTATTTTGTCAAATGCTTTTTCTGCATCAATAGATTATCATATGCCTTTTTCCTTTTGATCTGTTAATGTGTTGTATTACATTGTATGATTTTCTTATGTTGAAACATGCTTGCATATCAAGGATGAAACAAACTTGATCATGGTGTATAATTTGTTTGTTGTGTTGGTGAGTACAATTAGCAAGTCTTTTGTTGAGGATTTTAGCGTCTGGATTAATTACAAAGATTGATCTTTAGTTTTCTTTTCTTTTGGTGTCTTTATGTTGCTTTGGTATTATGGTGGTCATCATAGAGTGAGTTAGGCAATGTTCCATCCACTTCTATTTTTTGGAAGATTTCAAACAGGATTTATGTTAGTTCTTTCCAGAATGATTGGGAAAATTCACTTGTGATGCCATTTGGTCATTAGCTTTTCTTATTTGAGAGGTTTTAGATGACTAATTCAATATCGTTACTTGTGATTTTTCTGTTGAGTTCATTAATTTCTTCTTTCTTCAATTTTGGCTGCTTTTGTGCTTCTAGATGTTTGTCCACTTCATCTAAGTTATACATTTTGTTGGCATTAAGTATTTCAAAGTATCCTTTTATTATCCTCTATTTCTATTGGATCAGTGGGGATATCCTTTCTTTTTAAATTTTATGTATTTCCATCCTCTCTCTTTTTTTCTTTGTTAGTATAGATAAGGGTTTTTCAGTTTTATTAATCTTTTCAAAGAACCAGATTTTGTTTCTGTTAAGTTTTTCCATATTTTTAATTCTCACTTTCATTTACTTCCACCCTAAGCTTCATTGTTTCCTTCTTTCTGTTTGTCTTGGTTTTAGTTTTTAATTTTTTTTTTCTGGTTCCCCTAGTGTGCAGTTATTCTATTTCAGCTCTTTCTTCTTGTTTAATATAAGCTTTTATGGCTAAAAATTTCCCCTTCAGGACTTCTTTTGCTGTATCTATAAATTTTGATATGTTTTGTTCTCATTTTCGTTTGTTTAAAGGTAGTCACTTATTTAGTTTGCAATTTCCTACTTAAGCCACTGATTTTCTAAAATTGTGTCATTTCACTTCCATATATTTTGTGCTTATTCTGTTTCTCTGCCCCTTTTTAATTTCCAGCTTCATTCCATTGTGATCAAAAAAAGTACTTTATATAATTTAAATCATTCTTAATTTGTTGAGAGTTGTTTTGTGACCTAGCATTTGATCAATCCTGGAAATTGATACATGTGCACTCAAGAAGAATGCATATACTGCTGTATTTGGAGTAATGGTCTGTATATGTCTATTAGGTCTAGATCCTCTAATGTATTATTCAAGGTCTTTGTTTCTTTATTGACCCTCTGTTGACATGTTCTGTCTAATGGTGATAATGGTGTATTAAATTCCTCCACTATAATTGTAAAGGCACCTATTTCTCCACTTAGTTTTTCCAACGTTTGCCTCATGTGCTTTGGGGCACCCTGGTTAGGTGCACAAAAGTTTAAGAATGTTCTTACTTCTTGATATATAACACCTTTTATTAATATATAGTTTACTTCTTTCTTTCTTACAATAGTTTTCCATTTAAATACTATTTTGTCTGATATTAGTACAGCTAGCCCTACTTGCTTTTTTATTATTTGTGTGTAAACTTGTTTTCCAAATATTCTCTTGTAACCTTCATCCATGGGTTTAAGATGAGTTTCTTGTACATAGCATATAGATGGGTCATAGTTCTTTAGCTGTTCTGCCAAACTGGATATTTTTTTGGAGCATTTAATCAATAAAAATTCAAAATTATTAAGTTGATTCATGCTATTTGTTTGGAGATCCTTTAATTGTTAGTCCACATTCTGCATCTCCTCTTTTTAGTTTGTTCATTAGACTGGGTAAGATTTTCTTGTTTCTTAGCACAACATATTTTTAGCTGGTGTCTAGGCATCTGGTTATCTTGATGAACTTATTCAAGTGGTTAGCTTTTCTTTCTATGCTATGGTTTTATTTTGTTTTGTTTTGAGTTAAGTTTCCTTTTTGAAACTTGGTTCCATTTATTCTACATCCTTGTACTTATCCATGTTTCCTTGAAAAAAATTTAAATCCATAGAAAAGGAAAGATAAAAGAGAATAATAATAATAATAATAATAATAATAATAATAATAATAAAGGAAGATAGAAAATGAACCATAAAATAATCAGGAAAAAAATAAGTAGTAAGAGTGAAAAATCATGAAAAATACAAAGGTATAAGCATATGAAAAGTGAAAAAAATAAAATAAGAAAAAAATGAAAAAAGAAGAAAAGATAGAATAAAATAAAATACTAGAAAGATGAGAAGAAAAAAAATTATGAAGGTAAACAAGAGAAAGTGGAAAAAGAAAAGCAATGGAAGAGGGAAAAATGAAAGAAAGAAAAGGAATATAGAATCTAAGGGAAAGGGAATAAAAAGACCAAAAGGAAATAAAAATAAAGATAATACAAAAAACAAAAAACAAATCAAGGACTTAGGCCACTAGTAATCATCTCATGGTGCCAGTGCTCATCAATCAATCACCCTGCACCTACCCTCAACAGGTAAGCTACCCAGTTTTAGAGAATAAAATAAAGAATAAAAATATATAATTAAAAATAAAAAAACAAAATTAAAATTTATTTATGCGGAATGTGAACTAACATTTAATTTATAATTAAAAAAATAAAAAATAAAAAAAAATAATGATAATATAAAAAAGCATATAAAAAAACTAAAGTAAATAAGTGAAAGAATAAGTAAGTAAGTAAGTAAATAAATAAATAATCTTTGTCTATAAGTTCCCTGTCACAAGTGACAGCTGGATGCTTGATAACCCACTAAATCATTCCTATATCCTTTCTCTTAAGCACTACTGGGGATTTAACCAGGGACCTACTAAATGTGAGGCAGGTGTTTATTCATTAAGCTACACCCTCCCCACTCCACAGGTTAGGTAGGCTTCTGAAAGATTATCTGCCTCTCCCCTCCTTCTATTCCTTCATATGATTTGGGCCTTTAACAGGTTTCTGATTCTCTCTCCTTGTTTCATTCTACCCAGTGCTGTTAGGTACCTGTTAGCTCAACTCCTCACTGACATAGTTCCTCTCTTTCCCAGGGCAGGTGGTTATGACAGCCTGCCTGATCCAATCACCCCCTCCTTTCTTTCTGGGGCCACTTCAGCCCTGGCTGGGGTCTTTATATTTTTTATTATATTTCCCCCTTATTCTGCCCTTCCTTTTTCCTCTCCTCTTTATACTTCTCTTTCTTTGAGTTGGCTTGATGCCTGTCCCACACCTATTTGCCCTTCAGCTCCCCCATGCATGGGTCACTTGTAACCTTTACTTTTGGGGTTTGGTACAGCTGAGATTAAATGTGGGCTAAGCTGGCCAAACTCCATGAAGAGAAAACACTCTCCATCCTCTTCCATACACTTCTTCCTCCCATGGAGGAGGACCCGTTTTCCTCTCAGTTGGCTGCAGGGAGCCAGGGATTTTACCAAGGCTATTCATCTTGAGGGTGAAGAATATGTTCCATTCCTAGCTGCAGTAGTAACTTATGGTTTCATTTGACCTCTTTGTCTCTCTGTCCCTTTCCCTTCTGGATGACGTGCAGCACTCTCCTGGTCTGCAGATCCCAAAAGCAGCTCCTTCAATGCCTTTTTGCCCTTCCTTCATTGTTTATGTGAGAAAGTAGATCCTTGCCCAGCTACTCTAATGCCATCTTTTCTTGGATTGACATATATTTTTTTAAAGTTTTCAGTCATTTTGCTTTGTACAGGTTCTCATTTTGTTAAAAAATTAAATAGTGAGTATGTGAAGATTTGTATATAAAATATATATTACATATATGTTATATTTATATAACTAGTTGTAACAATATTACATTGTTTTATTTTATATATATAATAATTCATCCACCCACCTTTCATTGAATCCAAGTATCCTTATTTTATATCTTTTAATATTTTTGCTTTTCAAGTAAGTTGCAAACATCAGCACTGTTTAACCCTAAACAATTTTTTATCCATTTAGTTATATGAAATTAATTAGGTGTTTCTTCTGTTTTAGACAAAATTTGTAAACATTTAAATACATGAAAGTTAAATTTATTGTATCCATATATTTTGAAAATCATAAGTACCCCTATAGCCCCACCTCTAACAAGATAGAGCATATTTCCATCATCTGAGAAAGATCCCTTTGCCCTTCCAAATAAATTCTCACCTCACACTCCAAATCAAGAGATACATGCTGACTTTTGTTTTTTAATTTATCCATGTGTTTTCTTCCTATAAACCAATTCTAGGGTGCTCATTTTTTCAACCAACCCGGGAAAAGGATGGCAATAGAAGACAATTTGACAATTCCTCAGAAAGTTTGGAAATATATTAACCAGCAATCACACTTCTAGGTATAAACCCCAAAGAATTGAAAACAGGGGCTTGAATACATATTTGCACACTCATGTTCATAGCAACATTATTCACAATTGTCAAAAGATGGAAGTAACCAATTTTAATCAGTGAAAGAAACTATATACAAAATTTAGTATATGCATACAATGGAATATTATTCATCCATAACAATGAATGAAATCATGATCTGTACAACATGGATAAAACTTGAAGACACCATGTTGAGTGAAATAATAGACACAAAAGGACACATACTGTATGATTTTCCTTGATATGAAATAATTAGAATAAGCAACTCATAGTGTCAGAATCTAGAAAATGGTTTAAGTGGGGATGAGTTAGGGGTTGGGTGTAAGGAGTTAAGTCTTAAATTATACAGAGTTCCTACTTGGAATGATGGAAACTTTCTTGTATGGAGGTGATGATAGCCTAACATTGTAAATATAATTAATCCAAAAGTCACTGCCCAAAGCAGGGGGGTTTTCCCTGAAACCTGGTCTCAATTTGAGGATGCCATGTGTCCCTTTCAGTGATGACTCAGCTTTTCCCAAACCTAGGTGGGCCAATGATGGTCCATCCTGGGAGTCTTGGATGGAAACAGTTAATCTTCCAGGCTTTCAACTCCCTTTGTTCCCCACCCCAAAGTAAATGGATGGCCAATATGACTCATTTTAGCACTTGTGATTAATACTAGTGCTGTCCTTCTGTCCCTCCTAGTGAGACTTGATGGGACAAAGGAATCACAGTATTTAACGTGAACAATTTACCAATCCACTGAGGTTGCTTTGTCTCCAAGGGGGTGGGCAAGGCTCTATGCTATGCTTAGAATTTAATGGGTAAATGGAGAGAAAAATTACATTTTTAGGCCTTTTAGATACAGGTGTACAGCTGACTGATATCCCTGCACTCTTGCTACCAAGATGAGAAGCAAACAGATAATTCTATATGTTTTTAAAAGTCAGCAGTAAGCCTGTCTCCTTTGAGAATCTCTGGCTGTGTTCCTTTTTCTTCAAATTATACTTTGTTCTTTCCAGAGAGTACTGGTATAATAAATTAAGCTGTCCTTCAGTTTACTTATTTGTATTTTTCAACAGCTGTTCCTCTCTATGATGTTTCTATATGGTCAATGTCATTTAGAAATTGTGATTTTAAAAGTATATGTTCATATCAGACTCAATAACTTTCAGTCAAAACAGCATAGAAAATATTAGCTCATGCATCAAGATACATAACATTTTTTTTTCACCAATATTTTCTTGCCAATCTGAAGTGAGCTAGATTATCTACTCTCATACTCTTTCTTTCAGCCACCCATGCTGTGAAATCACAACAACACCCACCAATCTGCCTCTGTCCACTGCTATGTGTGGCTAGAGGGAAAAAGGTTAGCAGTTAGGTTGTGGTACATCTTTCCTACTGTGGGAACACAGTCAGGAGAAATAGTCAAATCAGACCTTTTGGTGTACTTTTTCTAGAAAAAGATCTGCTGGCATTTTTAATGTAGAAGGAGGTCTAGTCTATGAAATGTGTTTAGGATGATATAATTTGCTTCCTTAAGTTTTCTTATGTTGAACAAATGTGAAATTAACATGCACATAGAACTGGTTTTCTGAAATATGCCAAAGCAATCTCTTCAATCATCTAGGAAAATAAATGAGGTATTTCCTGACCAAATAGCTAGTTTTGAATAAGGTCATGTCTGTCAGTTATGATTTGGAAAATTTCTTATTAAAATCAGAGCCATTGTACATAATAAAGTGGTAAAGAAGTCCTAGGGGAACTGCAAATGTAGTCATAGACTTAATGCCTTGTTTCCATTTTGGTCATGTGCATCCTCTGGTCTACTAATAAAATTGATACTGGCTAAGATTTCTGATGCTTGTGAGCTCAATTTTATTCTTAGTGGAAAAGTTTAGCAAGTTAGAATCACAATGACCACATTTGGTAGCCATGCTTTCAAGTCACTAAGTGACACGTTAGTGGCAATTCATCTCTCCTGTTCTTATCCAGACCTATGGGGGAAAACAGGGGTATTTAATAGAGATGGCCATATATCCACCCCTGATAACCAGTAATAATTCCTCTTACTTATGGCCCACATCTTTTTTTATGTGGAAATCAAAATCCTGTGACAGAGCTCTTCAACACATGTTAAAAAGACCACCATTTTATTTGTTTTTGAGTGAATGTGGAATTGTAACTCCTATAAATTCTCAATCACTTCGATTTCTGCTGAAATTCATCATCAAGCAAGTTAATGTTTGTGAAACATGTGTGAACAGGATGAAATAGAATTTTCCTGTTTACATAGTTTTATCATTTCCATGGATTGCTTAGTGAGAAAGGGATTTTTCATTATTTTTGTTCTGAAATTTACCTTGAATATGTACACTCCATTGAAAGATTTAAAGAGGCAATTTAAACTGAATTAGAGAATTAGACAAACTAACTAAAGAAGAAATGATGATCAGAATGAAGAGGAAATTTTCTTCCTTACTTTATAGATGACCGATCATATTTCATGCATGGAGTAATAGATTCTTAACATAGTCTGATTTGTATGATATTTGAGGGCCTAAGAAAAACATGTCCAAATCATGAGCTGTTTACTGCAATTAAATCTCTAACCCTAAATTATTTTGGGCAACTAAACTTGTAGGGAAAAATTGAATTAACTTTTGTGATAATTTTTAAAAAATTCACAACAGTAAAGTAAACATCCATTTTAATAAGGTAAATCTGCAGTTTAAAAATTACCATCCTAATGTATTCATTTAGTGATTTAGCATATTCTGTGAATCCCTTTTTCATTGTCATTATAAATTAGTTGAATATTTTAAAAGGGTACAAGGGTAACATATCTTTACCAACTTTGTTGTGTTTTTTTCCTTTAAGGACATATGTTGTATACTTTTATGTTTTCCCTTGAAATATTTATGGATGTTTGTAATTATAAGCACATATGTGATCATGTGCTTACTCTAGATTTAGGCATACCTATCTCAGAGCTTAGATTCTGAAGCTGTAAAAGTACATACAGAAATCACCTTTAATCAGAAACACTTAAGGTATTATATAAACAAATTAAAATAGTTTGAATGTAAAATCATGGTAGATTGGAATGGGAATATCTTACATAGACTTTACAGGATGGAATATCCCCAAATATAAATTTTTTTTTCATATTGTGTAATGATATTCTTTTTAGCAATACATGAAACAAATGCAATGTGTTCATAGTTGAGGCATTCTTATATAGCAGTTTAAGTTTTCTTCTGATAGAATGCATTTTTTTTTCATGGAAATTAAAGTTAAACACCCTTCTATCTCAGTAAAATATACTGACAATGTTAGCTCTTCTTAGGATGTGAAATATATTCAGAATATTTCTAATAATGGGGGATCAACTTGCCTTTGACTTGTGAAGATATAAAGGAAAGAGATTCTGAGTAGTTTATGGGTCTCTTTGCCTCAAACCATTAAGGAATATGACAAGGACTTGGGACAAGAGAATGAAATTATTGTGTATATTTAAAGTGAGAAGTGATTCTAAGATAGCAAACATTCTTTAGAAATGATATAAATACTTTGGGATAGGAAATGAAGTGTTAAAAATGATAGGGTCTCCCTAATCTACTACGTTCTAGAGTAGCCCTTAAGTCCATGAATATGTAATTCAAAATTTCAATTTATAAAAAAAATTATAAATTATTTACCTTAATCTTTAATATTTGGCAACTTTATCACAAAGAATCACATCTCATAACTTGCATGAATTTGTGTAGAATTGGAGATTCTGCCTTTACTTATAAGCTCAGAACTTCAGCATGATAAAACTTTCTTAAGAAATTTCAGTGAAGAAAAGGGTCCTGTAATTATATCTCATGCATATGTTTATATGAATCAATAAGATAACAAATAGAAATTGTAACACATTTTCAAACTTAAGGAAGAAATTTAATAAAACAGTAGGCTGATCTTACTGTTGCCACTTTCTTTTATCAACAAAGTTGTATCTTTAAATTCAATCATTTAATTACTGATTGTTCATAAAATCTGTGTACCTACAAGGCATTTTCATGAATGTTCTCTTTATATTACCTTTCCTTCAACAATAGAAGAAAGAATTCATCATCAGCATCACTACAGTATAAATGACACGTGACACCATGTCCCTCTCATGTGTAGGAGAAGAGGAAGGGCTGAAGTAAACAGTGACTGTGCCACAGCACACCACCACCACTGACAGGGGACTATTACAAGAGGAAAATGCTCTGTTTTCCCTAAATAGTAGGGAATACCTACAGAATAGAGGAGAATATAAGCACATGAGATATAAGGATGCAGATAAAACATATGAGAGCCAAGAGACCTCCTACTGTATAAATGACCATCAGTCTGAAGGACACATCAGAACAGAAAACCTGCAGAAGTGGGTGGAGAAGAAATAATGGATAACATTGGTGGGCTAGAAAAAGAGAGGTGCTGTTAGGGCATTATGTAGGAGGGCACCGAAATAGGTCACACAACAGAGCACAGTCACCAGTTGGACACAAAGGATTCCTCAGAAGGAAACAATCACTGATGACAGATTTTTTCCATCTTCCCAACAGCTCTAGAAGAAATAATATTAAATTTGGAGACCAGTAATTTCAAAACTTTCATTCATGTCTCTGTGTGTGTGTGTGTTTGTGTGTGTATCAGAAGGAACCATTTACATCTTTGTTTCCTTGGATACTTGCTAATTACATTTTGTGTTTATTATATTCATATCTTGGCCTCATTAGTTTTTAATTTTTTTATTTTTAAAGAATCTTTAGTTTACATAAATGTTACATTAAAAATATAATGCATTCCTATATGCCCTGCTCCCTCCCTCTCCCACACTTTCCCACATCAACAACTTTCCTCATTAGTATGTTACATTTGATACAATTGATGAATACATATTGAAGCATTGCTACTAACCATGGAATACAGCTTACATTATAGTTTACACTTTGTCCCACACAATTATGTAGTTTAAACATTGTAGTTGGACCAATTTGAACATTTTAAAGAAGAATCATTTCATATTTCTAATTAAAATGCAAATAATATATAGAATGACTATCTTTTCTTCATTGCACTAATTATATACATATTTCTACAGTAATCATAGAATAAGTATTTTACTTTATAAATTTAATTAAATTATTTATTAGATTCATTCTATTTAATCAGATCAATAGAAATACTTACATTTAATAAGTAGTTATCTTCTCAATCAGCATTTTATATCCACATTTTCAGATCTCCTTAATTTATATTACTCTATCCTTATTAGAATAAATTTTGTTCACTGATAATCACAAATTTTCCTTTCTTCATTGGAATGAATATTGCTTCTTTGGTCTCATGCTGGTCATTTGATATAGGTTCTGGAAGCATGTTAAGACATTTATGCTTATGGATTAAATTTGAGGCCCCTTTCTCAAAGCAGCTCATACACACTGCCTTCTCTGGAGAAGATACCATATGATTCACAAACTATTTCTGATACAACATATTTCTGGGTATCCAGGAAATGTATGTAACTAAACAATACTAACTCTTATCCAAAAGCAGGTAACCACAAAATACAGTTCATTCAAATAAACCAATTTTAATAATAGGGAATCAATTAATATATTTCATCACTAATTATATTAATAATTTAGCAATACATATATCTCTGGTAAAAATGTACATGAAATTGATAGGTAAAAATGGCACATACCCGATAAAAATACATATTAGAAAAGTATTTGATATTCAACATTATTCTGTATAAATTTTAAAAATTAGATGAGAAACCAATATGAGATTTGAATATTGAAACAAAGGGGCAAAATTTTTCTTCTTACATGGTTATGATTGCTTACATGGAAAACTGAGGTAATCTATTCAAGTAATAAAATAATAAAACAATTGACTCTTACAATTACAAGAATAAAATGTATAAAACTTGGTTAGTTATGTATAATGAAAATCGTTGATAACTATGGCATAGAACAGAAAAAATGATCCAAAATAGATAATTAAATAAATAGTTAAATCACTTGAAAAGAACCTAATAATAATTGCACAGAACAACTACAGAAAAATAAAAATAGTTCTGAGTGGTTTATTGACAATGTCTGGGGAATTGAAAAAAACCAGAAGTTGCATAGATGTCTTTACACAACATAACTCAAAACATAGCAAAGGAAACAAAACCCTCTGAACAATACTCTAAAGCAAGAAGTCATAAGTAAAGGGATGATATCCTTGACTAGATTCAATAAAACCATGTGGGAAAAATGTTACCGTGAATTAGCAAAAACATAGCTTTTTTATATATAAAAATGAAACAGAGAGTGTATAATTTTTTAAGACTAAGGAGCTTAGGTAAATTGAAAAATGAGGAAAGAATGAAAACTGTAAAAGATAAATGGCTCTACATTTTTTAACACTTATTTTCTTTATTAAAGGTGAGGATTTTCAAAAAATTTGTGCATAAAATACAGGATTCCCATATACTACCCCACTAACAACTTACATTAGTATGAAACATTTGTTACAATTGATGATAGAAAATAGTTATAATTATACAATTAACTAAAGTCCGTGGTATAACTTAGAGTTCACATTTTTGTAGTGCAGTTATTTGGATTATTTTAGAATTTGTTCTGCTACTATATATGCAACCTAACATTTCCCCTTGAAACCATATTCAAATAAACATTTCAATGCCATTAATTGCATTCACAAGGTTGTAAAATTCCATCATTCCAAATAGGAGTCCTGTGCATTTTAGTCTTAACTTCCCATTCCCTAAGCACACCCCATCTCCTGGTAACCAATATTCTATATTCTGTTTCTATGAGTTTGCTTGTTCTAATTGTTTCAAACCATGAGATCATATAACACATGTCCTTTTGTGTTGGTCTTATTCCACTCAATATGATGTCTTCAAAATTCATTCATGTTGTTGCATTTATCAAGACTTCATTCCTTTTTACACCTGAATAATACTCCACTGTATGTATATACCACATTTTATTTACCCATTTCTTATTTGATGGACATTTGGGTTGCTTCCATCTTTTGACAAATGTGAAAGATGCCACTATAATCATCAGTGTGCAAATATCTTTTTGAGTTCTTGTTTTCAATTCTTTTGTGCATATACCTAGAAGTGGGATTGCTAGTTCAAATGGTATTTCTATACTTAGCATTTGGTGGAAGAGCAAATAAGTTTTCCACAGCAGTTGCAATATTCTGCATCACCATGAACAGTGAACACATGTTCTTATATCTCTGCAACTTCAGGAACTCTTGCCATTTCCTTTATTTTATTTTATTTTTTTAAGAGTAGCCATTCTAATGGGTGTGAAATGGTGTCTCATTGTGGTATTAAGTTGCTTTTCTCTGATTATTAATGATGTTGAGCATCTTTATATATCCTTTCTGATGACTCAAACACATTTTAAAATTTACATGGCCTCACCCCCGGTTAGTAATACGCATATAAAATAATGGGAAAACTAGATATCTTCAAGCATAATGTCAAGGAATGTTGACCAATTACAAATCTGGGACAATCTGAGCCATTTGAAATTTGCTTGCAGCTCTGGAAATAGATGAGGTTACTTCTTTGATGACCCTTTCCTTCTGAGGACAAATGTACTACTTAATTTGGTTCTATCACCAGGGTATTTATGTATTTAATTTGAGTACTTAACTCAAGGAGGATCACATTAAAATAGGAAGGAATCATAGCCAGTCATCCATGGCTCTTAGTCTGGAACCAGATTGTGTGTATGATCATATACTGCAGCTGAATGAATCTGGCTAAGATCAGGCATTCTTCAGTCTGCATACATTCTATCATCTACTTTCCTTTGCAACCTTACTCAGATGTCTTCACTTCTGTAAGTATTAATTTTACCATCTTTATACTGGGGATAATGGGTCTGACTAGAAGAGAAGTAAAGCATATCCATCTTATCTGAGGAAGAACACTCTCTTGCAGGCTTTTAGGACACCTTTTGAAATGCCTGATTAGTATCTGGGTTTGCTGCATTGCTGCAGTCCAGGGCACAAGCAAGCCTGGGTAAGATGAGCCACAGTGAGATAGGAAAAGAGGTGGGGGCCTGGCACAGATGAGCACATTCTAACTCCCTCCCAGTTTTGGAAAGAAATATGAGAGAAATTATTTCCGTACCTATGCATCCAATATTTTATTCTAAACTTTATTAATGTTTCCTTCATTCAACAACACATTAAAACTTTCCTGGCATTCTGTTTATCTTGTTTAAGTTATTTTGTGTCACCTCTTTCCCTTTAGCTACTATTATGACCACTTATTCCATGGCATCTTTTAAAAATTCATTGCTCCACTCTTAGAATAATATCATGACTCATTTCTCTGCCTCAAAAATATCTTTCTTTCAAAAAAGCAATTAATTTTTAGGAAATGGTACCTCAGTTATGCCATATACCTGTAGGTATCAAAGCAGCCTTGCTCTCAAGGTAAACAGGTAAAAGCTAAACGTCTGAGTCTATTGCTCATGCCCCTCACCTCTCCTAGCCCACTTACCCAGACCACTTTCACAAACATTTGCTAAAGTGTTCTACAATTACAGTTTTCAGGCTGCTGAGATTCTATTTAGTTCCCACTGTGTATCCTGTCTTAAATGACCTTTTGAAACAATTTTCCTTAAAAATAATACTCATATTTCAAGCGTTAAGCATTTCTTTTGCCACATTTTCATACCAAACCAATATTGCTTTCCTCAGTACACATGAATCAATTATTGCCTACCATAATTTAGTGCAAAGAGTCAACTTACATGGTTATTATAATTTTTAAATAAACAATATACTATAGAATGTAAATAATATATTATTTTCTTTGAATAACATACAAATGCAGGGTATGTATTTGGGGAGAAAGGACTGGATCTTTAATGTAAGTTGGTATTGGGCTTCAAATTGTTAAGAATTTATTTTGATTGCTGAATTCTTCAAATATTGTTTAGAGATAGAAGAGAAGAAAAAAATAATTTTAGGGAATGCTCATTTTAAAAGATAAAGTTCAAAAAAGCTGTCAGTAAGCAGACAAAATCCCCATGAATGATATGATGGAAATATGGATATTCTAAGGCAGTGTTTTCCAAATTCTAGAATGCCTCAAAATTTACTGAAGAAATACTTAAATCATTTGGGACTAAGCATCACCCAAGAGTTTCTCTTTCTGTAGGTCTGTTTTAGGACTTGAGAATTTGCATTTTGAAAAAGTTTCTAGGTGAGGCTGATGCTATTGAGCCTGGTACCATAATTTGAGAACCACTGGTCTAGGGAAGCGGCAGCATAGTAGAGAAGATCTTAATAAAGTGAAAGTATTCATTTGTTGTAAAGTCTCAAGAAGAGTTCACAGAGAAGGTGCAAATTGACCTTGGATAACGGACGGTCATTTACAAACATAGTTTTGTTTTCTGTTTGCTGTTTGTCTGACTTCATAACAGAAAGTCGGTGGGTTTTTGTACGCAATTGAATTGGAAGGTAGAAAGCAACAAAAGCCTTTCAGAATGTTTGAGGCATATGATGAGAAAGTTGGAATGATACTCAGATGAAGGTAGTTTATAAGAAAATGTTTTTGGGATAAAAATTGTGCTGAGTTTTGCTCCAAATATTATTGACATTGAAAATTTAAAGTATATTTTCTGAAGCCCATGCTTGCCACCCAGTACATTGCATTTTAGTAGTTTTATGATAATATCTAATGATTACTATTAGAATTCAAGCTTTCAGTATTTCTTCCATAGGGCCTACTAAGTTATAAATAACCAATACCAATATTTTTCTGAATATATGTGTGATGAAATGAGTATTGGCATTCAGACTGCAGAATAGAGAGAAAAATGAGAAAACAAATATTCATATGCGGACATTTTATCATAAACAAGAAAAATGAGTTTAGCTTAAAAAAAACACACCAGAAAAATGCCACATTTATTGAGCAAACAGTTAGTATAATAAGATATAAAATACTGGCAAAATCCTCATTCTTCTTAACATAGCTTCATAATGGGATCCTGCATATGCTACCACTACTGAAGACTAGGTCAATTAAATGAGTTTTATGGAATAACAAAGCAAATATTTCCAATAGATAATATTGCACTATAACTTTAAGTAGGAAGGATCCACTCTTTCTCTAAGACAAGAGGGAAGGAATAAAATAAGTGAGAACAGAACAGGTTGATGGAGAACTATTGGGAAAATGCACTGTTCTAAGCCATGTTAATAACCGGGTAACTCACTGAGAATGATGTCAGTAAAGAGGGTGGTGAAGGTTAAGTTCAGCTAGAGGAACACCAGGGGGAAATGTAAATCTGGCTAAGAAGAAAAGAAATCCAAGTGTTTTTTTACCTTAGGTATATAAATACGAGATTTGCTTACAAACCTTGTTCCAACTCCCTAAAGGCAACAGCAGCAATACTGGAGAATCAAGAATGTAGACTCTTCTAACACATAGGGAAAGCATGTGAATATTTTATTGCACAGTTCAAATAGTTCACTTCTATTTTCAATTGATTACCAAAATTGAGGACAGTTTTTTGTCAAACAAAATATAACAAAGCAAAAGGAAAAGGATTTTCTCATAGATTCTGTTGTCTACATCCCTACTAAATTTCTTAATGAATTTCTCTAAGATGTGTAAATTCCGTTCATAATGTTTCAGTTTAAGTATCAGTGGTTATTCTGTTAGGTATTAACGGGTTTATTTATTTATTTTTTTCAAAAAAAAAAAGCTAAAAGAATGACTCTCATACAAATATAAATAAGCTCATGCAAAACATTTTATTTAACTTATTAATTAATGAGAGCATCATCAAGATATTACAACACGTTCAGAAGAGAAATTAATGAGGGCAGATAAAGGATGACAGAATAAATTTTCAAATAGATGTAAAATACATTTGTCTACAGAGCAATAATTGCATTACATCAAAACACAACTATTTCCCATTTCAATGGCAATTATTTCCATTAACAGTTTCCTGCAATTTACAAAATTGTAAAATAGTTCAAAAACAATAAAAGATAAAGATAACGCTGTGCATTAGCCCGGAGTCAAAGTATATATTTTTTGTCTATTTCAAAGTTTTCCATAATTTTTCCACTGTTACTGGCATAAGGAAGAAAGACGAGATAGAAGAAACACTGTCAATTAGTCCTTTTTTTTTGGTCTAAGAATTATGAGTAGGCATTTTTGTCTACATTATTTAATTGTATCAGAACAATGATCAAAATAAAATTTTCACAGTGTTAATTGAGCAAACTGATACTTAAATACTTTTGCACAGTTACAAAAATAGAAAATGACTGAGATGAAATGTGTGCTCTGACTGATCTCAAACAAACCATGCCTTTTCTCATTCCCTATTGCAGCATAAAATATAGAAAATTTTATTTAAGGTACATGGGAATATGGGCCTTAGTCCCACACTGGGGGAAGGTAATACATTTATATGCTGAGTTCGGCTTACAGAGAAGCCACATTTGAGCAACAAGGAGGCTCCCTATAATACTAGTCTAAGTTTCAATTTCAAAAGTAAAGGTTCATAAGTATATTCATCAATATTAAGGACCCATCAGTGGACAATCATCCTTTACTATTCATTGCCCCTGTATTCAGGAGATTCTTATTCTTCCATGAGAGAATGTGGCAGAGGACCCCAGGTTGGGAATTTGATATTCCTTCAGTTCTTGTGTGAATTGCCACCCACTGTGACAGTGTGCCATGAAGACTTGAAGACATTTATGAGCCTTATAGGTATGCCCCTGGTGAACCTTCTCCCATTATCCCCCATCACTGACAAACCACACCAATGGTCCTCCTTGTCATAGTTGTAATCCTTCTGTGATACAAAACTTCTTCAAAAATGAAGCCAAAAAATAAATAAATACAATTAATAAGAAAATGAAATAATAATGACAATTTTAAAAATAAGAAATAAATTACAAAAATTTAAAAAAATTGAAAAATAACAAAATTGGATTAATAAAAATAATGAAAAGTATTTTAAAAAATTGACATTATGTCTTTCATCACTGTAAGAGCTGTTGTCCTGTATATACAGTGACATTTTCTTCTGCTTATTCCCCCAGTGTCTTACTTTTTTCATTTTGTCTTCAAAGAAGTTTTAGGTTACAGAGAAGTCACATACAGAATATAGGGGATTCCCATACAACCAACATCCTCCCCCCTTTCTGCTTTCCCCTATTAATAACATTTTATATGTGGATGGTACATTTGTTAAAATCGATGTCCAAATATTGAAACATAGCTAATAACCATTGTCAATGGTTTAAATTATGTTTCACAGTTTGGACCATACACTTTTATAAATTTTGATGAAATTTACCATGGCCTATATTCATCATTGCAAGATCATCTAGAACAATTCCATTGTCCCTAAAATGCCCCATGTTCCATCTATTCCATTCCTCCCTTCCTTCCCCTCAGGGCCAATGGCAACCACCAGGCTTTACTCCTTGAAGAAAAAGATTCAATGTTACTTGCAAAAACACTGAGGGCTTGCCATACTGGTCTGTCCTCCTCTATTAGGCCCTGCACAGTGAAACATTAAACAGCTGTAAGAAGAAATGCTGTATTGACACATTCAGCAAACATAGATGACTCCTTTTTTTTTTATTTATTTTTTTATTGTGGGTAAAAATAAAAATTTTCACAATACATACCAACATTTGCAAAATGATATATAAATATATATGCATATATGTGCATTTGCTTACAAAAATGTTATTTATGTATATATATAAATATATTTTAAGAGGTGCTTAGATACTCTTGAAGACCTTATTTTGCAATCTGATATAATTTATGAATTCCAAGAAAAGATATTGAATATGTTTGTAAAGTGGTTGGTTCCTCTTAGCATGATAACCCTTTATTTTAGATTCAGCTGAGATGTCTGATTAAATGATGTTAAGATTAGGGCTTTGATTCAACCACTTCATTAGAGTGCAACTCAGTGTTGAGTCCCAGCCCTGTTGGTGGGCTGATAACCTGGAGTTACCTGGCAACTCAATGGGGATTCTGGAACAACTAGGCCTCTTGCCCTCTCCAGAATTCTTGGCCTCTCCTTTGCCCATGTTTTTTTATTTGGTGTTGTCAGATGATCTCTGTAGGAGAGTGGCTAGAATTCTAATATGTGGCCCAGGTCTCTTAAAAGTCCATCTTCCATAAAGAAGAAAGCAGAAGAGGGAGAAGCACTGGTCTATGGTCCCATTGTCTTGCTTCAATGGATTGGTTAATGCATATCCCGGGCCCAGCATATTCAAGGGGTGGGAAAATAAATTCTAACTCTTAATGAGGGGAATGCAAAGAATTTGTGACCATTTTGAGTCCACCACAGAGCTGAAAACATACCAGAGATCCTGAAGATCAGCAAATCATTCTCTTTGACTGATTAGACAAAGATCTAGGGCAGGTATTGATGAATTTTGGTCCATGGCATAAAATTGTCCTGTCAACTCTTCTATTAAATAAAGTGTTATTGTAACACAGCCATGCTTATCCATTTATGTACTGTTTATGATTGCTTTCAAGATTCAAAGGCAGAGTTAAGTAGTTGCAAAGAGAACATATGGCCCACAAAGTCATAAAATAATTACTATTGGACTGTCACAGAAAATATTTGCCAGCACCCTGTCAAGGACATTATTTTAGAAAGGTCAACTGCAATCAAATTATGTAGGGCAGTTGTTCTCACCAAGCAAGTGCTTCAGAACTATCCATGCCATTTATAAAAAATATACATGACCAGGATGAGGCTCAGGTCATCTGCGTTTTTAACCATCTCCTCAAGGAATTTTGATGCATGCTCATGTTTTGGGACCAGGAATTCTAAGCTAAGAATATTTTGACTCTAGGTGGACATAATCAGAGCAGTAAACATGGCAGAGACTGGAGGAAGGGAGTCTATTTAGGAGACTTTTGGGGAAAATTAGACAAGTGTAAATGCAGGTCTTAATTGAGAGAGGAGCAAAACATGGCCAAAAGAGCCAGAGGGACTTGTTGGCAAAATGAAAGAAGCAAGAAATCAAAGATGGCTGATGATTGGGGGCTTTGTCATAGGTGCCCTTGTCTTGTTCTGTGTTTTTCTTTTCCATGAGTGTGCTATGATTAAATTGACTTTCTCAATGATGTTATATATGCTTAAATACAAAAAATAAAACACTTCAACAAATCAAATGTACATCAAAATTTGCATTTAACAATTGCAATAAATGTGCCACACTAGTGAAGGATGTTCATGTGGGAGGGTGTGGGAGATGTGGAGAGTGGGGCATATGTGAATTCCTATATTTTTTTGTGTAACATTTGTGTAATCTAAGTAACTTTTTAAGAAATATGTATTATTAAAAAAATCAGATATGAAATAAATAAATAAATAAATTGTTCATAATAACAAGGAAAATAAAAGAACAATCAAGCCCCTTAAAAAATGTTTATATATCATGTTCAAGTGTTTTTTTCCCCAGGAATACAAGAATCATTCGACATAAGAATATCAATCAATGTAATACACCACATTAACTGACTGGGAAATAAATTACATGTCCTTTCTATCAATGCAGAAAAGGCATTTGATACAACACAGCATTTTTTTCCATTATAAAACCATTCCAAAATATAGGAATAGAAGGAAATTCTATCAACATGATAAAGGGCATATATGAGAAATCCACAGCTAGCATCAAAGTCAATAATGAATGACTAAAGGCTTTAATACTAAGTTATGGAACAAGACTAGAATGCCTACTGTCTTGCTCTTATACATTCTTTTTTTAACATGTATTTTTATTTATTTTTAAATATACTTAAATTACCTAAAATGTTATATAAAAAATATGAGGGATTCCCATATGCCCCATTCCCCACACCTCCCAATTTTCAACACATTAACAACTTCTTTCATTAGTGTGGCACATTCATTGCAATTGTTGAACACATTTTGGAGCAATGCCACTAAGCATGGATTATAGTTACATTGTAGTTTACAATCTCTCCCACTCAATTCTGTAGGTTATGGTGAGATATATAATGGCCTGTATCTGTAATTGCAATGTCACTCAGATCAATTCAAAATCCTGAAAATGTCCCCATATTGCAACTCTTTTTCCCTCTCTCTGGCTACAGCACCTAGAGTGGCAACTGTCTCCATGTCAATGATATAATTTCTTCCATTGCTAGAATCACAAGAAGTCTATTTTATACACTCTTTTACAGCACTGTGTTACAAGTTCTTGCTAGAACAGTTAGGCAAAAAAAAAAAAAAAAGGCGTCTAAATTAGAAAAAATGAGTAAAACTTTTACTATTTGCAAATGACAGGATCCTATGTATAAAAAACCCTGCAAAAAAGTGACTAGAAGTGATAAATGAGTTCAATAAAGTGGTGGGATGTAACATAAACATGCAAAAAGCAGAAATAGTTCCATATTTTAGAAATGACTAATATGAGAAGAACATAAAAAAAAATTCCATTTACAATAGCAACTAAAAGAATCAAATATCTAGGAATAAACTTAACTAAGGATGTAATGGACTTTTACACAGAAAACTCCACAACAATGCTAAAAGAAATCAAAGATGACTTAAAGAAATGGAAGAATATTTCATGGTCATGGAATGGTAAGCCAATATGAAGATGTCAATTCTACCCAAATTGATTTACAGATTAAATGATATCCCAATAAAAATTCAAGCAACATCTTTTACAGAAATAGAAGTGCAATTATCAAATTTATTTGAAAGGGTAAGGGGATCTGAATAGTCAAAAACATTTTGAACAATAAAAAAGAAGTTGGAGGAATCACACTATATGACTTTAAGTGTCCATAAAAATATGAATGGATAAACAAATTGTGGTACATACATGCAATGGAATATTATTCAGGTATAAGAAGGAATGAAATACTCACACATGCTAAAATATGGATGAACCTCATGGACAGTATGTTGAGTGAAATAAGCTTGTCATTAGAGGACAGATATTGCGTGATCTTATTGTTATGAGCTAAAGATAGTGAACAGACTCATAGAGGAAGTGTCTGGAAGATAGGAATCAGTAGGGGATTAGGGTTTGGTGAGCTGATGCTTAATCTGGACAGAATTTATAAGATTGATGAAAGTGGTTTGGCAATGGAGGGGGGTGATGGTGGCTAAGCGATATGAGTGTAATATAAGGCACCAAAATGTGAGTGTGAACGGGTTTAAAGCTGAAGGTTTGGGCCATTCATGATGATGAAGGAATACAAGGGGATAAAACAGGTGACTGTATAGCTCAGTGAACTCTGGGGTCGGCAAAGATGGTGATTATGAATACAATTATAAGCATGTTCTTTTAGGGTCTGTAACAAAACTATGTCACTCATATTGGATGTAAATAGTGGGGTAATATATGGAGAAAATAAACCTAAAACATAAACCTATGGGATATAAATGTGTTTGTATTGTCATAGTTAGGGTTTCTTGATAGAGTACCACACAAAAGCCAACCAAATATTAAACTTCCACCCTTGGGTGTCCAGATACTTTCTTAAATAAAATAGCAAAAATCTTTCTTATACATTTAGGCAGTGCCTAACAAAACAAAATAGTCCCAATAGGCCATGCTCTCAATCATCACGCTTGTACTTATTAGCCTTACAATGTAAAAATGAAAATTAGCCTAATTATAATTTTTGCATAAGAGTTAACTCCTGAAAACCTCCTTCTGGCTCAATTGGGCCTCTAAGGAAACCTAACTCAGGAAATATGCTCACTACCTTCCCCCAATGTGGGGCATGTCTCCCAAGGATGAGCCTCTGGAGCACTGATGGATTATTACTAAGCACAAACCAATTATACATTTGGAAAAAAACACCTTAAACCAAAGTGGGAAACACTAAATAAAAAGTGGTTGTATGTCTAAGTGATTTCCAAGTGATTCAGGCGGTCCTTCGAGAGGTTTCATTTATGCACGTCTCAGGTAGATTTCACTAACTGCCAAGTGAACAAAGCCTCAAACAAAAGGGCTTTCAAGGCTCGAGGAATGTTTAGACATTATAGGCAAAGCACACAGCCTTAGGAAATCAACACCCACAGAGTGGGCCCTTTGGGGAATTTTTGATATTATATTTCCCCATATAACAGTTATACTTATTTATAATTTCCCTACTCATGATCCTTCTAATCTTTTATTTGAAATTATAACTATACCCTTTAAATATGTTTCAGAGACTTACTTCTTCAGACTGTCCATATGCCATTTGAGACTTGAATGCCAGCACAGTTGTGACCAACTACTCTCCAGTTTTTTGGACTTGCCCAGGACAACTAACAGAATGAAAATGATGGACAAATCTTATCACAAAATAAGCAAGGAGTTTCTAAAACTACAAGCAAAAAAGTTTTTCCATCAATCTTATAATACCAAAGCCCCATCTCAACCTGAAACAGTCAGAGTGGACATCATCTCAAATTCCTCAAGATTGAGAAAAGAACAAATATAAGGGGGAAGTGTAACCACGGACCAAAGCCTAAACCATAATGCAAACTATAGATCTTTGTTAGTATCTGTGCTTCAATATTGTTTATTAATGGCAGCAAGTATACCATACTAATGTAATATGTTAATAATAAAGGATACCGTGTGTAGTTGGGGAGAGTTATATGAAAATCCCCTATATATTTTATGTAACCTTTCTGTCATCTAAAACTTTTATAAAATAAAGGTGATTATTACAGAAGAAAAGTGCTGTTATATATCAAAAATACCATTAAATAATACTGGCATGTACAGTTACACAAACGGTTACATTGACTAGATAGATGTCTTTAATTCTTTATTCTGCTTTGACCTACTGTCTCCTGCCCTTTTCTTTCCGTATAAAGAAACTCACTTTAGCATTTCTTGTAGTACATAACTAGTGGTGATGAAATTTATCAGCTTTTGTTTATCCATGAATATCTTAATATCTACCTCATTTTTGAAAGAAAATTTCAGCAGATATAAATTCATTGTTTGGAAATTGTTTTCTTTCAGTTCTTTAATTATTTCAACGGACTGAGTTCTTTCCTCCATGATTTTTGATGGTAAATTGGCATTCAATTTAATTGGAATACACTTTTACATAACAATTTGCACTACTCTTGCAGAATTCAGAACTTTATCCTTATCCACTGCATTTAACAGTTTGGTTAGTATGCGATGGGATGCATTTTCCCCAAGTTTATCCTATTTGACGGTCTCTGGGTTTCTCGGATGCTGTTATCCATATATTTTGTTTGTTTTCTAACTTAATTTCTCTGAAAAATTCATCTACCCCTTTCTCCCTTTCTTCTCTTTTTGGGACTCTCATAATGCATATATTGGGATGCTTGATGTTGCCTCAGCAGTCTTTTATTATATTTTTGCATTTTATGATTTTTTTTTTCTTTCTTCTGTTAAACCTGACACATTACATTTATCTTGCCCTCGAGTTCAATGCTTCTTTCTTCTGCAAGCTCCAATCTGTTGTTGAAACCATCTTGGGAATTTTTCAGTTTAGTTAGTGAAGTCTTCAGCTCCAATAGTTACGTTTAATTCATTTTTAATATTTCTCCGTTTTTTTAGATTCTCATACTCTTCATTCATTGTTTCCTGATATCCTTTAGTTCTTTCTCTGTAGTTACTTATCTTCTTTAGCATATTGAAGAAACTTTAATAAAAAAAATTTTTGTCCATTATGTCCACAGTCTGGCCTTCTAAAATTCTTTTCTGGATTTTTAGCCTCTTCCCTTGAGTATAATGACATTTTGTTTGTTAATCTTTTGTTGCACACCATTTATTTTATTTTATTTTTATATTAACCCTGGGATTTAGTCCCTGAGATGTTTGCTGTTGAGTTTTTCATCATCTGGTGATAGAGATTTTCTTGAGTGTCAGCCCTATTATAAGAATGGTCTCCCTAAGGCTAACATAAAGTACATGGTCCTCCCTATCTTTTCTGGCCCTGTGTTTTTCTGGGTTTGTGCTTACTAACTGCTTAGGAGTCGCATATGTATGGGAGTTTGAATGTACCTTTTATTGCCCATGAGTCATACATTCTCCCTTTTCAGGATTTTCCACTGGTGGATGTTAAGTAGAGTTCCTTGCCTTAACTGCTTTTCCTGGAGAGCAAATTCTGGGGAACATAGAAACTTTAAATCACCTCTTCTGCATTTCTCTGGGGTGGATTAGAATAATGGCTGCCCTCAGAGCTGAGGCCTTTCTGATTCAAAATTTCTAATCTAAAGCTCTGTTCAACAAATAGCTCTGCTTACCTGTGATCTTCAGGAAGTGGATTTTTATGTCCCTTTCTAGCATCAACATGCCATACCGGATGCCAGAGACTATTGCTGCATGGAGAAAGCAATTTACTGGCCTTTAACCTAATTTACCATCCTCTTTGTCCTGCACTTCCCTGGACACTGTACTGTGTCACATTAGTTGATTCAAACAATTCCTGGCTGTTTTAAAAATATTCTGGAGGAGAGGATTACCTGCAGTTTCTTTTTCTGCCATATTTGCATTATATGTATTTTCCATTTATCTATCCAACTTTCATTCCAGCCATTCAACAATTTTTGTTACTTTATGTGGTGAATAGGTGTTCAATACTTCTTTACATTTCAAATAATGCTACACACCTCAACTCTGTTCATCCCTAAACAGGTTAGGATGCATATTATTATTTAATTTGAGTTCCTATAGATCTGACTAGTTAATACACAACAAACCCCAACTTAAACAGAGGCAACTACTACTCCACTTATTTATAAAATTTGCCATAGTTTCATTTCTTTCTCAGTAGAATTTATATTCATTTCTTCAGGAACTGTCACCAAATTGTGTAAGAATTTAAAAATATATAGCATTTTCAAGATTCATCTATATTGTTTCTTATATCAGTAGACACTAAATATTTAGTATGACTTTATTGTGTAAATACATCACATTTCTATCTATTTTCTTTTGATGGACTCCACCACCATCTTCAGTTTTTAGTTAGTATAAATATAACTACTATGAATATCCTTGTACAAGTTTCTTTGGGATGTGTCTATGCAGTTTTATTAGGCACATGATGAAGACTGGAATAACTGGTTAATAAGATAGGTGATATTCAGTTTTATAAGAAAATTCTTGACAATTTTCAAAATGTTTCAACATCTTTCTCTACTACCAAAGTGAATGAAAGTTTAGGTTCAGCAACATTATCACCAAATTTCATTTTACCAAATTAACACTTGTTAATTTTAGATATTCTAGAAGTATGTATTACACCATTGTCAATTCAGTCAGCATTTTCTTTGAGAATATACCAACATGGACCATATACTGAGCTTATAAAAAAATCTTCATGCATTAAAAATTGTTCAATAATACAGAGTATGTTCTATGACCAAATTGGAATTAAACTAAATATCAAAAAACCATTTATTTGCAAATTTAATGAATACATTTAAAAAGTTAATTGATCAAAAATAAATAAATGAAATATTTTAAATTGAATGATTGTAAAAATAAAATATAAATCAAGATTGATGGAATGAAAACTAGAGCATAGAGAGAAGTATATAACTCTAAGTGCTTATACAAAAAAGGGCAAATGACTAAAGACTATGATCTATAATTCTACCTCAAGTATCCTCAAAAAGAATGGAAAAGTGATCCTAGTAAAGAGAAGGAATTAAATAGTAAAGAAGTTTAAAATAATGATATAAAAATAAACAACTGAAAAGACAAAGTGAAAAAAGGAAACATTTTCTTTGAAAAGATCAACCAGCTTAATTAACTCTTACCAGATTTGTTGATCATGAAAGAGAATGGAAAAAATATCAATATCAGGAACAAAATAGGAGCTATTGCTGGCAGACACTGGTGTTTGGAAAACAGTATCTCATAAATACATGTAATGAAACAAATGCCAAATTTTGATGATAATGATAAAATTTGTGTTTTAAGTGAAAAATTGAATTAAAAAATCTTGGGCCTTTCACATAACTATGAATTGCCTTATCACTTTATATACTTCATATACTTCAGCCCCAAAAATATATTTCAATAGAATGAATGAGGAAACAAATATGAGAATTCATATCTTTCACATAAGGCATGATTAAAGGATTTTCAAATGTGAAACAAAAACTTTTCTCTCTTAAAATGTATCAGCTTTAATATCTAATATGGTAATTTTCAATAGATATAAGCCACATGCTTATAAGTTCTATAAGGTCTACAATGATTTTTAGAGTGTAAAGGATCCTTCCAACTAAAAAAATGAGAACACATGATTTTCTTCAGTTCTTAAATTATTTTCTTCAATATTTCAAAGAAGTTCAAATGGTATACTTTTTTAAAGTTTTATTTTTAATGAAGCTTTAAATTACATAAATATTACATTAAATATATAGGGTATTCCTATATACCCTACCCTCTCGCCCTCCCACAATTTCGCACATTAACATCTTTCATTAGTGTAGTACAATTGTTACAATTAATGAACACATTTTGAAGTATTGCTACTAACTGTGGATTATGAATTACAAATATAGTTTATATTCTGCCAGATGGTATACTTTTGTAAGTGTTTTGCCTCCTGTTACCCTCTTTTGAATGCTATGCTTCCATGAAAATAATAATTTAATGGCTTTACTACATCCTTGAACATCATTTTTCCTCTTACTCATCTCAGGATGGTAAAACTGACCAGTTTTACTAGGTATAATTTTTTTCTCTAAATTAATCTTGTCCTACCAGTGACAGAGTTGAGCCTCTAACATGCTGAGCAATACTTCAGAGTTTCTTTTATTCCCCGAAAATATACCTACAGAGAATGAGAACATGGAGTGTTGATAAAAGTAGGTAAATATACACAGGGCCTCTGGGAAACCCTCATGGAATATTTCAGGTTTTGTTGAAGTCAAAAATATTATGGAACTAGTCAAGGATAATGTCTGGTTTCATATATCTTATTTATTAGATTTACTGAACCAATGTTCCTGGTGAGATTTGTAGATGAGTTGATAGCTTCTATAGCAGGCGTTCTTAACTTTTTGTTCCACAGACCCCTTTGCCATTCAGGTGAAAACCATGAACCATTCTCAGAATGCAGCAGCAGAGAGTATTATGACACTCAACTACCACTGGATATAACAACTACCATAATTTCAAGGTATACATGAGCATAAATGATTTTTTGGAATGTGCAACAGCTGTAATGTGATATGAAATGAATACTAATGTAATTTATTGCACACATTCAGAAGTGAAGGAAATGCTAGATTTCAGGTAAAAATCAAAGAAAATAAAGATAATACTCTCTCTCCTAGGGCTGGTGGTTATGACAGCCTGCCTGATTCAATCGCCCCTCTTTTCTTCCTGGGGCCTGCTGGGGTCTTTATATTTTTTATTGTATTTTCCCCCTCTATTCTACCATCCCTTTCTCCCCTCTCCCTTTACACTTCTCTCTCTCTGAATTGGATGGTTTACCATTCCACACCTATTTGCCCTTCAGCTCCTGCATGGATGGTCACTTGAAACCTCTACTTCTGGGCTGGCTACAGCAGAGATTCAATGTGGGTTAAGCTGGCCAAACTCACTGAAGAGAAACCACTCTCCATCCTCCAGCACCTCTTCCCCCTAAGGAAGAGGACCTGTTTTCCTCTCAGTTGGCTGCAGTGAATCAGGGATTTTACTGAGGTTATTCACTTTGAAGGTGGAGGATATGTTCTATTCCCAGCTGCAGTGGTAACATATGGTTTCCATTTGACTTCTTTGTCTCTCTGTCCCTCTCCCTCCTGGATGATGTGAAGCACTCTGCTGGTCTGCAGATCCCAAAAGCAGATCCTTCAGTTAACTTTTGGCCCTTCCTTCATTATTTATGTGAGAAAGTTGTTCCCTTCCTAGCTACTCTGATGTCATTTTCCCTTGGATCACCATGTTTCTTTAAAAGTGTTCAGTCATTTTGCTTCGTACATCTCATTTTGTTAAAAAATTAAATGTATGGTGAGTATGTGAAAATTTATATATATATAATATATAATACATATATTTATATAACTATTGTTTGTACCAATATTGCATTGTTCTATTTTATATATACATATAATTCATCCACCTACCTTCCAATGAATACAAATATCTCTGTTTTATATCATTTTATATTTTTGCTTTTCAAGTAACTTGCAAATATCAGCTCTCTTCAACCCTAAACAATTTTTGATGCATTTAGTTACCTGAAATTAATTAGGTGTTGCTTTTGTTTTAGACAAAATTTACAAGTAGTTAAATACCTGAAAGTTAAATTTATTGTATCTGAATATTGTGACAATCATAAGGAGCCCTAAAACCCCACCCCAAACAAGATATAGTTTATTTTCATCATCGGAGAGAGATCCCTTTGCCCTTTCTAATAAATTCTTACCTCACACTCCTTGTCAAGAGAAAAGTGCTGATTTTATTTTTTAATTTATTCATTTATTTTCCTCCTATAAACCAATTATAGGGTGGTCATTTTTCCAACACACCATGATAAAGGATGGCAGTGGAAGACAGTTTGGATGTTCCTCAGAAAGTTTAGAATTACCATATTAGCCAGCAATTGCTCTTCTAGGTATATACCTCAACTAACGGAAAGCAGGGTCTTGAATACATATTTGCACACTCATGTTCATAGCAACATTATTCACAACTGCCAAAAGATGGAAGTAACTGGTGTCCATCAGGCATATGCATATAATAGAATATTATTCAGCCATAAAAATGAATGAAACAATGATACTTACAACAACATGGATAACACTTGAAGACCCCATGCTGAATGAAATAGTAGACACAAAAGTAAAAATAATGTGTGATTTTCCCTGATATGAAATAATTAGAATAAGCAACTCATAGTGTCAGAATCTAGAATAAAGTTTAATTGGGAATCAGTTCTGTGTTGGGTATAAGCAGCTAGGGCTTAAATTATACACAGTTCCTCTTTGAAATGATGGAGAACTTCTTGTAATGGATGGAGGAGATGATAGCCTAACATTGTGAATATAATTAACCCAATGGCCACTGCCCCGAGCAGGAGGGGTGACCCTGAGGACTCGTCTCAATTTGAGGGCACCATGTCTCCATTTCAATGATAACTCAGCTCTTCCCATACCTAGGTGAGCCAGTGCTGGTCCTTCCTGGGAGCCCTGGATGTAAAACTGTTAATCTTCCAGGCTTTCAACTCACTTTGTTGCCCACCCCAAAGTAAGTGGGTGGCTGATCTGACCCATTTTGGCCCCTGTGATTGACACTGGTGCTGTCCCCCTGTCCTTCCTGGTGAGACTTGATGGGTCAAAGGGACCACAGAATTTAATCTTAACAAATTTCTACTCTACTGAGGTCCCTTTGTCTCCAAGGGAGTGGGCTAGGCTCTATGCTCTGGCTAGAAATTAAAAGGTAAGTGGAGAGAAAAAATGTATTTTTAGGCCTTCTGGACACTGGTATACAGCTGACTGATATCCCTGCACTCTGCTACCAAGATGAGACGCAAACAGATAATACTATATGATTTTGCAAGTCAGCAGTAAGCCTGTCTCCTTTGAGAGCCTCTGGCTTTGTTCCATTTAACTCAAATTGTACTTTGTTCTCTCCAGAGATTACTGGTATAATGAATTAATCTGTCTTTAAAAAGTTTGCTTATTTTTGTTTTACAACAGCTATTCTTTTACATGGTATTTCTATATGGTCAATGTCATTTGGAAATTGTGTTTTTAAAATTATATCTCCATTTTCATATCGGACTCAATAACTTGCAGCCAAAATGGCATAGAAAATAACAGCTCATGCATCAAGATACAAAACATTTTTTTCACCAATATTTTCCTGCGAACCTTCTGAAGTCAGCTGGATTATTGACTCTCAGACACTTCTTTCCAACAAGTCACCTATGCTGTGAAATCATCTATAACAGTGCATCTGTCCATTGTTATGTAGGGGTTAAGGGAAAAAAATTAGCAGCTAGATTGTGGTTCATCTTTCCTACTGTGGGAACACAGCCAGGAGAAATAGTCAAATCAGACCTTTTTTGTACTTTTTCTAATGAGATTTCCTGCTGGTATTTTTCATGTAGAAGGAGGTCGAGTCTATGAAATTTGTTAAGGAGGATATAATTTGCTTCCTTAAGTTTTCTTCAGTTGAACAAATGTGAAATTAACATGTACATAGAACTGGTTTTTTGAAACATGCTAAAGCAATCTATACAATCATCCTAGCAAAAAAAAAAAAAAAAAAAAAAAAAAAAAGACATATTTCCTGACCTAAGTAGCTAGTTTTGAGTAAGTTATGATTTGGAGAACTTATGACTGTCAGTTATGATTTGGAGAACTTCTTTTTAAAGTCAGAATCATTGTACATATTAAAATGGTAAAGAAGGCCGGGGAGAACTACAACTATGGTCTTGGACTTAATGCCTTGTTTCCACCTTGCTCATATGCGTCATCTGGTCTACTAATAACATTGATACTGGCCAAGATTTCTGATGCTTTTGAGTTCAATTTTGTTCTTAGTGGAAAAGTTTAGCAAGTTAGAAGCACAATGACTACATGTGAAGCCATGGATTCAAGCCACTAAGTGACACTTTAGTGACAATTCTTCTCCCCTGTTCTTATCCAGGTGAATGAGGGAAAACAGTGGTGTTTACTGGAGATGGCCACACCCCCACCCCCAATAATGAGCAATAATTCCTCTTACTTATAGCCCACATCTTTTTTTATGTGGAAATCAAAAACCTGTGACTGAGACCTGGAGCACATGTTAAAAAGAGCATCATTTTATTTGCTGTTGATTGACTGTGGAATTGAAACTCTTATAAATTCCCATATGCTTCAATTTCTGCTGAAATTCATCGTCAAGCAAGTTAATGTTTGTGAAATATTTGTGAAGGGGATGAAATAGAAATTTCATGTTTACATCGTTTTATCATTTCAGTAGACTACTTAGAGAAGAAATGGATCAAACATCAGTATTTTATCATTACTTTAGTTCTGGAAGGTTAATGATTTGAAAGTTACCTTGAATATGTAAAATCCATTGAAAGATTTAAATTTGTAAAGAAGCAATTTAAATTGAATTAGAGAATTAGACCAAACTAAGTAAAGAAGAAATAATGATCAGAATGAAGAGGAAATTTGTCTTCCTTACTCGATAGATGACTCATCATAATATTCCATGCATGGAGTAATAGCTCCTTTTTATAGCCTGATTTGTATGATATTTGAGGGCCTGAGAAAGCCATGTCCAAACCATGAGCTATTTATTACAATTAAATCTCTATCACTAAATCGTTTTGTGCAGCTAAACTTGTAGTGAGAAATGGAATTAACTTGAGGGACAGTTTTTTTTTTTTTTTTTTCACAATAATAAAGTAAACATCCATTGTATTAATGTAAATCTGCATTTTAAAAATGACCATCCTAATTCATTCATTTAAGTATTTAGCATATTCTGTCAATCCCTTTTTCATTGTCATTATAAATTTGTTGAATATTTTAAAAGAAGAGGTAACACATCTTTACAACTTTGTTGTATGTTTTTCCGTAATGGATATAAATTGTATACCTATATGTTTTCTCTTGAGAAATTCATGGATGTTTGTGTTAATAAGCACATATGGGAACATGTGCTTACTCCAGATTTATGCATACCTGACTCAGAACATAGAATCTGAAGCTGTAAAAGTATGAACAGAAATGCCCTTAAACCAGGTACAGTTATGATATTACATAAACAAATTAGAATGTGTTGAATATATAATCATGATAGATTAGAATGGGAATATGTTACATGGACTTTACAGAATGGAATATACCCAAATATTAAAAATTTTGTTATGTTGTGTATTGATTTTCTTTTTTGACAATACATGAAAGAAAACCATGTGGCTATGGTTGAGGGTTTCTCCTATAATAGCTAGTTTCCTTCTGACAGAAGGCATTTATTCCCTGAAATTAAAGTTAAACAGCTTTCTATCTTAGGAAAATATACTGACAATTTTATCTCTTCTTTGAATATGAAATATATTCAAATGTACCTAATAATGGGAGATCAGCTGGCCTCTGAACTGTGGAAATATAAAGGAAAGAGATTCTGAGGGGTTTGTGGGTCTCTTTGCCTCAAACCATTGAGGAATATCACAAAGACTTGGGCCAAGAGAATGAAATTATTGTCTATGTATGAAGTGAGAAGTGATTCTAAGGCAGCAAACATTCTTTAGAAATAATTTGAATACTTTGGAATAGGAAATGAAGTATTAAAATTGATAGAGCCTCCCTAATCCACTACATCATGGAGTTAGCACTTGAGTCCATGAATATGTAATTCAAAATTTCAATTTGTAAAAATTATTTAAATATTATTTCTCTTATTCTATAATGTTTGGGAACTTTATCACAGGGATCATATCTCGTCACTAACATGTATTTGTATAGAATTGGAGACTTTGCCTTTGCTTCTAAGCTTGGAACTTCAGCATGATAAAATTTTCTTAAGAAATTTCAGGGAAGAAAAGGGTCCTGTGATTATATTTCAGGCATTTATTCATATGAATCAATAAGATAACAAATATAAATGTGTAACTTTGTCAAACATATGAAAGAAATTTAATAAAACAGTAGGCTGATTTTATTGCTGCCACTTTCTTTTATCAACAAAGTTGTATCTTTAAATTCAATCATTTAATTAGTGATTGTTCATAAAATCTGTGCACGTACAAGGCATTTTCATGAGCATTCTCTTCATATCACCATTTCTTTGGCTATAGAAGAAAGAATTCATCATCAACATCACCACAGTATATATTACACATGACACTGTGTCCCTCTCAGGGGTAGGAGAGAAGGAAGGGCTGAGTAAACAGCTGTTCCATAGCACACCACCACACTGACAAGTGACTGACACAAGTGGAAAATGCTCTCTGTTTCCCCTAAATAGTAGTGACCTTCACAATAGAGGAGAATAATAGCACATAAGACATAAGGATGCAGGTAAAAAATGTGAGAGCCAAGAGAGCTCCTACTGGGTAAATGATCATCATGCTGAAGGACACATCAAAGCAGGAAAACTGCAGGAGCAGGTGGAGATCCCAGAAGAAATAATAGATAACATTCGTGGGACAGAAGGAGAGATGTGCCATTAGAACAGTGCATAGAAGGGCAGCGAGATAGGTCAGACACCACAGTCCATTCACCAGTTGGACACAAAGTTGAAGATTATTATGCTGGTGTGATGTAAACGGTGGCAGATTGCAACATACCTATCATAGGTCATCACCCAGAGAAGGAAGCTTACTGTATTCATGAAAGAAATGAAGAAGAAGAACTGGGTGAGGGAGCCTGGAAAAGGAATGGTCTGGGTATCCTTCAAGATGTTCACAACCATTTGAGGGACAGTAGTGGAAGATATTCACAAAACCCAAGTTGCTAAGGAAGAAATACATGGGAGAATGGAGGTGAGAGTCAAAACCACAGGCCAATATGATGAGCATATTCCTGCTATGGTGACCAAGTACATAGAGAGGAATTGCAGGGTCAGGAATCCCTGATGCACTGATGATCTGGAAAGTCTCAGAAGGAAACAATCACTGATGACAGATTTTTTTCCATCTTCCCAACAGATCTAGAAGAAAAAGTATTAAATTTGGAGACCAGTAATTTCAAACCTTTCATTTATGTGTATGTATGTGTGTGTGTTTGTGTTTGTATCATAAGGAACCATTTAAACTCTTGTTTCCTTGGATGCTTCTTAATTACATTTTGTGTTTATTATATTTGAATCTTGGCCTTATAAGTTTTTAAAATAATTTTTAAAATTTTTGAAGTAGCTTTAGATTATGTAAATGTTACATAAAAAAAATAAGTGATTCCCATATGCCCCTCTCCCCACCTCTCCCATACTTTCCCACATCAACAACTTTACTCATTAGTGTGTTACACTTGTTACAATTGATGAACACATATTGAAGCATTGCTATTAAACATGGAATACAGTTTATATTATAGTTTACAATCCGTCCCACACAATTTTGTAGATTAAACATTGTGGTTGAACCAAACTGAACTTTTTAAAGAAGAATCATTTCATCTTTCTAATTAAAATGCAAAATATATATATAATGGTTATCTTTATACTATGCACCAATTATATTCATATTTCTATGGTAATCAGAATATTTGACTTTATAAATTTAATTAATTCCTTCATTATAGTCATTCTATATTTACTTTTATTAAGTAACCATCCTCCCAGTCAGAATTTTATAACTACATTTTCAGATCTCCTTAATTTACCTTACTTTGTCCTTGTTAGAATAAATTGTATTCACTGATAATCACAAATTTGCCCTTCTTTATTGGAATGAATACGGCTTCTTTGGTCTCATGCTAATCATTTGATTCAGGTTCTGGCAGCATGTTAAGTCATTTGGATCCCAATGCTTATGGATTAAGTTTGAAGCCCTTTCCTCAAAGCAGCTCATACACACTGCCTTCTCTGGAGGAGTATGAGTCACAAAATACGTTGAAAAATCTATGTGCTGTTACATTATATTTCTGGGTACCCAGGAAATGTATGTAACTAAACAATACTAATTCTTATCCAAAAGCAGATAATCATAAAAAAAAAAAGTTCTTTCAAACGATCCAATTTTGATAATAGGAAATCCATTAATATATTTCACCACTAATTAAATTAATGGTATTTATCACTGATCAAAGTGTGCATGAAGTTGATAGGTAAAAATGACAAACACCCAATAAAAATATATATTAGAAAGGTATTTGTTATTCAATATTATTCTGTGTACATTTAAAAAATTAGATAGGAAACAAATATGAGATTTGAAAAATGAAACAAAGGCAAAAAAATTTTTCTTCTTACATGATTATGATTGTCCATATGGAAAACTGAAGTAATCTATGCAAGTGATAACATATAAAATAATTGACTCTTACAAAAACTACAGGAATAAAATGAATAAAACATTGTTATTTATGTATAATTAAACCATTGATAACCATGGCATATAATGGAAAAATTGGTCCAAATTAGATAATTAAATGAATTGTTAAATCACTTGAAAAGAACCTAATAAAAATTGTACAGTACAACTACAGAAAAATGAAAATACTCCTGAGTGATTTATTGACAAAAGCTTGGGAATTGAAAAAAATCAAAAGTAGCATAGATGTCTTTACAGAGCATAACCCAAAGTATAGCAAAGGAAAGAAAACCCTCTAAGAATACTCCAAAGCAAGAAGGGAAAAATGTTACCATGAATAAGCAAAAACATAATTTTTTTTATATGTACAAGAATGAAACAGAGTGTATAATTTTTTTTAAGACTTAGGAGCTTAGATTATTGAAAGATGACAAAAAGTAAAAACTATTAAAGACAAATGGCTCATTACTTTTTTTTCACTTATTTTCTTTGTTAAAGAAGTTGAAGATTCCAAATTTGTGAATAAAATACAAGATTCCCATATACTACTCCACTAACAACAACTTACTTTAGTATGGAACATTTGTTAAAATTGATGACAGCAAATATTTATATTTGTACTATTAAGTAAAGTCTGTGGTCTAACAGAGTTCACATTTTTGTCATGCAGTTATTTGGATTCTTTTAGAATTTATTCTGTCACTATATATACAATCTAACATTCCCCCTTGTAATCATATTCAAATAAACATTTCAATGCTGTTAATTGCATTCACAAGGTTGTGCTACCATCCATTACTAAAACAATTCCATCATTCCAAATAGGAGCCCTGTACATTTTACTCTGAACTTCCCATTCCGTACACACATCCCATCTCCTGGTAACCTATATTCTAGATTCTGACTCTATGAATTTCCTTATTATAATTGTTTTAAATCCTGTCCTTTTGTGTTGGGCTTATTTCACTCAACATATCTTCAAAATTCATTCATATTGTTGCATTTATCAGGACTTCATTTTTTTTTAAACCAAAATATTATTCCACTGTATGTATATACCACATTTCATTTACCCATTCCTTATTTAATGGACATTTGGGTTGCTTCAATCTTATGTCAAATGTGAGTAATACCACATAAACATCAGTGTGCAAATATCTTTTTGAGTTCCTATTTTCAATTCCTTTGTGCATATGCCTTGAAGTGGGATTGCCAGTTCAAAAGCTATTTCTATATTTAGCTTTTGGTGGAAGAGTAAAGCTGTTTTCCACAGCAGTTGCAATATTTTACATCGCCATGCCCAGTGAACACATGTCCTTATTTCTCTGCAACTTCAGGAACACTTGTCATTTTCCTTTTTTTTATTTTAGTTTTATAAAGAGTAGCCTTTCTAATGGTTGTGAAATGGTGTCTTATTGTGATATTAGCTTGCATTTCTTTGATTACTAATGATGTTGAGCATCTTTGTATATCCTTTCTGATAGCCCAAACAATTTAAAAAATTTTTATTGCCTCACTTGCAGTTAGTAATATGCATATCAAAATAATGGGAAAATTATATATCATCAATCATAATGTCAAGGAATGTTGGCCAATTATAAATCTGGTGCAATCTGAGCCTTTGAAAAATCCTTGCAGGTCTGAAAATAAATGAGGTAATTTCTTTGATGACATTTTACTTCTGAGGACATTTGTGCTGCTAAATTTGGTTCTAACCCCAGGATATTTACTTATTTAACTCAAGGAGGATTGCATTAAAATAGGAAGGAATCATAGCCAGTCATCCATGGCTCTTAGACTGGAACAAAGTTGTATGTAAGATCATCTACTGCAGTTGAATGAATCTGGCTAAGACATTCTTTAGTCTGCACACATTCTAGCATCTACTTTCCTTTGCAGCCCAGTCAGATGTCTTCACTTCTGTAAGTATTAATTTTATCATCTTTATAGTGGGGATAACACGTCTGACTAGAAAGGAGGTAAAACATATCGATCCTGTCTGAGGTAAGAACACTCTTTTGCAGAAAATTATAATGTAATTTCTCTTATGAGTGCAGATGCAAAAATCCTCAACAAAGTACTTGCAAATTGACCCAACTGAACATTAAAAGAATTATATGCCAGGTGAACACTGGGGATGGGCGGGTATGTGGTTGAAACTACAATGTTCAGAAAGCTCTTTTGGCAATATGACAAGGAAGTGTACTGGTTTAGGGTGTTGGTTTGGGGGAGGCATTCAGGACAGGGTGCACCTGGGCCTGTCTTCTAGTGAATGTGTGAGGGATCATTTTGCCATAGTGTGTTGCCGACACACATAATGAGCAGGAAGCAGTTGGACTCCCATCATAGGGAGACCCACTATGTTCTCAAAGAGAGGGGTGGGTGTCTCTTGAGAGTATGGGTGGTTCCTAATAGGGGAGGACAGACCAAACCCTCAGTGTTGTTGCAAGTAACTATGAATCTTGTCCTTCAAGGAATGAATCCTGGTGGTTGCCATGGGCCCCAAGGGAAGGGGGAGGGAGGAATAGAATAGATGGAAGAGGGGGTATTTAGTTGGCAATGGAAATGTTCTGCATGATATTGCAATGATGGATACAGGCCATGTTAAATTTCATCAAAAAATGTATAAAAGTGTGCAGTCTAAACTCCAAAGTAGGGCCCACTAGCAAGGCACTAAACTCCAGAGCTATCTGCCCTAACACAGGACCTGGGTGTCTCCAGAGCCCCCAGGAGCCCCACTATCTGGGTAATATCCACTTTGAAATTCAATGAGATTCTACTGAGATGTGCATAAGCGTTACCTCAGGGATGACCTCCTGACTCATTTTGAAGTCTCTTAGCCATATAAACTCATTTGTCTTTACCTTTTCCTCCTTTTATTCAAGGTCTTTTTCTAGTTGCATTGCCAGTTGGCACTTGGTAAAAATCCCTCGGTGCCAGGGAGGCTCATCCCTAAGAAATATAAACCATGGTCAGTAGCTATGTTTCAATATTTGTACATCAGTTGTAACAAATGTACCGTCCATGTATAAAAAGCTATTAATATGGGAAGGGAGAAAAGAGGTAGGATGTTGAGTATATGGGAGTCCCCTATATTCTGTATGTGGCTTTACTGTGAGATAAAACTTCTTTGAATAAAAAAATGAAAAAAAAAATAAGACACTGGGGAAGAAATGGAAGAAATTGCCAGTGTACGTAAAGCACAATAGATATTACAGTGATGACAGGCAAAATGTCAAAAAATATTTTTTAATATTTTTCATTATTTTTTTAGTATCAAATGGGTCTCATTCCATGTAAGCAAGGGTGGTTCAACATAAGAAAAACTATTCATTTAATACACCACCTTAACAAACTTAAGGGAAAAAAAACATAAGATCATGTTGGCTGATGCAGAAAAGGCATTTGACATAATCCAGCATACTTTCTTGCTGAAAGCCTTTAGAAAAATCAGAATTAATGGAAACTTTCTCCACATGATAAGGGCATATATGAAAAGCCCACAGCTAATATAATACTTAATGGTGAAAAACAGAAAGTTTTCCTTCTAAGATCTGGAAAAAGACAAGGATGTACAATATCACCACCATTATTCAACATTATACTTGAAGTTTTAGCCAGAGTAGTTGGAAAGAAAAAGAAATAAAAAAACAACCAAATTGGAAAGGAAGTAAAACATTCACTATTTGCAGATGATATGACCCTACGTAAATATGAAATCTTGATAATTTACAACAAAGCTACTAGAGATAAACAAATGGATCTAGCAAGGTGGCAGTGTAAAAGATCAATATGCAAAATCACTAGTGTTTCTATGTACTATTAATAAACAATATGAAGAGGAAACCAAGAAAAATGTATTTACAATAGCAACTAAAAAACGAAATATCTAACAATACATTTAACCAAGTATATAAAAAACTTTTATACAGTAAAATAAAAAACATTGTTAAAAAATCAAATAATATCTAAATAAATGGAAGATTATTCCATATTAATGAATTGTAAGAATAAATATAATTAAGATATCAATTCTATCCCTACTGATATTAAGTTCCAATGCAAAAATGAAAAAGGAAAATATAAAATTTATTTGGATGTGTAAGTGGCCCCAAATAACCAAAAATCATCTTGAAAAAGAAGAATAATGCTAGAGGACATAAACTTCCTGACTTTAAAACTTATTACAATGTTCAAAGCAGCATGATACTGATGCAGGGATAGATATAAAGAAAAATGCAATCAAATTGAGAGTTGAAAAATTGACTTTCACATATATAGCTAACTGAGTTTTGACAAGGTTGCCAAGACCACTCAATTGGAAAAGAAGAGTCTCTTCAACAAATGGTGCTAGGGAACTGGATATCCATATGCAAAAGAAGAAAGGAGGACATTTATGTCACATCATATACAGAAACTAACTGAAAGTGGATTAACGATCTAAATTTAAGAACAATTATTATAAAATCCCTAGAAGATAATGTAGGGAAATATCTTCAGAAACTTGTGATAAGCTATTGTTTGCTAGCTGTTACACCTAAAGCACAAGTAACAAAAGTAGAAATAGATAAATGAAACCTCATCAAAAGTAAAAACTTTTGTAAATAAAAGGACTATACTATGGAAAGTGAAAAGACAACTACTCAGTGGGAGAAAATATTTCAAAACCACATATGTGATAAAGGTTTAACATTCAGACTATATAAAGGAATCCTATAACTCAACAATACAAAGTCAAAGAACTCGATTAAAAATGGGCAAATAAATGATATATTTTTGCCATTGCTGTAAAATATTACAATATTACTGTTAAATATAGTTCATAAGTTACATTAGTTGTAATTTTCCCATGTATCACAATACTCTTAGCACTTTTTCAATTCTAATGGACAATAGGTGTGTATGGAATTTTTCTGTTTGGAGTAATGAAAACATTTTAAAATTGACTGAAGTGATTAGAGCACAAGTTGGTGATGCAAATGAGAGCCATTGTGTGTACATTATGAATGGGTTGTGCAAAGCAAGGTGAGGTATAACACAGTGAATCCAAGTGTTGGAAGATGGACTGTGGTTAACAAGACAAATATGAGAATATTTTCTCCTGAATGATAACATATGTATAATACTAACACAGGGTGTTAATAACTGGGTGAGTTGGGGGAAAATACACCAAATGTAAAATATGAGCTTAGTTAGTAATAATATTTTGCTGAGGCTCTTCCATAGTTTGTAACACATTTTTTCACGCACAAAAAATGCAAGGTGTTGGTAGTGAGGTGATGTTTGGGAACCTTGTATGATACATATTTGTTTTGTAAATTCACACTTTTATTGTATATTTATTGTTTATGTATGTTCATATAGGAACAATATACTTCAATAAAATTTTATTTAAAAAATGGGCAAACTTTGCTACATTAGGCGGGCATAAATTCAAAAGTAAGGCCCATTGATAGGGTACCAAATTCCTGAGATTGTCTGCCTTGCTTATAATGTCTAGATGTCTCTGCAGCCCACTGTTTGAGACACTGTTTACTATGGCAGTCAATGAGATCCTTCAGAGACATGTATATGCTTAGCCCCTGGAATGAACTTCTGACTCACTTTGAAATCTCTTAGCTATGAAATCTCATTTGTATTTAACATTTCCCCCTTTTGGTCAAGGTCTTTTTCCAGATGCATTGTTATTTGGCACTTCATAATCTTCCCTCAGTGCCAAGGAGGATCATCCCTGGGAGTCATGTTCCATGCCAGGGGGATGATAGAGAACCTACATGGTGAGTTTGGCTTAGAGTGGGGCTATATTTGAGCAACAAGGAGGCTTTCAGGAGATAACTCTTTGGCAGTATATAATACTAGGATTAGTTCAATTTCACATAAAAAAAGTCATAAGTACAATCATCAATATCAAGGGCCTGGTTTAATGGTCCATTCTCCTTTGCTAGGTTGCTGCCCATGTACTCAGGAGATTCTTGCTGCTCTATTAGAGAATGTAGCAGGACTCTTCAAGATGGGAATTCAATAATTTTTCAGGTACTGTGTGGGTTTCCATCCACCAAGACAACTCCTCTTGAATACTTTAACATATACATATGTATTAAAGCATGCCCCAAGGCAGTACTCCTTACACATCCCCCATCACCAACACCCCACACCAGTGATGGTCTGCTGCTACAGTTGTGACCATTATGCAATGCAAAACCTCCCCATAACCAAAGCTAAAAAATGAAATTAATTAAAAAATGAAATAATGATAAAAAATAACAAATAAAATAAAATATGTTATTCAAACTGTAAGATCTGTGATATTTTATGTAGAGTTACAATTTCTTCGTATGTTCCCCCAGTTTCTTACTTTTTTTCCTTTATCTTCAAAGCAGCCTTAGGTTACAGAAAAGTCACATAGAAAATATGAGGATTTCCATATACCCAATGACCTCCCCCTTTCCCACTCTCCACTATTAATAACATTTTATATGTGGATGGTACACTTGTTATAATTGATGTACAAATACTTTAGCATTGCTACCAACCATGTTCAATGGTTTACATTATGGTTTACATGTTGCACCATACATTTTTATAGGGTTTGACAAAATTTAAAATGGCCCGTATTCATTATTGCAAAGTCATGCAGAACAATTCCAATGTCCTAAGTATATCCTGTGTACCATCTATTCTATACTTCCCTCACCCCCTAGTCTGAAACCTATGGTAACCACAAAGTTTAATTTTTTAAAGAATAAGTTTCATAGTTACAAGCAAAAATATTGAGGGCTTTACATATTTTCTCTTTTATTTTATTAGGCATTGCCTATGTTCTCAAGAGAGTCTTGCCTTTCCAGTTGAGAACTTAGCAAGACAAACCAAGAAGGGAGTTTCATATTTTCTTGTTTATTGTGAGTCTCCACCCACTGAAATAACACACTTTGACTCATTTATAAATTCCCTGCACATAGATCTTCTGTTTCTTTCATTTGAACCTATAATTATCACTATATTTGTTAAATATATGTCATAGAGACTTAAATCTTTGGTCTCTTCATCTGTCGGATGAGTCCTGAATAGCAGCAGAGTTGCTGTCAACACATACTCTCCAATTAATTGGACTCACCCAGGACAACTAACAAAAGGGGATGATGGACAATGCCCATCCCCAAAATCAAAGAATATCTACAAGTGCAAGCAAGAAAGATACATCCAACTGCAAATGGTGTAATATGGGGTATTTCAGGAACATTGGAACTGTTCTACATGACATTGCAATGATGAATAAAGACCATGATACATTTTGTCAAAACCTATAAAATTGTGTGAGGAGGCAAAGTGTAAACTAGAGTGTAAACTATAGTCCATGGTTAGTAGCGATGCTTCAATATGTGTTCATCAATTGTAGCAAATGTACCACGCTAATGAAAGATATTGTTAATGTGGGAAAGTGTAGGAGGTTGTGATGGTGGGGTATATGGGAATCCCTTATATTTTTAATGTACCATATACGTAATCTAATGTTTCTGTAAAATAAAATATATAAATATTTAAAATAAGCAAAAACTTGAATAGACATTTATACTTATAAGATTTTAAAATGTTTACAAAGCATGTAAAGAGATGCTCAACTAGTCATTAGGGAAATGCAATTTTTATATTGATTGTAACAAAGTTACCATACTAATGCAAAGTGTCAACCACAGGGGGTTATAAAAGAACACTGTATTTTTACATGATTTTCTGTAAACCTACAATTTCTATAATTAAATATATTAAAAAGAATTTTATACAATAAAATTTAACTTTCAAAAATGAAGATAAAAAAAATTCTGAAAGCATATAAAAGCTGCAAATATTCTTCACAACCAGACCCACACTACAAGAAATGTTGATGGAGTCCTTTATGGATAAGCATGATTATATAAAATGGAAATATTAATCTTCACAAAGGCTGAAAGTTATCAAAATGATAAATGATAGATAATTAAAAAACATTGCTTTCTTTTCGTTAAAAACCATAAAAGATAAATGAATGCACATAAATAATAACTATGTATTTTGTGGTTTATAACCTAGTTATTAGTGAAATGGATAACAAATATATTACTATACAAATTATACTATTGGATAATTCTTATGTTATACATGAAGTCGTATATTTCAAATGAAGTTAAGCTATGATGTGTTATAACAATATATTTATAATAAAGTGACAACTAAGATTTGATAACAAAAAATTATAGCTAGTAAACCAACAGGGTAGATATACTTAATTAAAAAAAGGCCTAGAAGGGGAAACAGGGAACAAGGAATAAAGGGAATCAAACAATAAAAATATGATACAATTCAACATAAATATAACAATAATTATAATTGATTAAATAGTTGAACACAATTAAAAGGCAGAGATAGTCTCATAAAATTAAAAACAGACACAAATTTAGATAACTTCAAATTTGTACTTTCAATATAAAGATACAAATAAATTCAAAATATACAAGATAGATAAAAATGTTCATAGTTACACTACTATAAAGTAGACATCAGAACAAAGACTCTTTTCTGGTGTAAAGAAGGCCATTCCACAGCTTTTAATAGGTCAGTCAAACAAGGTAGAATAAATATCCTAATCACTTAACAAACACCACACTTTCAAAATATGTGAAGCAAACTGATAGAATTACAAGGGGAAATAGACATCTGAACAATTATTGTAAGAAACTTTGATCCCTCTTTCTTTTTATAATTTCTGAGTTCAATGATACTATTCTGTATGCATTCAGTCTTTTGAGTATTATGGTAACTTTACTTATAGTCCAGTATATGGCCCAACAGGCCTTTGAAAATGGTGCATAGTTTGTACTTTTGTGGTACAATGTTCTAAAAATATCAAATAGGTCAACTTGGTAAATCGTGTTGTTCAAGTATGGTAAGTATTATTTTATCTGATTATTTAATCAGTTTTTGTGATTCATCTATTAAGCTGTTTGAATACGGTACCCTTTTTGCATTTCTCAATTTTCTTCTCTTAATTTTTCCTTTTCTTATTGTCATATTATGTCTTTATGTGTATAAAATTTTCATGCCATCTTATTCAATGAATATTTCAAATGATATTATTATAAATTATAAAGGTAAAGAGGTCTGTTTGCTTTAGGGAATTGGCCTCCAAATTTGATGGTGCAAAACCAGGGTATAAATTGTTTAGGGTACAAATGGTTTTTATTGAAAATATATAGGAAATCGTATTTAAAATTATTTTACTGCTATTATTTAAATCATATTAATGTTATATATATATATGGGGTAAACACATAGTCATATATATGGGGTACTGTATAATTTTACTAAAAATGCTCTGCAATAAAATAATTGCACACAATATAATAGTTTGCAAAGCATTATAGTTCATCAATAAATGATTATACCAAACAATTTGGTAGTAATCTTAGAATTATGAGCAGTGATGGTGCTGTTTTTTCTTTGTATAATAGTGTTCCCAACTCACAGATCAAGTGATTGAATACAGCAATATAAAATATTGTGCAACTTTTGGATATATTTATTTAATATGTCTAATTATTTTTTTCACCCACTAGTGATTACTGTGCATACAGCAGGCATTTCTGTAGGGATTATGAGTTCCTCATACATGAGAAACCTATAGGAAACTCTACTGAAATCCATATGATGATCATATTATTTTCTAAATATATTGCAGCAATGTAATAGAAGCTTTATAATTGAAATGGAAATAAATTTACCTTATTTTTTAAATTCTTGTCATAAGGAATTGAATACATACTAAAAAATAATTTTAATCTCAAATTTTCTAAACATACCACTGAAAAATTCTTTGTAAATAATATATTTTTTGGATTGGGCAAAATGTATTTATTGAAAATTTATTATTCCATATTATGAAAAACAAGATAAAATATTGTTGATCTAGTTATCAAAGATGCCATCATTGCATGCTTCTGTTTTATTAAGATAAAATTTATCATACGCAATTTAGGGATTTTTAAATTTATTAATAAATAAATGATTATCTCTTTTATAAATGTATAAATAGAGCCTGCAATGTTAATATATAGATTTTCTTTTTGAGGATTCTCTAGATTTCAAAGAGATAATTGGAAAGAAACCTATTTTGTATATGGGTTATAAGCAAAGAGCCTTAAGCAGCGATGTTTCAGACATCAGCATATTTATAATTTTTGGAAGGGAAACCTCAAAACGAAATATGATTATGCTGTTTTTATACTGTCACATAATACAATGACTATCCCTTAGAACATACATTATGGCCCAACAAATTGAAAATAGGCAATAAAATAAATTTTGAGGTATTTTGAAAATCACCTCATCAGGATGTCTTAAAATAATTATCATGTCTAGTTTCATAATAAATTTTTTTTCTCATCCTCCTCACAGCCTCTTTTATCTGCTTGTTTCTAAGACTATAGATAATAGGATTCAATAAAGGAGGTATTATAGAATAGAACACAGAGGTGATAATGTCCTGAATTGTGGGTGATTTGGAAGTTGAATTTACATACACAGTGATGGCTGACGTAAGAAAGACGGTCACCATGAGGATGTGAGGGATACAAGTGGAAAAGGCCTTTCCTCATTCTGTCCTTATTGGAAATTTGAGCACAGTAGAAAATATGCGAATATAAGACATGGTGATGAAAGCAAAACAGCCACCAGCAATCACCAGTGCAGAGATAAAAATTAAAATTTCATTACTTAAGGTGTCAGAGCAGGAGAGCTTCAGGAGAGAGGGAATTTCACAGAAGAACTGATGGACCACGTTGGACTGACAGAAAGAAAGCTTAAAAGTATTGCCAGTGTGGAATCCAAAGTAGGCCAGACCACTGAGTACAGAGGCCAGAGTCATCTGGACACAGACTCATGGGTTCATGATTACAGGGTAGTGGAGGGGCTGGCAGATGGCCACATAGCGGGCAAGTGCCATGATGGTGAGCAACAGCAGCTCTATATAAGAAAACCAAAACACAAAGAAGATCTGAGCAGCACATCCTGTGATGGAGATTACCCTGTTGTCAAGAAGGAAGATGGCACATGCCTTGTGTATGGTAACAGAAATATAGCACATGTCCAAAATAGAAAGATTCTTAAGGAGAAAGAACATGGGGATGTGAAGTTTCTTGTCAAGGGTAGTAACTGCGACAATGAGAAAGTTGCCTATCAGGGTTGCCAAGTACATCAGTAGAAATACCATGGCGTGCAAGACTCTGAGCTCCCATACATCAGAAAATCTTGTAAGCAGGAATTCAGTCACCATGGTGGAGTTTGGCATCTTTAAAAAATGTTCTGTGGACACGGAGAAAGGCAGATAATCCCTAAACAACATGGAGAGTCAGAATGAGGGAAAAAATTAGTCTAAGTACATTTATTAATTGACATTATTTATCCAATATTTTTCTTTTGTAGATCATACTGGTTAGTAGGAAATAACACAGTGTTGTCTTAAGCTCCTTAAGTCTTGTCTCTTCTGTTTCCTACTGCCAGGATAGTGGTAGAAATAAAACAAAATTTACAGAGAAAGATAGTAGATTATAGGCTACAAGGGCAGGGGGTGGATGGAAAGAATATTTATTGCTTAATAAGTACAGATTTTCTTATTTGTGTGATAAAAAATTAGGGTCATGTATGTTGGTGATGGTAGCACAATATTTTGAGTATAACTAGTATCAGTGAATTGTACACTTGAAAGTGGTTAATACAGAGAATTTTGCTAATGTAGATAATTTTATATGTTACTACAAAATATTTTTTTAAAAAGATTCTTTGAAATCATGTAACCATGCTTGTTTAATTTTCATCAAATATTAGTACAGACTAGCTGTAAAATGGGTATATTGAAGGGATATTTGAGTTAGCATAAATAATGTCTATATAAAGTGACAAATTAGAAGTACTTTGTATGTCTTATCACTTAATGTTATTAATTGATGATCAAACAATCTGGATAAATATAGGAAGCTAATATTGCATCAGAGCCTCTCTAAATTTTACATGTGTTTGTGATCCATTACTTGCCCAGAAGGTGCAATATTGTTTTTTCTCCACTTCTGCCACTGTAGTGGTTGAATCTGGAAATTCTCCTTAAGAAATGCTATCTCTGATGACCACATTCTTATTGGCTGCTTAAGTCTCAGGCTTGTAACTATTACCATGTACTCTTTTAATATTGACATTGGTTTCTTCAGTTTCTCTCTCTCTGTCTGTCTGTCTCTCTTTCTCTATAAATATTTACTAGACCCTTGTAGTTTGTTTTTGTTCCTTTCTTAGTGGAGCATAATCAACCAAATGAGTAATATGAGCACCATCTTTTATTTATTTAGAATTCCCTATGTAATTTATTCACTATTAATCACATATTATGTAATGTAATTTTCATTATGACTCTATATTGGGAAATATTATATAGAGTTTAAACGTAAAAATAGTCACTTAAAGCTCAAGAAATTTTATTAAATCATGGAAATATAAGGGGAAGTGCAAGCATTCAAAGTCAGGTTTGTCTGTGCCGCTATCCCTTAAGACATGGCATATTTCCTCCACCAGAACTCCTGAGCTTCCTGAGCTTCACCGTTTCCCACCACACCAATCCCAGGCCTTCATGCAAATTCAACATTTGTCTATCACAGCCTGTCAAGTACTGTGGGAGCCATGAAAGCGTGGTTTTGGCATTTTTAAATTACGGTGGTCGGGTCTGAAATATCCACTCCATTGATTTCCTCCATATTAAGTACTACACAAGAACTGTTCAAACCGATTTTGCTATTACTCCAAATTTCCATATTTCTTATATTTTCTTGGTAGTATGTGACTGTTTCAACTCAGGATAATTTTTTAAACTGTTTTTAACCCATCTAGTACTGTAAAATATCTATTTCTCCCAGGCTTTTCAAAAAGAAAACCATTTATATCTATTTAAAATTCATAAGATATCTTATCATAATAACTTAAGCATTTCAGTGAAAATAATTTATATGAATTTCACTCAATTTTCTCTCTTATTGGCTGCTTTAGAATGAATGGAATTATCTATTTCCAAGACTCCAGTATTCATTCTCTCCCCTCTTGCAATCATGCCAGTCTTTCTCATTAAATGTCATTTTCTTTTCCATTCCTTCCCATATGTTCTTGAACTTACAGAAATGCTTCAGGTTCCCTGTTCAAAAGATTAATTCTGAAACTCTGACCCATTAGATAATATTTTATTTTTCTTCTACTTTCTTTCACTAGCCTTTTTCAAACTAGTTTTTGTCCATCAGTCTCAGGTTTTTATGTGAAACTTAAGAATCTTGCTGCAGGATCTAAGCCTTTCATTCCAATAACTTCTACATCAGAAGACCAAATTTTTGTTACTTCAGTGTCCAACTTCCTGTACTTCCTCAACTCTGTAGTATGATATAAAGATTTCCACCTCTGGTGCCATATCTGTTTTCTCTTCATTCATTTTTATAGTGACTTAGTCAATCATTTCATTAAGGTACAAGTGGATGGGGTCCAAAATCTCCTTTCACAATAGTGAGGTCCAAATTGCACTTTTTATGACTTTCTAAAATCCTTAGTTTGGAATTCTCTTCTTCAACCTCCTCCTCTGCCCACTTTCAACTGTAGCTTCTTAAATATTCTGCTCCCATCTAATTTTCCACCATTGTATAACAATATTTTCCCCTTCGTTTTAAACTTCACTCTGGTTTCCCCTTTATCCTTTACAAAGATTGCATTCAGTATCTAATAATTCTTGCAAGTAAGTAAGGTGCATCTTATATTATTTTTCTTATATAATCTGTCCTTAATCATATCATGATGCAATGTATAAATTTCTGACTTCTGGTAAAATATAATCTGCAATATCTTTTACTCAAAAGAACTCATACTACTTAAAATTGATTGTACATTATTTAAGGATGCAAAACTATTCTTTCATTACTTCCTTTATTTACTAGCATGTACCAAGCATTTATTTAGTTAGGCACCATTCTAAGCCATGGGGAATCAATGGATAAGACATGGTTCTCACCAAATCTAATTTGAACAGAGAAACAAATATTCTAGGAAATGAACACTATATATTGTATAATAATTTATGGTCTCACCTATATGAAATACTTAAAATGAGCAAATTCATAAAGGCAGGAAGTAGATAATAGTTTAGGTGGCAATGGGGAAGTCATTGTTTAAATGGTGTAGAGTTGAGGTGATGATAAATTTGGGGTACTGGAATTTGGTGATGGTAGCAAAATATTGTGAATGTAATTTTTATACCACTGAATTGTATGCATGAATGGGGGTAAAATGGGACATTTTGAGTTGTATATATGTTACAACAATAAAAAGTTTAAAAAATAAATAAATGAAAGAATAAAACAAAAAAAATAAATAAATGAAAACAAATCAACAACAACAAAAAAATTCACAATGAGATACAATCTCACACCCACCAGAAAGGCTACTATTTAATAAACAAAAAGGAAATAACAATTGCTGAGTAGGATGTGGAAAAATATGAACATTCATATATTGTTGGTGGGTATGTAAAATGGTGAAGCCACTGTGAAAATCAGTATGGTGATTCCTCAGAAAGTTAAGTATAGAATTATCAAATGATCTAGCAATTCTTTATCTAGTTATATACCCAAAATAAATGAAGGCAGGAACTCAGACTTTTGCACACTGATGTTCACAGCAGCATTGTTTTCAGTTGTCATATGTTGGAAGCAACCCAAGTATCTATTATAGATGAATGGGTAAACAATATTTGATATATGCATACAGTGGAATATTATTCTTCCATAAAAAGGTATGAAGTTCTGATGTGTACTGCAACATGGATGAACCTTGAAGACATCAGTGTCAGTGAAATAAACCAGACAATACTGTATGACTTCACATATATGTAATAAGCAGAATAAGCATCTTCATGAAGTCAGAAATTATCCTACAGGTTACCAGAGCCAAGTGGGGGAGCAGAACGGGGAGTAAATGCTTAACTTATATGGAGTTCCTGTTTCGTGTGATGGAGAATTTTGGCATGGATGATGGGATGGAGGCACAACTTAGCATACATAATTAACACCATTGAATTGTATGTTCAGAAAGGGGAAAAAAGAGAAATTATATGTTGCATATAAGTTGCCACACACACACATCCATAAAATAGAACAGCACAATGCAAACAACACTAAATAGCATAAATGAAATAATATTGTTTTATGAATTGTAACAAAATATCACAATAATGGAAAATGTTAATACTCAGTAAAACTTTGCATGAGAGACAGATATATGGGATCTCTGTACTTCCTGCATGATGTTTCTTTAAACCTACAACTGTTCTACTTTTTTTAAAAGGTAAAAAAAAAAGATTATATTTGATAATGTCTTGGATCTCTACCAGTTAATTACAAAATACATTAGTTCAGTCAATGAGTTATTAGACTTAGGTCAAATTAGATATGATATATGTCACCATAGATATCTGTACAAAAAAGTCTCAAAGAAATATCTGCAATAACAACCTCTGTATTGCTTCAATATTATTAAAACTTTTCAAAATGAAGATCTCTGAAAAAATTACAAAAATCCTTAAAACACATTCCTTTGGGAGGTAGCTACTGGAAAATGGTTGTACTTCTGCTTACCTATTATTTCCATTTGTACCATTTGAAATTTCTAACTATTATTACCATAGATATTTCCTTCAATACTTTGTAATTTAAAAAAAATACTTGGGAATAATGACCTTACCTTAAAAAGCAATGGATTGATGGGTTGTTTGATTTGTTGATTCAGGAAAACGAAATTCACCACAATTTTCATGGGTCTAGAAATTAGGAATTATGATTGCTAGTATCTTTCCTTGCAACTCATGAAAATAAGTATTTATTTAAAAACATTATGAAGCAATATGATATGAAATATGATGACCTCTGTGTTTTATAAAATATTATGTTTTCTCATAAACCCTGAACATATTTCAGAACTTGAATGAGGTGAAACAGAAAGAAAGAGTTTCCTGCTCACGTGCAAATCTATGCATTTTTGGTAATATGTGAGTAAATAATGAATTTTGAGACACACCTAATTATTTATGAACGTTCCTTTTCATAATGTCACTATAATTTGCAGAGATTTACTATGTTTATGTAATCCATTGAAGAATTGCAGTCTCCTTCACTAACAAACCTTAAAGCACAGTAAATATTCTCCTGGACTTGTCTGTTTTCTTTGATTATTTGAAATGGTGTACATTTCCAGATCTGCTTATCATCGTGCCCTTGACTTCTCACTGAAAATAGAACATTCACCATGCTACATTATACTTCACATTCTTCTTTCCTTGTTTCCTTTTATTTGTGACTGATGTAACCACTTATAACATAGAGTACCTCTGCTACATGTCAGAAGAAAAGGTGGGTGTGTCTTTCAGACTGACTTCCTGCTTGCAAGACTAAAAATTTTATCTTTCTCCTCTCTAGTGGACTTTATTTCAGGACACTGTAAAATGGTTTATTACATTGCTTTTGTTTTTGTTGTTTTGCTGTTTTATCCCAACAGTTTATTTATAACATTGTTTGAGCATATTGAATAAAATGATAGTTCTATATATTACAAGTAGCTATACCCTACTGAGCCAGTTACATTCTGAATATTGAGATCTTATAAAAAGTTGCTTGGCTTTTTCTACAGTGTATATTTTCATACTAATTATCAGACCTCTATTTCCAAATTATAAGAAATAAAAGAGGGTTTTACAGTTTGAACACAGAGGAAAAGAGTTTAATTCACAATTACCAATTTTAGGTTTCTAGATTGAATTTCCATTTATCAGTCTAGCCAAGTTAAAAATCCATGCATTTCAATGGAAGATATTATTTTGCCTTAACTCTGCCATTTTCTTTTTTATTTTCATGTATATATATATATATATATATATATATTTTTTTTTTTTTTTTTAATTTAGGAGGTACCAGGGATTGAAACCAGGAACTCATATATGGGAAGCAGGAACTCAACAACTTGAGCTACATCTGCTCCCTCTACCACTTTCTTGCCTTGTAGTTTTGGTAAACTCTTGAACTTCTTTGAAACATTGTTTCTTTATGTATAGAATTTACAGTAATGCCTACCTTATGAATTTGATATTTACAAAATATTCCAACTAAGAAAGGAACTCAAAATGGGAGTCATGTTGAAAAAAATAAATAAGAATTACAAATCACTGACAAAAGATTAAGCATTGTGATCCCTTCATCACTTATATTATTTTCATCTTAAAATCAAGGTCCTATTGTATATTAACAAGCCAAGAAATGGTAGAAAAACTTACTGCTCTGCCTTTGCTGATGGAACATTCTGTGAAAAAGGAAAGTACTTAATATAAAGAGTTTTGAATGGATTTAAATAGAAACTGTAAAGCTAAGACCATTTATTTACCAATAGACTGGGGACTGAGAGCAGCAGGGGGACTACAAGTACAGAAAAAGGTTTCCTGTGGTATGTAGAAGTTTACATGGGTGTGCTTATCTTTCTAAGTACAATAGCAAGTTACTCACTGCATTTTCGGAAAAAGACATGAAAAACATGTTGCCAATATGAAGAGTTGGGAAAAAAATTTTGTTTATTAATACATGTATTCATTTATTGTTTCATCAATGCACTCATTTAATATTTCATATATTTATACTTAGCTCAATATTTTGATGTGAATTATATGCAGAAACTGGGTTGGAATCTGCATGGCTAAATAAGTAACAAATGCCTGCATGCTCTTTCATAATATATAAGGAACCTCTAGAATTATTCCTGAAATATAGGGCAGTGTATATATTTTATTTTTATGTCACCATTCACTTTACTTTGTACCAGCTGGCAAAGGAAAGAAAAAGGTAGGAAGATGTAATTATTAACTAAATAGAAATATATATACACAAAATAATTATTTCTAATTTTTAAGATAAAGCACAGCCCACTATAATTAAACTTGTGTACATAATTTAAATTATCATTCTACACAGTGAAACCATGAACAGAGAGTAGAGTTGCTCTTATTCCTACCTCTTTTGTTGGCATTGATCCCATCAGGTGCTGTGTTGTCCATTCACTCTGCACTTGCATTAATAATTATCAATTCTGCTAAATCTGATGGAATGAGTTTTCAATTTGATCAGTATAAAAAAAGATGTTGCTCCTATTGTGTGATTACTTTCTTTACCTATATTTTCTATTCTTATTTAATTTGTAATACCTCAAAAAAGTAAGCAGTGCTGGAGAGAAGTAAGTGTGACTCATGGATAGAGGTGAAAAAGAGGAAAAGAAATGAATACTAAACAGAAAATTTATCTTTTCTTATGCAAATAAGTAATTCTGGATTTCTTACATGGATCCAATCCATTTCAGGTACAAGCAATCGGGAGTTGGCATATACAATTGAGATGACTGATATTGTGTGTGTAAATATTTTATTTTATAACAATGACCTCTGTGTTCAGGTTTAGTCAAAAATGTGTGGGCACAAAGACATTAGAGAAAACCCCTGGGAACATAGCCCTTGTTGTCACTAATAGCCATTGCCCAGGGAAAATTTCAAGCAGATAATTGGCTCCAGTTCATGAGGGAAGAGGTTCCAAATAGATATTGTGAATAAAACAACTATTGTATATCAAGAAATGTTAAAATATCTGAACCTGTGAATTTCCTGTTGGTCCTAGGTAACAAGAAGCAGAGGAGAGTCCTGAATTCACAGCTTATGTCAGACGCCTGGAAACCATGGTTTCACTCTAAAGGATGGAATAGTTTTCCTTCTCACACTAGCAAGGCCAAAAAAACAGGATTTCTTTAATGGGTAAACTATCCTCTTACTTTCTTTGGCTGCTCAAAAAAATAGCATGCAATGAGTAGGATTTAACAACGGGAATTTATTAAATCATGGATTTATGGCTGAAACAAAGTCAAAATCAAAGCATTATCAAGATGATGCTTTATTCCCCAAAATTGGCATTTTTAAGCTGGCTGCCTGGCATCCTTGATCCTTGGTTCCTCTGTCACATGGAAATTCACATGGCAAGCTCTCCTGGTTTCTCTGTTATCTTCTGGGTTTCATTGAATTTCAGTTTCTGGATTCCCATGGCATTCACTTTCTCAATTTCATTCCACTAATAAAGGATAAAAATAATAGAATTGAGACTCATCCTGACTAGGGTGGGGCACCTTTCACTTAAGCAACCTCATCAAAGTTCCTTTTTACAAAGGGTTCAAAATTCAGGAAAGAATTAAGATAACAAGTTTATATGGCATAGACACAGCTCCAAACCACCACACAGCCAATTGTCCAAATGTTGATGCATTAGTCAGTGAAAGGGGTGCTGGTGCAAAGTACCAGAAATACCTTTGTAAAAGGTATTTATTTGGGTTAAAATCTTACAGTTACAAGGCCCTAAAAGATTCCAATTCAAGGCTGCTTTCTCACCAACATCTGTTGTCCTATGTTGAAGCAAGATGTTGGGCAAGCTCTTACTTGTCTCTTGGGCCTTCTCAGCTGTTCAGCTTCTCTGTTGTCTTTGAGTGCAAGCTATCAAGCCAATGGTTTATCTCTCCTCCTGGGACTTTAGCTGTTTGAGCCTTCTGTTTTCTGTCAAATGGCAGGACTGAAATGGCCAAGTTCTCTTCTCTTCCATGTCTTCTTCTGAGTTTCTGTTTATATCAGCCCACCAATGGGGTGGAAACTCAACCCTAAGTCATGCTTTACTGATGTGGTCATATCAAAGGCCCTACACTGATTTTATTAAGTAAACTTAAAACCTTTGAATTTTCTACAATGAAAGGATATCACACTTAAAGGAACAGGCCAGTTTACAAACATATTTATTCTCTTTTTTGGGGATATACAAAAATAATCTTAAATGGCCATATTCAACCTTCTGAATCCCAAAAAAACATTGCAATATTCAAAAAAACCTTAAATCAGTAACAATGTGAAGTACAAAATTGCATGTGGTATAGAGGCCCAACCCTCTCAGAACTGTAAGTTGGTGACCTGGCCTTCCCTAATCTATGGGGTACAGGCCCACCCCTCTAGTTATGAGATGTTGAACTCACTCTCGCCAACTCATGAGGAACAGATCAACAAGTCTCAGAGGACTGGGATGGAGACCTCAATCTACCCAACCCTTGGAAATGTGCTCCACCCTCCTGTAACCTAGGTCAGCAAAACTCTCCCTAAACAATGGGCTGGAACAGCCATCCTCTTCAAATGCTTCAAACTCACCCTCTGCATACACATGTGTATGGTTCCTCTCTTGGCCCAAGTAGATGTCTTAATTCCAGATCTCAGCTTCCATGGTTTCCCTATAAAAGCTATTTTGCCTTCCTTCTGTCCTCTCCATTTCCCTTTTACTCCAGGCTGACAGTGATTTTGTTCATACGGTTCTCACAAAAAGTTTGTTGGTTATTATGCCAGGAGCAGAGTTCCAATACATTAGACAGTAAGACTTTCACACAACTCTATCCTGGATAACTGCATTATCAATTCTGACTTACAAGTTCCAAGTTAAGTTTCTCAAATAGGGCACTATCATCTGGGAGCTTGATTTCCAGATGCTTGGAATTTCTGGAATGAGTTTCTGGTTTCATAGTGCCCAACAATTCAGTGATCAGCTTAGCTCTTTCATCTAGCATTTTGCTATAAGCTGCAAGGAGAAGCCAGGCTGCATTTTTCATTTAGTTTAGAAATCTCTTTGGTCAAATTTCCAAGCTCATAATTTTCAAATTCTGCCTTCCATATAACATCAGTAGTCAATCATGCTAAGTTCACTGCAATTTAAAACACAGATCACCATTCTTCCAATTTCCAATAACAGTTTCATCATTTTCTCCTAAGACCTTATCAAAAGTCTCTTTAGCATCCATATTCCTATCAAGAGTCTCCTCAAAGCAATCTAGGCCTTTTCTATCAAGCATGTCACAATTCCTACAAATGATACCCCTTACCCATTTATAAAATCATTCTAGCATTTTTGGTAATTGCAACAGACTGTACCCCACTCCTGGTATCAAATTTTGTATAAGTCAGCCAAAGGGGTGCTGATGCAAAGTATCCAAAGTCTGTTGGCTTTTATAAAGGGTATTTATTTGAGTTAAAAGCTTACAATTTCAAGGCCCTAAAAGAGTCCAATTGAAAGGTGCTTTCTCACCAATATGTTTCCACATGTTGAAGCAAAATCAAGGGTGATCTTTGCCTTTTCTCTCAGACCTTCTCAGCTGCTCATCTGCTTTGTTCTCTTTGACTGAACACTATCAGGTCCATGGTTTATCTTTCTTCCCAAGACTTTAGCTTTTTTAACCTTTTCCCTTCTGTCACATGGCAGGATTGAAATGCCAAAGTTCTCTCCTCTTTCAAGTGTTCTACTTTTCCATTGATATAAATGAGTGTCCATTTATATCAACTCACAAAAGGAGTGGGACTAAACCCTGAGTCACACCCTACTGATGTTGTCATATAAAAGGTCCTAATTTGATTTTATTAAGTAAACTTAAAATTTTTGAATGTACTATGATCAAAGAATATCATCATACTCAGAGGAAGAAGTCAGTTTACAAATATAATCTCTTTTTTGGGATTCACAAAAAAAAAAAAAAAAAAAAATCAAAATGTCACAGTTGTGATCAAGGACTTGAATACCAATAGTAAACCTAGTGCCAAATCCCAGCACAGTATTCTGTTAAACCTGTGGTCACCACACTTCATTTCCTGTGCCTCAGTTTTCCATCTATTAACAAGTTAACATCAGTGTCCACACTCAGAAGCCTTTTTAGAGTGTGGCACATTGGAGGGGCTAAACATTTGGAAGAGTACCTGACACATTATGCCATATTAGGAAGTTTTACAATACCAGTTCTTCAGTTTTCAAAACAATGTTCTAATGTATCAATCAGTTCTTGTGTCAGTGGATTTTCTTTTTCATTTCATGGGATATTCCATCAAAATGAATAGTCCACATTTCATTTACTAATTCACCTAAAAAGGCATATTATCAATTATATCAGATTTTGGCTATTGGGAAACATAAATTTTCTTTAAGTTTGCTGTATATGTTTTGGAAGACATAAGTGCTCATATTTTGGCTATGCAAAAAGGAAGTGATAGATCAAAAGTACATGACTTCCAGGAAAAAATGGCATGAATTAAGACGTAGAGAAAGGGCAAAAACTTATGTGAGGGAGCTGATTTGGAGGTATATAGAATGGGAAAGGGCAATGAATCATCCAGGAGGGAACTAGACAAATAAAGAAGCCAAAGGAAAACCATGAGTTACTTGCCTCTGTGGCAGGATATGGCACATATACCCACCTTCAAAGCAAATAGGCTTGGTAAAGCCTCTGACCCACTGTAACCAATGAAGTGGGACAAAGTGTTCCCTGAGAGGAAGAGGGGTCTGGTGGAGGGTGAAGAGTGTTTTTATTTGGTGAGTTTGGGCAGCTGAGCCCCCTTTAAATGTCAGAATGTTCCTGACCAGCACAGAGGTGGCCACAGGGAGAGGGGACGGGAGGTTTGATCAGGCAGGCTATCACACCCAGCCAACATGGGAGAGAGGAACTAAGGTAGGGAGGGGGTGGAGGCAGGTGCTTAAACAGCCAGGCTTGGCAAACTGTTAGAAGTTTAACCTGCCTGAGGGAAAGGGGTTGGATAGAGCCAGAAATGTTTTCTGAAGCTTGATTAAGCTGTGGAGTCAGTGTAGCTCCGTGGAGGAATTCCTGCCTTGCATATACAAGGTCCCCATTTTGATACCTGGGTCTCCTTAGAGAAGAGATCCGGAGAGTGATCCACCAGGTTATTGTACACCCAGCTGCTACATTGTGAAAGGGAATTTATAGAATGATTTTTTTCTTGTTTTAGGTTTTCTTAGATGTTATTTTTTTCTTTAGGTTATTTTTTTCTTTATTTTGTTTGGTAAAGCCTGGTACATCACCTAAGCAGGGCACGCTGAAGGTGATTGTTGAACACCGGCTGCTGGAGAAACTGTTTAGGGGCTTAAGAGGGAAGCCTGTTTTTCCTGGGATTGGTTGTGTTGTTGTTTTCTTTTGTTTTGCTTCTTGTTTGTTGTCTTTCACCTTTCTTTTCCATTTACTTATTTTTACTAACTTTATTTATTTTCTTACCTTCATTTTTCTATCTTCTGATTTCTGTTCTTTTTCTTTCATTCCATTTCTTTTTGTTTGGATTTCTTTTCCTTAATTCTCTCTCTCTTTTTCTTTTTCTCATTTCCTCTCTTCTTATTATTCTGGTCTATTAATTCATTATATTTTCCCTAATTGTTTCTTCTTTCAATTTTATACTCCAGTTTTTTATTCTTATTCCTTTGTGATATTTTTATTTATTCACTCATATTACTTAATTATGTTCCTAGCCCTTGTACAGTTCGTCTTCTAACTTTTATTGTTATTATTATTCTTTTCCTCTTCTTACTGCTTTCTTTTCTCTTAGCATAATATTTTTTTCGAGGGAACACAGACAATTGCAAGGATATAGAATAAAGTGTATTAGTCAGCCAAAGGGGTGCTAATGTGAAATACCAAAAATGGGTTGGTCTTTATATAGGGTATTTATTTGGGGTAGAAGTCCACAGATACCAGGTCATAAAGCATTAAGTTTCTTCTCTCACCACAGTCCATTGCCACGTGTTAGAGCAAGAAAGCTGCCGGCGTTTGCCAGGGTTCAGGCTTTTGGGGTTCCTCTCTTCCCGGGGCTGCGTTTCTCTCCGGGCTTAGCTCCTGTTTCCTCCACAAAGTCAACTGTAGATGATCAGGCTAATGGCTTGCTTTTTTTCTCCTGGGGCCTTCTTTCCAACATCAAAACTGCTTTTCAAAAGACTGCTTCAACTCTGTCCTTTGCCTTGCCTTTTATATTCAATTCCCCACCCACCAAGGGGTGGGGCTCAATGCCCTAATCATAACCTAATCATGCCCAGATTAACAGATCAGTTTACAAGCATGATCCAATTATATTTTTGGAATTCATAATTACATCAAATTCCCCAACGGTTACAAAAAGGAACCAACTTTCAAAAAAGAAACTTACCTACACTTAAAAATACCAAACAAAATAAAACCCTAGAGTAGAAATTAAGCCAACCAACTAAATAAGCATATCAAGATAAACAGATACATAGGCCCCCGCCTCCCCCCCCCAAAAAAAATTACACGCCATGCTAAGAAACAGGAAGACATGGTACAATCTAATGAACAAACTTAAAAAAGGAGGAGATGCAGAACATGGAACATCTAATCAGAGATGTCTAAACAAATATCATAAACAAACTTAATGAAGTGAAGGAAGAGATAAAGGATATTAAAAAGACACTGGTGGAACATACTGAAGAAATTGTAAAGATAAGTAAAATGTAAGATATGATGGTGATGAATGGCAAAATGCAAGAAATAAAAAATTCACTTGAAGGACATGACAGCAAATTTGACCAGGTAGATGAAAGAATCAGTGATGTTGAAGGCAGTACATCAGAAATCAAACAAGTAGTAGAACAGATCCATTAAAAGATAGAAAAAAATCCAGTAGGGACTTAGGAATTTGAATTACAACCTGAAATCCACAAATTTATGCATTGTAGGTATTCCAGAGGGAGAAGAGGAGGTAATGGGTTCAGAAGGAGAGTTGCAAGAAATAATGGTTAAGATTTTCCCCCAAATTTTAGGGACATGGATGCAGAAGTCCAGGAAGTTGAATACACCCCAAACAGCAATAAACCTAACAGGAATACATGAAGACACATACTTGTCAAAATCTCCAATGATCAAAACCAAGAGAGAACACTGAAAGCAGCAAGAGAAAAGAGATCATCACATGCAAGGAAAGCTCAAAAAGAGAAAGTGTTGATTTCTCATCTGTAACCATAGAGGCAAGAAGGCAGTCATATGACATAGCTAAGGAGCTAAAAGAAAAAAACCTTCCAGCCAATAATTCTGTATCCAGAAAAGCTGGCATTAAAAAATGAGGAAGAGCTCAAAATATTCACAGATAAAGAGAAATTAAGAGAGTTTGTTAACAAGAACACTGCTCTTCAAGAAATATTAAAGGGAGTTCTTCAGGTTGAAAGGAAAAACCAGGAAAGAGAGGGTTAGAGGAGAGTGTAGAAAAGAAGATTATTGGTAAGAATAACTAAAGAAGATAAAAAGAGAGATAAAAACAACATATAACATATATAAATGTAAAGAATATATGGCTAATGTAAGTAATTCCTTGATATGAATAATATTGAAGGCTAATGGATTAAACTCAACAATCAAGGGACACAGTTTAGCAAAATAAAGGAGGAAATATCACCCATCTATGCTGCCTACAAGAAACTCACCTTAGATCCAGGGACACAAGGAAGTTGCAAGCGAATATTTATAGCCAGAAGTACCTACATTAAAAAACAAGAAAGAGCTAAAAATAAAGACCTACCTGGATACCTGGTGGAATTAGGAAAAGAACAACAAACTAAGCCCAAAGCAAGTAGACAGAAGGAAATAACAAGAATTAGAGCAGAGCTAAATGAAACTGAAAATAAGAAAGCACTAGAAAAAATAAACAAAATCAAACACTAATTCTATGAGATTAATAAAATTGACAAACCCTTAGCTAGATTAATAAAGAAAAAAATAGAGAAGATGCAAATTCATAAAATAGGAAATGAAGAAGAGGCTATTACCACTGACCTAACATAAATAAAGAGTATCATAAGAAGATAGTTTGAAAAATTGTATGCCAATGAAATTGATAACTTAGATGAAATAGACAATAAACAATACAATGATGCTCACTATCACTGCTCCTACTTAGCATTGTGTTAGAGGTACTTGCTCAAGTGCTTAAGTAAGGAAAAGATATAAAATGCATTCAAATTAGAAAGGAAGTAATAAAGATCTCACTATTTGCAGATGACATGATGCTATACATAGAAAATCCTGAGAAATCTACAACAAAGCTTCTTGAGCTTATCAACAAGTTTATAAAAGTGTCAGTTATAAGATCGATGCACAAAAATCATCAGCATTTCTATGCACCAATAATGAACCATCTAGGAGAAAACAAGGAAAAAATCCATTTACAATTGCAACTAAAATTATCAAACACTTAGAAATGACCTTAACTAAAGATTTAAAGGACTTGTAGGCAGAATATTATACAACATTGTTAAGGGTAATCAAAGGAGCCCTAAATAAATGGAATAATACTCCCCTTTCATGGATAGGAAGATTAAACATCATTAAGATGTCTATCCTTCACAAACTGATTTACAGATTTAACGCAATCCCAATAAAAGTAAACACAACATTTTTTTTACTGAATAGGAAAAGCTAACTATAAAATTTATTTGGAGGGGAAAAGGGCCCCAATTAGCCAAAGACATATGAAAAAAGGAAAATGAGATTGGAGGAACCTAACTTGAAAATATACTACCAAGTTTTAGTGGTCAAAACTACGTGGTAATGGCACCAGGACAGACCTAGTGACCAATAGAAGGGAACTGAGAGTTCTGATACAGATCCACACATATATGGTTAACTAATATTTGACAAGGCCACCAAGACCATTCAACTAGGAGAGAATGAACTCTTCAACAAATGGTACTTTGAGAATTGGATATTCATAATTAAAAGAATGGGAGAAGATCACCATTTCACATTCTACACACAATTTAAATCAAGATGTAACAAAGATATAAATATAAGAGCCAAGACCATAAATCTCCTGGAAGATAATGTAGGGAATCATCTACAAGATTTGAAGTAGGAAGCAGTTTCAAAGATTTTACACACAAAGCATGAGCAATGAAAGAAAAAATAGATGGATGGGACCTCTTCAAAATTAAAACCTTTTACACTTCAAAGGAGTTTGTCAAGAAAACAAAAAGGTGGCCTACTTAATGGGAGATAATATTTTGTAGCCATCTATCCAATAGGGGCCTAATATCCAATATATGTAAAGAAAACCTACATCTCAAAAAATAAAAAATAAAATAAAAAATTAATAAAAGACAATCATCCCATTTAAAAAATGGGTAAGGTATTTGAACAGACACTTCTTCAAAGAAGAAATACAAATTGCTAAAAAGCACTTGAAAAGATGCTCCACATCACTAGCTATTAGGGAAAGGCAAATCAAAACTTCAGTGAGATATCATCTTATGCCCATTATACTGATGGCTATTAAAAATACAGAGGACTACAAGTGTTGGAGAGGATGTAGAGGAAGGGAAACACTTATCTATTGCTAGTGAGAATGTAGAATGATGCAGTCATTGTGGAGGACTGTTTCGCACTTCCTCAGGAAGCTAACTATGTGGGTGTCATATGATCAAGCAATCTCACTGCTGAGTATATATCCAGAAGAATTGAAAGCAAGGACACAAACAACACATGCAATCCAATGTTAATAGAAGCATTATTCACCATTTTCAAAAGTTGGAAGCAACCTAAATGCCCATCAATAGATGAATGGATAAGTAATTTGTGGTGTATACATACAATGGTATATTACTCAGCTGTAAGAAGGAATGTATTATTTACACATGGGATAGCAAGGATAAATCTTGAAGACCTTATGTTGAGGGAAGTAAGTTAGGCACTGAGGGACAAATACTACATATTTTCACTGAGATGAAGTAAACAAATTGAGCAGACACATAGAGGTAGTTAGGAAGATAAGTTTACAGGAGACAGAAAGGTAGTAGAGAGTTGTGAGCCAATGCCCATATGGGCAAAATCTATGATACGGTGGAAGGGTGTAGTTGTGTGGTGGATGGGTGTGACAGTTGTGCAATGATGCTATTGGATTCAGCAGTGCTGATCTGTGAGGGGGGTAGGGTGGTTGGTTGGGGCTGGAATATCCACTGAACTAGGGAGAGGGTTGAGAGAAGGAGCAGGGGAACTCTGCAAGTCTGTGATTAAAATTATAACATTGAGAATGTTCTTTTGGTAAATATGGCAGAGGATTATCATTGGTGTAGGGTGTTGGATGTGAGGGGGTGTATATAGCACAGAGTGCACATGGGGCAGGCTTCTGTGGAATATGTAAGTGTTCATTTTTTTTATAAGGTGTTATATCAGTGGGTGGTGACACACACAATAAACAAGAAAATATTAAATTCCCATCTGGAGAGTTCTGCTATGTTCTCAAATAAAGGGGCAAGTGTCTCTCAAGAATATAGGCAGTACATAATAAAAGAGACCAATATATCAAGCCCTCAGTATTATTGAATTATTGAAAGTAACTACAAATCTTATTTTTAAAAAAGTGAAACTTAGTGGTTACCATAGGTCCTGATGGAAGGGGGTGGGAAGAATAGAATAGATGGTACATAGGGCATTTTTAGGGCATTAGAATATGACTGAATGACCTTGCAACAATGGAAACAGGCAACTTCAAATTTCTTCAAAATTTATAAAAGTGTACATTTCAGGATGTAAATTATAATGTAAACCATTGACATGGTTAATAGCAATGCTTTAATATTTGTACATCAAATCTAACAATGTACCATTCACATGTAAAATATTATTAATAGTATAGATTGGAAAATGTTGCAAGAAATGAAAGGAAAAATAATAATAAAATAAAATTTAAGGCAATCAGTTACCTTTATTAGCTCCCTCTCCAAGGCCTTTGGAAACCAGTCTACACCCCATTATTGGGAGGATGTTGAGTATATGGGAATCCCCTATAGTCTCTATGTGACTTTACTGTAACCTAAAGCTTTTCTGAAGATAAAATGAAAAAAAAAAGACACTGGGGGAATAAATGGAAGAAAATCTCACTGTACATACAAGACAACGGATCTTACACTAATGAAATACATAATGCCTAAAAACAGTTAGTTTCATTTTTTATTTTTTTATTGTTTGTATGTTTTACATTCTTTTTAAAACTGCCATTATTGTTTCATTTTCTCATTATTTTTATTGTGTTATTTTCGATAGATTTTGGATCACAGAAGGATCACAACTGTGGCAGGAGAGGAATATTGGTGCAGGGTGTTGGTGATGGGGAATACATGGCAGGGGGTTCATCAGTGGCATGCCTCTAAGGCATATAAATGTGCTCAAGGTTCAAGGGGCATTGCCACTGTGGGTCGAGATCCACAAAATAACTGAAAGAATATACAATTCCCATCCTGGTAAGTTCATCTACATTCTCTAATGGGACAGCAAGAATCCCCTGAGTACAGGGGCAGTGCCTAGTGAACAGATACAGACCATTGCCCCTGGCCCTTGATATTGATGATTGTACTTATGAACCTTTTCTTCTGAAATTAAAACTTAACCTAGTATTATATATTGCCCAAGAGATAACTCCTGAGGGCCTCCTTGTTGCTCAAATATTGCTTCTTTCTAAGCCAAACTCAGCATATAAATGCATTAACTTCCCCCTGGTATGGGACATGACTCCCAAGGATAAGCACAGAGAGATTGCTACTAAGCACCAACTAGAAATGCAACTGGAAAAAGACTTTGAAAAAAAGGGGGAAAGAGTAAAGACAAATGAGTTTATATGGTGAAGAGACTTAAAACTGAGTCAGGATGTCATCCCAGAGGTTATGCTTATGCACATTTTAGCAGGTTCCCGTTGCCTGGCATAATAAATATTGCCTTAAACAGTGAACTCCTGAGGGCGCTAGAGACATCCAGACATTATAAGCAGGGCAGATGGCTCAGGAGTTTGGTGCCCCGCCAGTGGGCTTTACCTTGTAATTTATGCTTCCCCGTGTGATAGAGCTGGACTCATTTGTTGTTTCCCTACACATAGTTCTTCCACCCCTTCTATTTGAAAGCAGTCTCATTTGGCTGGAACACTGAATGCATTAAACCCTAGCATCTGGGGTCTGAGCTGAGATATCCACCAAAGAGCACCATCTGCTACAACACCAGAAAGTTGCATGAAATGAAAAGAAAAATAATAATAAGATAAAATTTAAGGCAATCAGTTACCTTTATTGGCTCCCTCTCCAAGGCCTTTGGGAACAAGCCTGCACCCCATTATTGGGACTTTAGCCCTGGTTTGAGAAATTAAATAGGAGCAATTATAAACATATGGAACAATTTGAACCCAGAGTCAAAGTAAAATAGTAGCACACAGCTACTTAAAGTAACTCCCTAAGCAAGAGACAAAAACTGAACCTCAGAGAAAATGCAGTATCAAAATCAGATGCTTAGACACCAGAGAAAAATTCCAAACCATACTAAGAGATGACTCAAAGGAACAAATCAAAGTTCCAGATGAGACACAGGACTTGAAACAACTAATCAATGAGTTTCATAAAATCTCCTAAATCAAAAGAAATAAAAGATTTTAAGGATATGCTGGTTGAAGACAAAAAATTGAAACCTTAGTTAGAAAAATAGCTTATGGGAATGAAAGACCCAATAAGTGAAATTAAAAATACTCTATAGGCATACAACAGTAGATTTGAAATCATGTAAGAAAGAATCTGCTAAGTAGTGGACAGAACAGCTATAATTGAAAAGAAAGAAGAAAAGCGAGAGAAAAGAATGGGAAAAAATTGAGCATAGGCTCAGGGAGTTGAATGATAGCATGTAGCACACTGACATATGTGTTATGGCAGTTCCAGAAGTAGAAGTGAAAAGAAAAGGGGCAGAAAGATTATTTCAGGAAATAATGGCTGAAAATTTCCCAACTCTCATGAAAGATATGAATGTAAATATCCAGAAAGCAGAGCATACTCAAATTAGAATAAGTCTAAATAGAACTAAATCAAGACACATAATATTAGGAATGTCATATGCCTATGATAGAGAAAATTCTGAAAGCAGCAAGGGAGAAGAGAAACATCACATACAAGGGACAGCCAATAAGATAATGCAGATTTCCCTTCAGAAACCATGGAGGTGAGAAGGCAGTGGTATGATAATATTATGTTACTGAAAGAGAAAAATCGCAAGCTATGAATTCTTTATCTAGCAATTCACACCTACAAATATGATGGTGAATTTAAAATATTCATAGATATACAGGAACTAAGAGAGTTTGTAAGTAAAAATCCTCTGCAGGAAACACTAAAGACAGTTCTGCAGGCAGAAAAGTAAATACAAGAGAGAGACTTGGAAGATAGTGTAGAAGTGAAGACTACCAGGTAAGGTAGCCAAAAGGGTAAAAAGATGGACAAAAACTAAGATATGACATATGAAAGCCAAAGGATAAAATGGTTTTAGTAAGGAATGACTTTACAGTAATAACATTGAATGTTAATAGATTAAACTCCCCAATCAAAACACAGAGGCTGATAGAATTTGGATAGGAATATATGAGCCTTTCATATGTTGTGTGCAAGAGACTCACCTTCAACCCGAGTATGCAAATTGAATATGAAAGGCTATCAAAGGATGTTTCATGCAAATAATAACCAACAGAGAGCACGGGTAGCTATACTGGTGTCAGACAAAACCGATTTTAAATGAAAAAGTGATAGGAGAGGCAGAAGGCCATTATATATTAATAAAAAGTACAATCCACAGGAAAGGAGAAACAGTCATAGATATCTATGCACCTAACCGGGTTGCCCCAAAATACATGAGGCAATCTCTGGCAAAACTGAAAGGAGAAATAGATGCCTCTAAAATAATATTTGGAGACCTCAACATGCCACACACATCGATAGATAGAAATAGACAGAAAATGAACAAGGAAACAGAGAACTTGAGCAATATGATAAATCAATTGGTCCTGTTAGATACACATAGAACATTGAACCCCAAATCAGTAGGTTAAACATTCTTCTCAAGTGCTCATGGATCTTTCTCCAAGATAAACCCCATGTTGTGTCTCAAAACAGCTCTCAATAAATTTAAGGAGATTGAAATTATACAAAGCACCTTCTATGTCCATAATGGAATGAAGCTAGAAATCAACAATAAATGGGAAAGGGGAAAAACGAAAATATATGGAGATTAAACAACACATAATTTCAGCTATTTTAATATGAATAGCTAGGAAAAATTGAAAAAAATTAGCAAAAATATAAGGTAACTGATAAGATTTTTGCATGTGTTACAAGATGCAATATGTTTAGAATATGTTGAGATTAAGATGATAGTAATATACTGAAATGATTTAGATATCTTAGATCAGAGATATAGAAAAGTAAGTCCTCTGCTTGGAGGGACAGGTGGAAAGAAGAGAGAATATGTTCACAAAATATCAGACAAGTGGAGAAATATAAAAATGGAAATTAAAGTTGAAGAAGAAAAGTGCAGTGATAAAGTTAAGCAGGCATAAATGATACATGTGAGGATAAGCAGGTAGGCAACTTAAGTAAAGAAAATAAGAGGAATATCTACAGATAGTTTGATACAGATAGAGAAAAAGAAAATCAGATATAAATATGAATAATATAGATATACATATATATGAAATATATAGATATAGATGGATATAGGTATAGATGTAGGTATTGCTATGTGTATGAATATTGATGTTAATATGGATATCAATATGGACATAGAGAAAGTGACTTTTGACCCAAATTTACTTGAGACACATCCAGTTTATATCACTTAAAGCAGTGAAATTATTTTCTTTTGTTTTAACTCAAAGATGTCTATTTTTGGGTGATATTTTTTTGTATTCCCCAAAGGTAGACATAGATATATATGTATGCAGAGTCATAACTAGCATTATGTTACAAATGTGGGAGAGGGCTATAATCTGTACAAATACATAAGCATGTTTCCATATGTATATAGATATCTACATAGTTTTTCTTTCTATGAATTCTTACAATTATTCCTATGAAGTTAATCTCAGTAGAGTGCTAATTAAGTAATTTTATAAATTTTATGTGATCTGTAAACATTTTTTGTGACATAAAGTCTTTCTGAAGACTCCTTTACCTTCTGTGTTTTTCAAGCTGTAGATGATGGGGTTTAACATTGGGGTGATAACCCCATACAGTATTGAGATGAGCCTCTCTGGATAGGGAGTGTTTACTAGAGAAAGGGCTGATATATGTAAATATCACTGTGCCATGAAACAGACCCCAAGGAGGTATGGAAAAGGCTTTGTGCTTCCTTTCTGCTGACTGGATCTTGAGGATGGTTGATACAATGTAGATATAAGAGATAAAGGTGATCAGAAAGGCACTGATTCCCAAGACACCAGTTTCCACTAAAACAAGCATTTCTGCCATATACATGGAAACAGAAGAGGACCACCAATTGTGGGATGTCACACTAATATTGGTTAACCTGACTGGACTTACAGAAAGGCATAAAGTGAACACTGTATGTAGAAAAGAATGAAGAAATCCTGCTGCCCAGGTTCCAGCTGTCAGCTGGGCACAGCGTAATTTGGTCATGACGAGGGTGTAACGAAGTGGGAAACATGTGGCCACATACCGGTCATAAGCCATGATGGCGAGAAGAAGACCTCTCTCCCTGCCAGGGCCACAAGAAAACAGAGGTGCAAAACACATACAACGAAAAAAATGCTTTCCTTCTCAGTCAGGACGTTTTCAAGCATCTTGGAAACAATAGATGATGGCAGAATACTTACAAGAGGGACGAATTTGCCAAGAAACAATGCATGGTGTGTGCAGCTTTTTCTCAATCCCAATGGCTAGGAGAATGGTACTATATCCCATCAAAGTGATCTGATAGATGACAGCAAAAACTACCAAGAGAGGATAGCACACCTCGGGAAAATCAGAGAGCCCTATGAGGATAAATTCATTCACCGTAATGAGATTATAGACATCCATCTCCTGTCTCTACAATGCTCTTTTTAGAGCAAATGAAATCAACAGAGGTTAAAATGAAAAATACTTAGGAGCCTAGTCATGAGAAACACTTGGGATTTAGTTTGGATGTGGTTGATGAATTGTGTTAGCCCTATTTGATTTACAGATTTCAATAATTAGAATTGTTGACAAAACATCCAATGCTTTTATGTTATTTCTTGGAATATTCATACTCAGTTCCATAACAAGAAACAATTGTTGATCCTTCCTTTATGTATGACCATTAGCTTATCATATGCTCAAAGACTATACCTTAATACAAATTAAATGCATATTTAATGCATATTAAATGTACCCTATATAATATAAATAAAACCTAGTTGTTATGTCTTCATGTGACCCAAACAAGAAACATATATTTACATATATATTGAATTTCCTTTACCCTTGAAACAAATATTTGATAATATGGGGTTTATAATTCATATATAATATTAGCACATATTGCTCTAACCATTTATTTTCTAATGACATTTCAGTATATCATAAAAGCCCAAATCATCAGAATGTTTATAATTTCCAAGAATACTTTAATATAATTGAATGTTGGTAAATGGATATTTATGTAGATTTTTTCTGGCACTTTAAAAACTTTCTTTTTGTTTGTTTAAATTGCCTTCATGTTCTACTTTTATTTCTCATGTAGAAAATATTATGTCACTTTGTGCATCATAAATAATAGCAGAGAAGAAAGGGATGATTAGAGAGAGGCAATGAAGGACATTTGGAGCAATTTAAACTCCATAGTAGATAATTTATATCTTAATTACAAATTGTAATTAATTACAATAAGATTCACCACAGGGTTCCTTAAATGATCATTTTCTTTTTATATTTGTGTGTTTTCACATAACAATAACTATATGGAATGGATAAAGAAATAAAAAGTAAACAAAAAGAAAAACAAGAACAGTGCTTTAGAGGTTATTTTTCATAAAAAGTGTATACAATTAAATTTATTTAGAAATGTAATTTGTACAGAATGGTTATTTAATTGCAGATAATTGACATATGAATGATATGCACATATACACATGCAAACACAGATGGTATACTACAAACCTGGGAAAGATAATTTGTTTTGTATTTTAAAAAATCAAATGTGCAGTGTATTATATAAAATTAAATGAAAAATAGATTTAGAAAATAAATTGCAAAAGTCAGTTTCTCTTGTTCCTCTATACTACCACCCACCCCTCATTTCTTTTACCTGGTGGAAATTCTTCATTATTTATTATCTCAGAAAAAATGTATAGCATTAATAATGCTAAGTATATAAAACAGTTTTTAAGCACATTCTGCCAATTTTTTTTCTGCTAGAGAGATATAAATATTTCTGAAATTAATTGGAAGATGTTATTAATTTATCCTTAACAGCACTGTTAATATTTCTAGCCTTTCCTTTCCTTAAACAGAACCAGTTCTGAGTCCTACTTTAGAGACAAACTCCTTCCAGTGATGCTGTCTAAATAGTGAAACTGTGCAAAAAAAACTTATATTAAGCACAAAATGATTAGATAGCATTATACAGTGAACACATATTCGTTACATGAGTGAATAAAGACTAAAACAAAGGAACATCTGCAGCATTAATTCTCAACTCAAATGTTTAAGATTCTACAAAGTATTATATATTATATTTTAATACTTTGAAAATATAATGGAGAATATAAGAAATTAAGGGTACTTTTTTACAACAAACATTAATATTTTGACAGTAAATGTTAACGTTAATATTAAATAATTATTTTCCTTTATATCCACACTTACTAATTTGCCTTAATTTTTCTAAACAAGGATTATGGATTATGAGAAATATGTCAAAAACCTCCTGAGAAAAATAGCAGCGGGGTTCCACATCAGGCTACACAATCAATGTATAACACATTTTCCCTAAATTTTCCCCTTGATGTATAAGTTTGTTAAGTCAAACTTTTTGGCACAAACAAAAAATAGAATTTGTTCATGTGGGGAGGGAACTTATTAAACAAACCCCACCTTTTTAAGAAAACATAATTAAATCCCATATAATTAGAAAAGTAGAGCTGATTTTTTAATAATATATTATTCAGGAAAAATTTCTATAACCTTCCTTATTAACCCAATGGATCCATAGTTATATGCTAAAGAAGCAGAAAGTCCTTATAAACATCAACCTCCTAGCTTGCTGTGTGAGATTACTAGGTGTAACTAAGCATACAAATACATAAATTATACACATTGAAGTCATCATTAAAAAAAAATTATAAACAGCTAATTATCCAAGAAGTAACCAAAGCAAGACGCATATACCTAGCATTAACCTTATATTGGAAATTAACCAGAAATTAAGCTTTCTTATATCATTTGTGTGACTTACACCTTTTCATATAGTAAATAGCAAACATACCATTTTTGAAGCTTCTCCCTCTAACAAAGGGTTACTTCAAGTTTCCACTAGATAGAGAAAAAGAAAATGATTCCATAAGCAAAATTATCATAAATAGATCTTAGATCTTTTGATAAGTCAAAATTTTAAATTTAATACATCAATAACAAGGGGACCTTACATATAAAATATCTGAAAAATCGGCTATTTGTCTCTTAAAGTACATTGCTAAAGAAGAGTTCTTTCACCTATCAGTTTAATCCAATGGGCCAATAGTGATAAACTAAAGGAATGGAAAGTGCCTTTCTAGAATGAAGTCTCTCTCCTTAGGCTTTGTGAAATCCTTGTTGACCATTATTATCTAGGCATTATACATCTAGGTGCATGGGTCAGAAACATGCTTTAGATACAAGAAAAAAATTGCATACTAAGGTATTGAGCACACTTGTAAGTATATGCATATTTTTAGACTGAAACAATTTTTATATATTTATTTAGCCACCAGCTCTTATATTATTAAAAATACACACTTTCTCTTACCTAATTAATATTTGATATCAACAAATACCTTATATTTAAAATTTTTAAACCACACCATTTTAATATCTTTAAAAGCATCTAATGTTTTCAGCTTAGAAAATCCAGAAGTTAGCACAGAATTTTCTTTTTCCACAATTTCAGAGAATTCATTGCCAATACAAGGTTTCAACAAGATGAAAATAAGAATTTCTAGGCAAGAAAACTGCATCAGGAAAGGTAAACACACACCTCACTTAAATGGAGAGTTCATATTAGAAATTATTCTATAATTAACATTATGTCACATTCTCCTTTGGAAAAGCAACAATTAAGACTCTAGAGGGAATATTCTTCTTTTTTTGATAAAATTGAATACTACCAACCTTATAATGGGTACTCATTTTATAAATAATCAATTGAATATGTTGAAAAAGCAAACTAAATTGTAGAAGTGTGACGATTTTGTTTATTTGAATAACTTAAGTAAGATACAGCAAACTTTTTCCAGGAATTATATTGCCAGAAAAAATAAATTATAAATTTATTTATAAATAAATAAATAAATGACATATCCTATGTCATTAGGATATTTAAACTGCAACATGAAATAATTTTCCCATAAAATATGATTATACAGTCAACTTGCTATAAATTTTTATTTTTCATGAGAGACAGGTAAACTATAACACTATTGTGATGGTATTAATACATATTTTTATATTAATATTATTCACTATGCACCATGTAATATTGATTTGTTACAACCACTTAGATCCAAATGTGTGGGATTTGGATCTTATTTTAAAATACATCACCTAACATAAATTTCCAGCAGGGCATTGATTATCTAGGACCTTGTATGTTATCACAAATTATTTTAATTAAAATCACACATGGTAAAATATAAATTTCATGACACAGAAGTTCACACCAATTCTTCTAATTGCAATTAAACATCAGCAATACCTCAAATACCAAATTAGAATTTCTTACATCCCTTTTTGTTTTTATAATTCCTATATCCCATATTGATAATCCTGGTTCCTAAAGATTTCATTATTTTCACTCATTTTCTATAGCTGGTGGTCAATACCCACTAATTTTGTAGTTATTCTATGTATTAGTCAGGGTTCTCTAGGGAAACAGAACTGAAAGAAGATATCTGTAAAAAGTATGGGATTTTATCAACACCGTAATTTTTAAGGAACTGGAAAAACTGACTACAAAATATATTCGGAAAGGTAAGAGGCCTCGAATTGCCAAAGACATATTGAAAAACAAAAATGAAGTTGGAGGTATCACATTACCTCACTTTAAACATACTACAAAGCTACAGTGCTCAAAATTGCTTGGTATTGGCACAAGGATAGACATACTGACCAATGGAACCGAATTGAGAGTTCTGATACAGATCCTTGCATATACAGTCATCTGATATTCGACAAGGCCACCAAGCCCACAAAGTTGGGAGAGAATGGCCTCTTTAACAAGTGGTGCTTGGAGAACTGGATATCCATATCCAAAAGAATGAGAGAGGAATACCATCTCACACCTTATACAAAAATAAACTCAAGATGGACCAAAGATCTAAATCTAAGAGCCAAAGCCATAAAGATCTTGGAAGATAATGTAGGGAAACATCTACAAGACCTTGTAATAGGAAGTGGTTTCATGAACTTCACACCCAAAGCACGAGCAGCAAGAGAAAAAATAGATAAATGGGATCTCCTCAAAATTAAAAACTTCTGCACCTCAAAGGATGTTATTAAGAAAATAAAAAGACAGCCTACCCAATGGGAGAAAATATTTGGCAACCATATATCTGATAGGAGCCTAATAACCTACATATATAAAGAAATCCTACATCTCAAAAATAAAAAGACAAACAACCCATTTTAAAAATGGGCTATTCACACGATGGAATATTATGCAGCTGTAAGAAGAAATGAAGTCATAAAGCATATGGCAACATGGATGAACCTGGAGGACATTATGTTGAGTGAAGCAAGCCAGATACAAATGGACAAATACTGTATGAATGCATTACTATGAACCAAATATATTGTGTAATATATTGTTTGATTCAAAAAAGAAAAAAATTTACATGTATCCATTACATTTAATTGAAAAATGTATATATTTATTCAACTGTGTTTGCTTTTTAGTTTTTAATTGTTTATGTTTTCAATTATTATATGTACAAAATAAAGTTAAAAAAAAATGGGCAAGTGACCTGAAAAGACACTTCTCCAAGGAAGAAATAGAAATGGCTAAAAAGCACATGAAAAAATGCTCGACATCGCTAGCTATTAGGGAAATGCAAATCAAAACTACAATGAGATACAATCTTACACCCATCAGAATGGCAGCTATTAAGAAAACCGCAAACTATAAGTGTTGGAGAGGGTGTAGAGGAATAGGAACCCTCATCCACTGCTGGTGGGAATGTGAAATGGTCCAGCCACTGTGGAGGACCGTTAGGCAGTCCCTCAGAAAACTAACGATAGATCTTCTGTATGATCCAGCGATTCCACTGCTGGGTATATACCCAGAAGAATTGAAAGCAAAGACACGAACAGATATATGCACGCCAATGTTCATAGCGGCATTGTTCACAATTGCCAAAAGTTGGAATCAACCCCGGTGCCCATCAACAGATAAATGGATAAACAAAATGTGGTACATGCATACAATGGAATATTACTCAGTTGTAAGAAGGAGAAAGTGCTAACATATGGAATAACATGGATGAATCTTGAAGACCTTATGTTGAATGAAGCAAGCCAGGCACTGAAGGATGAACAGTATATGACCTCACTGATTTGAATTGAGGAAAGTGAGCAGTCTCTGAGAACCATTGTCTGAAAAATAGGTTAACAAGGGAGAGAAAGAGAAGCGAAGGTTGTGAGCCATCACCCATATGGACATAATCTATGGTAAAGTGATAGAGTATAGTTGCATATTGAAGGATAGGACAGATGGTTAGTGATATTACTGGGTTTGGTGGTGCAGTGTTGACAGGTGGGTAGATTAGAAAGGGCAGGTTGGAATACCTAGCATACTGGGGGAAGAGATGGGAGGGGGACTAGGTGAACATGGGATTTGTGGGTATAATGTTGAAAATGCAGGAGTGGGAATGCTCTTATGGCAATATGACAAGGTAGTGTCACTGGTTTAGGGTCTAGGTTGGGGGGGCATTCAGGATGGGGTACATCTGGAGTAGGCTTCTGGGGAGTGTGTGAGTGTTCATCCTGTCATAATGTGTTGTGTCAGGGAGTGGAGACCCACACGATGAGTGGGAAGGGGATGGACCCTCATCTTTGGGAGGACTGATACACCTAGGAACAGGCAGAAAGGTATCTCTTAGGAGCAACGGTAGATCCTAACAGGGGAGAACAATCAGCGTGTCAAGACCTCTTGTTGTATGTAACTATGAATCTTGTCATCCAATGAGTCAATACAGGGGAGTGTCATATGCCCCAGGGGGAAGGGGAGGAAGGTACAGAAGAGATCAAACAGGGGGTATTAGTGGTCATGGGAAATGCTTTTCATTACCTTATAGTAATGGACACAGACTTGGTAAATATCATCAAAAATTATTAAATGGTACCGTCTAAATTGTAAACTATATGGTAAACCATTAACAATGTTTAGTAGCTATGTTTCACTATCTGTATAACAGAAATAACAATTCTACCATCCACATAAAAAAGGTTTTAATATAGGGTGAGGAAAGGGGAAGGAGGTAGGGTATATGACAGTCTCTAGTATTCTGTGTGTGACTTTGCTGTGGCCTAAAACTTCTTTGAAAATTAAATGAAAATTTGGGAGACACCAGGGAGTGAGACAGGGAAGGTGCCATGGTACAGACTGGACACCCGATAATACAGTGGTAAAGAAAAAAATAATAATTTTTAAAATTTTTAACTTAAATTTTTTTTTGTTTTTACCCGTTTTTTGAATGTCCTAATCCTTTAATTTAATTTTATTTTTACATTTTTTTTCTCAGTTTCCATGTATTTTATCTCTTACATTTAAGCTTATCATTATTATTTTATTTTCCTGTTAATTGTATTTGGCTATTATATGGGCTTCATCTTCAAGGAAGGTTTAGATCACAGAAGGGTAACAACGGGGGCAGCAGAGGATCATTGGTGGGGGTGTCTGGGATGGGGGTTTCATGGGAGGAAGTTCACCTGAATATACATGAAAGATATAAAATTGTTCAAATGATCAAGGGGTGGGGCATGGTCACAGAGGGTAGACAATCACTCAATAAAGTAGGGAATACTGAATTCCCAGCCTGGAGAGCTCTGCCACATTTTTCAAGGGAGCAGCAACAGTCCCCTGAGTTCAGGGGCAGTGTCTGGCAAAGGAGGATGATCCACTGATGGGCTCTTGTTATTGATGAGTAGCCTTATGAGTCTTTGCTCTGGAAATTGAAACTTAGCCTACTGTTATGGGGTGCCTAAGGGTTGCCTCCTGAGAGCCTCCTTGTTGCTCAATGTGGCCTTTCTCGAAGCCAAACTCAGCATATGAATGCATTACCTTCCCCCAGCGTGGGACAGGACTCCCGGGTATGAGCCTCCCTGGCATTGAGGGATTAATACCAAGTACCAACTGGCAATACAACTGGAAAAAGACCTTGAATAAAAGGGGGAAAAGGTAAAGACAAATGAATTCATGTGGCTAAGAGACTTCAAAGAGAGTTGGGAGGTCATCCCAGAGGTAACGCTTACGCACACCTCAGTAGGATCTCATAGAACACTAAGTTGAATATCACCCCACACAGAGGGGCTCCTGAGGGCTCTGGAGACACCCAGGTCCTATATAAGGGGGGATAGCTCCAGAGATTGATGCCTTATCAGTGGGCTATACTTTGGAATCTGTGCTCCTGAGAGTGTCAGAATTGGACTCAAATAAGTCCTCTCTTCACATGATCCATCAGTGTCTTCTATTCAAACCTATATGTGATGCTGGAGTTTGTAGGTGTACTTCCAGAGACTGGAGGCTCTGGCCTGCCCATGTGCCAGCTGTGCCTGGAATCTCTGTAGAGCTGCAACTCCTACTCTATAGCTCAATGGACTCACCCAAGTCACCTGGTGAGGAGACAATGATGGACAAAGGCCATCCCAGGGAATGGAGAGAGCCTGCAGCTACAGGCAGAATAATGCCATCCATTGTATCCATGGGATATAAGCCCCCTCTCACTTGGAGGTGGAGTGGACATCACCATCCCAAATTCCTCAGGTTTGGGGGAAGAGCTATGAACTAGAGTGGGCTTAATGGTATTCTGTTGTAGACATATTGTGATTCAAGCAATGGAAGAAATTACAACACTGTTGTGGATCCAGTGGCCACTGGACACTTTTGGGGCAGGGAAGGGAAAAGCAGTTGTAATACAGAGGCTTTTTCAGGACTTGGGAATTATCCTGAGTGACATTACAATGACAGATATAGGCCATTTTACATCAGCATATAACATGCAGAACTGTGTGGGAGAGAGTGTGGTCTGCAATGTGAACTATGGTCCTTGCTTAGTGGCAAAGACTCTGGATGTGTATATCCATTGCAAGTGATGTGCCAAACTAATGAAAGATGTTTATGTGGGATGTTATGGGAGGTGTGGGAGGTGGGGAACATGGGAATCCCTGTAATTTTTGTGTAACATTTATGTAATCTACGCATCCTTTAAAAAATTGGTATATATATATATATATATATATATAATATGAGATTTTATAAAATCTCTCAAGCAACTGTGGGGATGCACAAGTCCAATTCAACAGGCAAGCTGCAAACAGGGGACTCTTATAATGGTTCTTGATGAGTTGCCAAGAGATGTTGGCTGTACAAAGTAGAGCTGAAGTGTATCTCTGAATTTTGAAATCACTTCCTATTTTAAGGCATGCAACTGATTGGATAAGACGTCACTCATTGCTGACCACAATTTCCTTGACTGATTGTAGACCACCTATACAATCATCTCACCGATGATTAAAATCCATGAAATGTCCTTGTATTACAATTATTCCAGTGCTTGCCTGACCAAAGAACTGGTCTCCATTACCTGGTCAAGTTAACACATTAACCTAACCATCACAGTCGACCCCTTGTCAAATTGACAACCATATACATCACCTTAGCCATACTTAGTATCTAAAGAATAAATGAATAAATAACAGACATACATATATATTTACACTTAACAATATTCAACTCTCTTGCATACAACCAGAAACACACTATTTCCTCCAGAATAAGGTACAAATCCTTGGGTTATATTCACTCTTAAACTTGATATCCTTAAATATTACATGAGACTAGTATAAGTTATGTCATAAGATAAGGGAAAAAGATGGGGAAGAAAAGAAAGATATTAATTTTATGTACATATACAATCATACTCAAAACAAAACAAGGAAGACATATTTATAGCCATTAAAGTGCTCTTTTCTGTAACTGGTCATGTGGTTGAAGTTTGTATTTATCACTACCTTCTTCCACTACATCTTCCACTTTCCTTTTACCCTCAGCAAGCACCTCAGTTGGCTGTGGTTCTTTGCCTGGGGGGTTACTCAAACCTTCATTCCTGAAGATTTTTGGCCATTGGTGAAGGGAAGAGGAAGTACATGTTGCTGAGCCCATGCATAATCTCCATTGCTACCTCCATGACCACTTTGTTCATGAGCCAATGGGGAGATGACAGGAGTGTCTTGGGAAAGAAATTGAATGCTAGTCACAGAGCATGCCATATTATACACTTGATTTAATATCTTCTTCTGATGAAGTTATCCTCTTGTAAGCATTCATGTGGGACCCAAATATTTCATGCTTTTTTGCCTACTCAAAAAGGTCTATCCACTTAGCTCTTCCTCAGACCTCTTTGTCACTACTTTTCCAATCATGTTTTTCCCAAGTTCCTGACCATCGAGCCAAACTATTGGCAGCAGCCCATGAATCAGTGTACAAATGCAACTCCAGCTATTTCTTTTTCTAGACAAAATGAACAACCACATGCACTGCTCCAACTTCTGCTCACTGGGAGGACTTCCCCTCACCACTGTTCAGGGATATCCCAGAAAGGGGTTACAATGTTGCAGATGTCCACTTTTAGGTGGTACCTGCATATCATGCAGAACCATCTGTAAACCTGGCCTGAATTTTCTCTTCCTTAGTCAACTGACTTTCAGGAACTCCTCAAGAGATCATAGTTGTGGGCTGGGAAAGAGAAAGTAACATGGCAGTAATGTTGACTCTGAGGATTTGGGTTACTTCCTCGTGTAACTTACTTGTGTCTTCAGGACCACTAGAGCCCAAACTTGTAAATACCATGTCCACTTTACTATGGAGTGCTGCTGTACACATCCAACATAAAATTCTTGTGGTCAGACAATACTTAGCTCATGATAGGCCAATCAGGTCTCATGGTAATTTGGTGGCCCATGGTAAAACATTCAATATCTACTAAGGCCCAGTAGCAGGTCAAAAGCTGTTTCTCAAAAGGAGAGCTGTTATCTGCAGAGGATGGCAGGCTTTGCTTCAAAATCCTAAGGGTCTGTGTTGTGATACTCCTATAAGGTCCTGCCAATGGCTCCAGGTAGCACCTCTGTTTGCTTCTGACACTTCCAGCACCTTTAGATCTAATAGATAATATGGGACAAGTGAAAGTGCAGCTTGCACAGAAGCCTGGACCTGTAGCACAGTTCCCTTTTATTGGTCCCCAATCAATACTAGCAGCTTTTCTGTTCACTTGATAAATGGGCTGGGGTAGCAAACCCAAATGAAAAATATATTGTCTCCAAAATCCAAAGAGACAAACTAAGTATTGTGCCTCTTTTTTGGTCATAGAAGGTGCTAGATGCATCAGTTTATCCTTTCCTTTAGATGGGCTATCTCAACATGCCTCACACCACTGGACACCTAGAAATTTCACTGAGGTGGAAGGGCCATGTATTTTTGATGGATTTATCTCCCATACTCTCCCCCACAAAAGCCTTACCTATAAGTCTAGAATCATTGTTACTTCCAGTTCACTAGAGTCAGTCAACATGATATCACCAATATAATGGACTGGTGTGATGTCATGTGGGAGGGAGAGATGATTAAATTCCCTGCAGATAATATTATGATATAGAATTGGTGAGATGATATGCACCAGAGGCAGGACAGTGAAAGAATATTGCTGGACTTGCCAACTGAAAGCAAATGGTTTCTGGTGGTCTTTACTAATGACAATTGAGAAAATAGCCTTTGCCCTATTGATAGCTGCATACCAGCTTCCAGGGAATGTTTTAATTTGTCTAAACAATGGTACATCTGGAACAGCAGCTGTGATTTGAGTCACCACCTGGTTAACTTTGTTAATCTGCACTCATCCTCCAAGATCCATGTGATTTCTGCACATACCAAATAGGAGAATTAAATGGGGATATGGTGGAAATCACCACTCCTGCATCCTTCAAATCCTTGATGTTGGCACTGATTGCTGCACTCCCTCCAGGAATCTGGTATTGCTTTTGATTTACTATTTTGCTAGGTAGAGGCATTTATAGTGGCTACCACTCGGACTTTCCTTCCATAATAGCCCACACTCCAAAAGTCAGGGATTCAATGTAGGGATTCTGCCAGTTACTGAGTATGTCTATTGCAATTATGCATTCTGGAATAGGGGAAATAATGACAAAATGGGTCCAGGGAACCACCTGGACCCACTCTAAGATGGACCAGAGCTAAAACTCCATCAATCACCTGACCTTCATAAGCCCACACTCTGACTTGTGGACCACAGTGACATTTAGGATCTTCTGGAATTAATGTCACTTCTGAGCCAGTGTTTATAATCCTATAAATGTCTGATCATTTCCTTCTCCCCAAAGCACACTCTAGTAAAAGGCAGTAGGTCTTTTTGTGGACAGCTAGGAAGAATATTAACAGCATAAAATTTTGGCAATGTAACAGGGTCCTTCCCCAAGGGGCCTGGGCTTCTCCTTTTTCAAGGGACTCTGTATCTGTAAACTGTCTCAAGTCTGGGAATTCATTAAGTGACTGTGATTTTCTGTCTGTAATTCAAATTAGGGTTTTGTTAACTCAAGCTAGAACTCTTCTGCTTTTACAGATCAAGTAGGAATTTAGTAGGCTGCCCATATATATCATTTCTAGGTACCCCATGATTTATTAGTCAACACCATAGATCTACGTGACTCAGACTCTTTTGATTGCTGCTTTGAGTCTGCCTTTCATTGCAGTAGTCACACCACCTTGGCTTTGGTGATTAACTGCAGATACTTGGCTTTTACCAGCCTGATATCTGATCATCCCCATTAATGTTTAAGGATTCTAGTTCCATGACAGCAGTTCCAACAGTAATATCTGGACTACAAAGTAGAGCAACCACAGAGCTCTTCAGGGAAGATTGACTTAGTCTTACATATTTATTCCCCACAGACCTGGTTAAAGGTTTGTCCTCTGGACATTCCTAAGGTGAGTGGGCAGGTCTTAAATGGTAAATCCATCCTAGCATTCCAATCTCTCTAAGCCTTTGAATTCCTTCTTCTACAGTATTTCAGGGTAAATCAGGCATTTCAACCTCTAACATTCAAGGCCATCTCTGGTCCATGTTTCAGTCAGCCACCCAAAAAGACTGTTAGAGCCCTTTTATTTTTTGAAGATTTATTTATTTACTTTATTTTTCTTTATTTATCGCCCCTTCCTCAGATGGTTCTTTTATCTGTCTGCTCATTGTTTGCTCACCTTCTCCATGAGGCACTGGGAACTGAACCCAGGACCTCCCACATGAGAGGCAAGTGCCCAATTGTCTGAGCCACATCTGCTCCCTGCTGGCTATGGCCTCTGCTGGCTTGTGGCAAATATTTACAGCAGGGGGCTGTGTCTAGCTCATTTTCAGTGGGGGAAGGATCTTGCTTGTTTGTAGCAGGGGTGACATCTATCTCCTTTGTGGCAAGGGCAGTGTCTAGCTCATTTGTGGTGGAGGGAGCATCTAGCTCATTGCAGCAGGAGACAGCATCTATACATCTTCTTTTAAGAGGCACTGGGTACCTGAATCCTGGACCGCTCATGTGGTAGGTGGTCACCCAAATGGTTAAGCTACATCTGCTTCCCATAGAGCCCTTTCTAACCCCTTGAGCTCCAGTGTTGAATTCAGAATTTCTGCTTAGTTGACCCATATCAATAAATTCCGCTTTATCCAAATTTATATTTTATCCACCATTATCCAATACACTTTGTATCCATTCCCACAAATATTCCCCTGGTTTCTGTCTATATAAAGTGGAAAAGTCATGCATTTCTTTTAGAGTATTAGTATACTTCGTCATAGGCCACACTTTATGCCTTACCTTTAGGGGCTTGTTTTGATTTTAGTTTGTTTAATAGGTCTTAAAAAGATGAGGGGTGTTGGGGGTAAGTAATGTATTGCAAGCTATTGACTTCAGGACATTCCTTGGCATTTACATCTGGTGAGTGGATTAATCTCTCCTATCGCAAGGGTTGGAAGACAGAATCCTCAGGGCAGGGTGGAAGTTGGGCAGTGCATGATGGAATTTGTCTGGTACTTGCCTCAAGCCTGGGAGGAGGTCCAGACTCCCTGGTAAAGACTGAAGGCTGGGTGATACAAGCTTGACACTGTGTGGTCTCCACAGGACAGATGAGCAAAGGTTTATCTGACAAAGTCTGAGCAGAATTGAGGGTTTCAATGTTCACACAAATATCATCATTAACCCATTTGTTTCCATTCCAATCCACAAGGTTCCACTCCTTTCCAATCAATGATTTCACTTTAACAGCAGACACCCTGTGAAGTTGAGATTTTAGTTTCCTTTGTAACTCTGTTACTCATACAATAAGACTCTGAGCCTGTTATTCAAGATGTCAAGTCTTTGGCTTCATGAAAGAAGATTTTCTTTCAGAGAACACAGATATTTTCACATCATTCATGCAGTGTTTAAGTTGCAAATTTGAAGACTTTAGCTCATCCTTTTTCATTTATAACTGTATCCAGAGTGTTTGGGAAGAGCCAGCCAACATCATTATACCTTTTGACTAAAAACACTCTCACCCAGGTCGTTGCCCCTTATAAACATGGACGTAGTGGAATCCAGTGGTGATATTTTGTATATCTCCTTTGCCAACACACACCATGGACTGTCAGTGACATCTTGATTATTGGAAAGGGGGTCAGTACCCTTGTACCCAATTAGAGTAAAAATCTAATTGCAAAAATCCCAGAACCACTTCAAAAATTCCATTTTTAAGATTCTTTTTCTCAAGAATCACTCCCAGTATCAAGCTGTATTGAAACAGGTTAGTATAGGAAAATGAGGAGAAAATGAGCCACAACATGGCAGACAGACAACAAGCTGTTAGACCCTGCTGAGACCTTGACCTTGAGGTCCCAATTGGGACTTTTTCCAGGGCCAATGTGAGGTCCCAGATAACCCCAAACAAAAACCTCACCATTGGCCCCCACCATTGGTGGGGTAGCCAATAACACCTGAGGCCCCTCCACATAGCATTAACAAGGGAAGGAATATTGAATAGGTTTAAAGGTAACCACACAAGCCAAATCTCACATCAAACATGCATAATCTTTACATTGTAATTGAACAGTAACAAAAAATCTTGTAACTGCTTCCACTTGTATACCCTTATCTTGTTTTACAACCATAAAATCTCATAGTCTTGTACTTGCCCTCAGTACAAATTAATGAAGTAAAATGAGTCCATCCAAAACTGACTAAACCAATTCTAATCAGAGTTAGCCCTCCTAAAATGTGCAATAACCTAAACCTTAACCTTCAAGTGAAAATAGAATCTATTAAATCTACATGTACAAAAAGATTGGAATATTGCTAACCTTGTCATCTCAAAGCACCTACACTTCATGCTCAAAATGTCATTTTCTTGTCATGCACATATGAGTGAGCATGATATTGATATACCATTTCCCCCACTACCACACTGTTATCTTCCCCTCAACTGCCACAACACTACCTCCCTTTCTTCAATTCAATAAAAACCAGAGAACTGCAAACTCAGGGAGACAGATTTGAGGGGTTCCCTCTGGTCTTTCTGAGGCTAGCCTTTTCTAAATAAACTCTTCTCTCAAAATTTCAATTTTGCTTTTCTCTGGTATACATTGGTCAAGGATTAACTTTGGAGCCACGACAAAACTATAAGCATGTAGATAAAATAATATATTAACAATTAATCAATTTGTTTTATGGTACATATAGGTTCATTATTTCATTTCAATTTCTCTATAAATTTGTAACTTTCCAAAATAATATCCTGAATAAAATCAACGTAAACATAAAATAATGACACAGTGAAAAATATATCTCAGTCTGTTGTCAGTTCTACATGCTTAAATGATCCCCCTATTAGTGTGAAAAGAACAGAAATTATTAAACATGCACTATGACTCTTTGGGAAATATTATCTCTTAAAAATAGCCAGGGAGCTGGCATTCAAAAATGATAGAGAGTTAAAAATATTCACAGATAAACAGAAATTAAAAGAGTATACCAATAAGAAACCTGCCCTTCAAGAAATGCTAAAGGAAGTTCTACAGATTGAAAGGAAAAAACAGAGAATTGAAGGAGAGTGTAAGAACAACTAAAAAGACAAAAAGAAAAATAAAAGCAACATATGACATACATAAACCCAAAGAAAATATGGCTGATGTAAGAAATTCCTTGAAAGTAATAACACTGAATGTTAATGGATTAAACTCACCAGTCAAGAGACACAGATTGGAAGAATGGATAAGGAAAAAGACCCATCTATATGTTGTCTACAAGAAAACCACCTTAGACCCAAGAATTCATGGAGGCTAAAAGTGAATGGCTGGAAAACAATTTTACAAGCAAAGAATAACTAAAAAAGGGTGGGAATAGCTACACTAATATTGGACAAAATAGACTTTAAATGCAAAACTATTGTAAGCCACAAAGATGGACACTATATATTAGTAAATGGGGTAATCTTTCTGGAAGAAAGAACAATCATAAACATGTATGCACCTAACCAGGGAGCCTCAAAATACATGAGGCAAACACTGGAAAAATTAAGTGGAGATATAAATGCCTCTACAATTATTGTGGGGGACTTTAATACACAATTATCACCATTAGACAGAACATCTTGACAGAGAATCAATAAAAAAAACAAAGACTCTGAAAAATACATTAGAGGAGCTGGGCCTAATAAACATACAGAATGCTAAAACCAATACAGTGGGATGTACATTGTTTTCGAGTGCACATAGATCATACACCAAGATAGACCACATGCTAGGCCACAGAAGAATTCTCAGTGAATTCAGAAAGAATGAGTTTATACAAAGTAATTTCTCTGACCACAATGGAATGAAATTGCAAATCACTAAGGGCCAGAGAACCATATTAGGCACAAAGATATGGAAGGTGAACAACATGCTCTTAGACAAACAGTGGGTCAAGAGGGAAATCTCAAAAGAAATCAGTAACTACCTTGAAATGAATGAAAATGACAACACAACATCTCTAAACCTATGGGATGCAGTCAAAGCTATACTGAGAGGGAAATTCATAGGCATAAATGCATGTATTAAAAAAGAAGAAAGAGGTAAAATTGAAGACCTAAATGCACACCAGGAAGAATTGGAAAAACAACAACAAACTAACTCCAAAGGAAGTAGAAAGAGGGAAATAACAAAGATTAGAGCAGAACTAAATGAAATAGAAAATAAGAAAGCACTAGAAAAAATAAACAAAACCAAAAGCTGTTTCTTTAAGAAGATCGATAAAATTGACAAACTCTTAGCCAGACTAACAAAGAAAAAGAGAGAGCAGATTCAAATACAAAAAATAAGGAATGAGGAGGGGGATATATCTACTGACACCACAGAAATAAAGAGTATCATAAGAGGATACTTTGAAAAATTATATGCCAACAAGAATAATAATTTAGAGGAAATGGACAAATTCCTAGAAACTCACAAGTAGCCTACATTGATGAAATAAGTAACTAGTTGTCTCAACAGTCCAATTACAAGTAAAGAGATAAACTCAGTCATCAAAAATATTCCAGCTAAGAAGAGCCCAGAAATAGATGGCTTCACAAGTGGATTCTACCAAACATTCCAGAAAGAGCTAATACCAATTCTGCTTAAGCTCTTCCAAAAAAATAGAAGTAGAAGGGAAATTGCTTAACTCATTCTATGCTGGCAATATTACCATAATACCAAAGCCAAACAAAGATACCACAAGAAAGGAAAATTACAGACCAATCTCTCGGGGGTCGGATGTGGCTCAACTGGTTGGGCGTCCATCTCCCATATGGAGGGACCCGGGTTCGATCTCTGGGACCTCCCAGCAAAAAAAAAAAAAAAAAAAAAAAAAAAAATGTAAAAGTATATCACAGACCAATCTCTCTAATGAACCTAGATGCTAAAATCCCAAACAAAATACTTGCTAATCACATTAAGCAACATATCAAAAGAATTATATACCATGACCAAGTGGGTTTCATCCCAGGTATGCAATGATGGTTCAACATAAAATCAATCAATGTAATACACCCCATTAACAGATTGAAAGAAAAAAATCACATGACCATCTGTATAGATGCAGAAAATGCATTTGCAAAATACAGCATTCTTTCCTGATAAAAACAGTGCAAAAGATAGGAATAGACCCCAGAGACTGATGCCTTATCAGTGGGTTCTATTTTGGAATCTGTGCTCCTGAGAGTGACAGAATTAGACTCAAATAAGTCCTCCCTGCACATGGTTCACCAGTCCCTTCTATTCAAACCTATATATGATGCTGGAGTTTTTAGGTATACTTCCAGAGACTGGAGCCTCCTGCCTACCTATGTGCCAGGTGTGCATGAAATCTCGGTGGAGCTGCAACTCCTACCCTACAGCTCAATGGACTCATCCAAGTCACCTGGTGAGGAGACAACGATGGGCAATGGCCATCCCAGGGAATGGAGAGGGCCTGCATCTGCAGGCAGGATCATCCCACCCACAATATTCATGGGATATAAGCCCTCTCTCACTTGGAGTTGGAGTGGACATCACCATCCCAGTCCCCTCAGGATTGGGGGAAGAACTATGGACTAGAGTGGACTTGATGATATTCTCTTATTCACATATGGTGATTCTAGCAATGCAAGAAATTATAACAATGAGGTGGAGCCAGTGGCCACTTGACACTTTTGGGGTAGGGAGGGGATGAGCAGTTGAAATACAGGGGCTTCTTTGGGAGTTGGAGGTTGTCCTGAGTACTGTTGTGGCAACGGATGTAGGCCATTTTAAATCAGCACACACCACTCAGAACTGAGTGGGAGAGAGTGTGGTCTACAGTGTGAACTGTGGTCTATGGTTGGTGGCAAGGCTCCAGGATGTATAAGTTCATTGAGGGTGGTGGGCCACACTTATGGGAGATGTTTGTGTGGGATGTGGTGGGAGGTGTGGGAGGTGGGCAACATGGGAATCCCAGTGGGTTCCGTGTAATATTTTGGGTAATCTAAGCACCTCTTAAAATATATGTATATATATATATAAATAACATTTTTGTAAGCATTTCAACTGCTCATCCCCTCCCTACCCCAAAAGTGTCAAGTGGCCACTGGCTCCACCTCATTGTTATAATTTCTTGCATTGCTAGAATATATATGCATATATATTTATATATCATTTTGCAAATGTTTGTATGTATTGTGAGAATTTTTATTTTTACCCATAAAAAAAAAAAAAAAAAGATAGGAATAGAATGAAACTCTCTGAACATGATAAAGGGTATATATGAAAAACCCAAAGGTAACATCATCTTCAATGGTGAAATTCTAAAAGCCTTCCCTCTGAGATTGGGAAAAAGACAAGGATGCCCACTATCACCACTCTTATTTAACATTGCCCTAAAAGTACTTGCTCAAGCACTGAGGCAAGAAAAAGATATAAAAAGCATCCAAATTGGGAAAAAAGAAGTAAAAATTTCACTCTTTTTAGACGACATGATCCTATACATAGAAAGCCCTGAGGAATTTATAAATAAGTTTCTAGAACTTATAAATGAGTTCACTAAAGTCACAGGCTATAAGATCAATGCATGAAAATCAGTATCAATTCTGTTCACTATTGCCTAAAGTTGGAATCAACCCAGTGCCCATGAAAAGATAAATGGATAAACAAAATGTGGTATATACAAACAATGGAACATTACTCAGCTGTAAGAAGGAATAAAGTGCTAAAACATGGGATAACATGGATGAATCTTGAAAACCTTATGTTGAGTGAAGCAAGCCAGGCATTGAAGGATGAACAGTACATGACCTCACTGATATGAATTAAGCAAATTGAGCAGTCGCAGAGAGCTATCATCTGTAAGATAGGTTTACAAGAAATAACAAAAGAACAGAAGGTTGTAAACCATCATATATATGGATGTAATTTATGGTAAAATGATATAGTGTAGTTGTGTATTTAAGGGATAGGACAGGAGGGTAGTGATATTTTTGGGCTGGGTGGTGCAGGGTTGACAGGTAGATAGATTGAGAAAAATGGGTCAGATGGTCCAGGATACTGGGAAGAGCATTGGAAGAGAGACCAGGTGAACACTGGTGATTTGTGGGTATAAGCTTGAAAGTACAGAGGGGGAAATGCACTTATGGCAAAATTACAAGGAAGGGTCCTGGTTTAGAGTGTTGGTTGAGTGGACATTTGGGACAGGGCGCACCTACAGCAGGCTTCTAGGGAGTGTGTGAGTGTTCATTCTACCGTAATGTGTTGTATCATTGGGTGGAGACCCACATAATGAGCGGAAGGAGTTAAACTCCCATCTTTGGGAGGACTGATTTGTTCAGAAATAGGTGGGAATCTCTCAAGAGCAAGGGAGGTTCCTAATAAGAGACGATAAACCACTGGGTCAAGACCTCTTGTTGCATGTAACTATGAATCTTGTGATCCAACGAGTCAAGCCAGGGGGTCATCATGGGCCCGTGGATGGGGTTGGAAGAATAGAATAGATCAAACAAGGGGTATTTAGTGGTCAGAAGAAATGTTCTTCATTACCATACAGTGATGGACACAGGATATGGTAAATATCATCAAAATTTATAAAAGTGTATGGTATAAAATGTAAATCTTAGTGTAAACCATTGACAATGTTTAGTAGCTATGTTTCACTATCTGTATATCACTTATAACAATGCTACCATCCACATATAAAAAGGTTTTAATATGGGGGGAAGGAAAGGGGGCAGATGTAAATGAGAGTCTCCTGTATTCTGTGTGACTTTGCTGTGACCTAAAACTTCTTTGAAAGCAACATGAAAAATAGTGAGACACTGGAGAATGAGAGAGGGAAGGTGCCATGGTACAGACTGGACAACCAATAATGTAGTCATGAAAGGCAAAAGGTTAAAAAAAAATTTTTTTTTAATATTTTTCATTTTTTAAATATCCCAATCTTTTAATTTTATTTTATCTTTAGTTTTTAAAAAAATTTTTATGTATTTTATCTCTTACATTTAAACTTATTATTATTTCATTTTCCTATTAATTGTATTCAGCTATTGTAATGGCTTCACTTTGAAGAAGCTTTGGTCACAGAAGGGTTACAAATGGGACAGGGAGTTTTCATTGGTCTAGTGTGTCAGGGATGTGGGGATGCATGGGAGGAAGTTCACCTGAGTATAAATATAAGGTATTTTAAAATGTTAAATATTCACAGGGCATTGTCACAGTGGGTGGAGAATCACTCAATAAATGAGAAAATACTGAATTCCCATCCTGGAGAGGTCTGACCCGTTCTCTAAGGGAGCAGCAACAGTTCCCCAATTGCAGGGGCAGTGACTGGAGAAGGAGGATGATCCATTGATGGGCCCTTGATATTGATGACTAGCCTTATGAGTCTTTGCTCTTGAAATTGAAACTTAGCCTATTGTTATGAGGTGCCTAAGGATTGCCTCCTGAGAGCCTCCTTATTGCTCAAATGTGGTTTCTCTCTAAGCCAAACTCAGCAAATGAATGCATTACCTTTCTCCCAGAATGGGACATGACTCCTGGAGATGAGCCTCCTTGGCACTGAAGGATTGCTACCAAGTGCCACTAGCAATGTGACTGGAAAAGACCTTGAATAAAATGGGGAAAAGGTAAAGACAAATGAGTTTATATGGCTAAGAGACTTCAAACTGAGGTCATCCCAGAGGTAACGCTTACACACATCTCTGTAGGATTTCATAGAATTCCAAAGTGGATATCACCCCAAATAGTGGGGCTCCTGAGGGCTCTGGAGACACCCAGGTCCTATGTCAGGGTGGGTAGCTCCAGAGTTTGGTGCCTTGCCAGTGAGCTCTACTCTGGTGTTTGTGCTCCTGAGAGTGACAAGAGTTGGACTCAACTATGCCTTCCATGCAAATGGCTCATCTGTCCTTTCTATTCAAACCTATATTTCATGATGGAATTTGTAGGTGTATGTGCAGAGACTTGAATATTTGGGCTGTCCATGTGCCAGCTGGGCCTGAAACCTCACTTGAGCAGCAACTCCTACTCCACAGCTCATTGAACTCACCAAGGCGACTGGTGGAGAGATGATGATGAACAACAGCCATTTCAGGGAATGGAGAAAGTCTTCAGCTGCAGACAGTTAATCTCATCCATCTTCCTCATGGGATATAAGACCCATCTCAATTGGAGATGGAGTGGAAACACCATCACAGACTCCTCATGATGCTGGAAGAGCTATAGACTACAATGGACTTAATTGTAGTTTACTATAGACATATTGTGATTCAAGCAATGGAAGAAATTTCAACATTAATGTGGAGCCAGTGGCCACTGCAGACTCTGGGGACAAGAAGAGGAAAAACAGTTGGAATACAGGGGCTTTTTTCGGGACTTGGTAATTGTCCTAAGTGACATTGCAATAACAGATATAGGCTATTTTATATCATCATATAACATACAGAACTGTGTCCGATAGAGAGTGGTCTACAATGTGAACTATGGTCCATGTTTAGTGGCAAAGCCTCAGGATGTGTTTATTAATTGCAATTAATGTGCCACATTAATTAAGGATGTTTATGTGGGAGGTTTGGGGAGGTGTGGGAGGTAGGGCATATGGGAATCCATATATTTTTTGTGTAACATTTATGTAATCTAAATATCATTAAAATAAATAAATAAATAAATAATTTAAATAAAATAAATAAATAATTAAAAAATAAAATGAATGCACACCAAAAATATATATATATATTTTATAGCCAGGCATGGTATTTTGGGGGGTCATGTTTGTTCAACTTTGATAGCATACTGTTTTACACATATAGCAGTATGTGGCACAGTTTCAGTTGTGACAAATTCTTATTCTTTTGACAATATTGTCATATTTTATTTAACAATGATTTTTCATGTTAGTTTAAATTTGCATCTCCATTATAGCTCATGAGGCTAAAAATCTTTTCAGGGTCTTTTTTGCCAACTTTACTCTTCTTGGTCAAGCATCTGTCAATTTTTGTTTGTGCTGTTTATTTTCTTTCTGTTGAGCTTTTGTGGTTTTTTTTTTTTTAATTTATTTATTTTTTACTTTATTTTTCATTTTCTGTTGAGTTTTAAGAGTTCGTTATATTTTCCTGATGCAATCCTTCATTAAATATATGATTTACAAATATTTTCTACTAATCAAGAGATTGTTCTTTCACTTCCTCTCACTGAACTTTTTTAAATGAAGTCCAGTGTATAATTATATTCTCTTTGCAGTTTGTGCTGTTAGTGTTATAACTAAGATCATTTTGCCTAACCTTATTCATGCAGATTTTCTTTTATGTTTTCTTTTAAATTTTAAAAATATTTTACAATGTAATGTTTAGGCTAATGTGTCAATTTGGCCAGGTAATGGTGCAAAGTAGTTTGGTCAAGCAAGCATTGTGCTATTTGTAATTTAAAGATATCTCATGGACTGTAATCATAAATGATGCATCAGTATCATTGAAACAAAACATGTTGGTTACAGTTAAGTGAGGCACAGTATTGGTTTCTGGATATTTTAAAAGTTTACATACTAGTCTATACTGCAATATAAGTACTGAAAGTACTTAAATATAATTTACTGGGATAATTCATATTTGTTAATTTATGTTTGGTTTCAGTTTTAAATTCAAATAGGTATAGATTATATCATTTTTTTCATAAAATTACAAATTTTTTTCAAATATAAGTCATATTTAATTCATAGACATTTTTCAAATGTTATTAACAATAAACTTTTTTCTCAGTGCATAATTTATACATTTGAATGAAGATGGCAGATTTCCTGATAATTCATTTTTCACCACTTAAACGTATCTGCTTATCTGATGACATAAACACCTCAACCTTTCATTCTCATAGCCATGAAAGAAAGTAGAGATTAATATAACTATTTTAAAAATGATACATGAAAACATATGTATAATATTATATGTAATAAAATATTGCATAAGTATGTTTTTATTATAAAATATGATGAATTATTAATAAATTTGTAATTTTATACTTATCTTTTGCAGTTGTATAAATTATATTTCCTCTCTACAAAGGAGTATTAAATCATAATAAAGCTGAAAAATGTTTTTCTATAAAGTGATATTCCATGTTTTATATAATACATATTTAAATAAAAATATAAACAAGGTACAAAATATGTGCATAACAGGACTTCTTTCATATAAGAAAGAAAAATGAGAAAAAATATATATGCATATGCACACACCCTCAAATGCAAATACACTTACATATATATAAACACTTAATAACATTTATAATTAGATCCACAGACAAAATAAACAAAACCCAAAAAGGTAATCTTAGGTAAGAACAGTGTGGGAGGGATGAGGATCCCATTTAAAAGATCTGGGCACAGATTTGTATACATTTATAACAGTGTACATGTTCTCCAATTTTTAAAATAAAATTATACTTAAATGGATGAAGTAAACAAGTTGTAAAATTGAATGCAAAGAGGAAAAGGAACCTAGCTGTATATTTAATTCCTGCGGTAGTCATAGAAAAATAAAACAATTAATTTCAGTTGTGCTATTAGAATTTTATTCTAAGGATATTAATTTAATGACACATATTCTAAATACAAACAAGCCTGGAAAATAATTAGGAATTTCTTTTGTTAGTAACATTTGCTTATATGTGATACTATGGGTTATGCTAAGGTATCACCTCAGCCAGGTAATGGTGCCTAGTTGCTTGGTCAAGCAAGCACTAGGCTAATTGTAATACAAGGACAAATCATATACTTTAATCATCAGTGAGTGGATTGCATAGAGGCTGATTACATCTACAATCATTCAAGGAGATTGCCATCAGCCATGAGTGATGTCATATCCAATCAGTTGAATGCCATAAGAGAGAGAGAGATTTGAGCATTCAGAGAAAGTTTCCAGCTCTACTTTGGACAGTCAGTGTCTCCTCGGAACTCACCAAACTGTGTCCCTTAAACACAATGGAAATGACAGAATCCCAGGCTTGCAGAAGCCAAGTGGGAGCAATTAACTGTCAAAGACAAAGTGGGCATGGCTACCACACACAAAAAAAGCAGATTGGAAGCAACAATAAAAATAGTCTGAGTCATATAGACCTAGAGAATTGACTAATAGATCATGGAAACCTAGAAGTAAAATAAATGGTCAGTCTACTGAATTCTTATTTTTGGTCTGTATAAGCAGAAGCATTCTAAGTTGAGTGAATAAATTCTAATTTGAATTACAGAAACAGAAAGTCATGGCCCCTTAAACAATCATCAAATTTGAGACAATTTACAGACAAAGAATTCCTTGAATGAAGGGAAGACTGGGCCTCCTTGGGGATGGGCCTTGTTACACTGCAAGAATTTATACATTTAAATTTTCTGCAAGATTTCCCCAAAGAGACCAAGGGCTTTTTACCAGGGTAACTGTGAATTGGGAAAAAGTAAATGATCTGGCATTTTGGGGATTATTAGACACTGGCCCAGAAGTGACTCTAATTCCAGGAAACCCAAAACATCGCTGTGATCCACAGAAAGGGCTTAACATGGTCAGGTGATTGATGGAGTTTCATATCAGGTCCATTTCACACCAGATGAAGAGAATCCGTAGAACCAGTCCTGGAATGCATAATTGGAATAGACAAATTCAACAAATAGACAAATATTTCAACCAATAGACAAATATTGGTAGATTCCCAATATTTGTTCCATGATTTGTGAAATAAGGGCTATGATGGTAGGAAATGGAAGCCACTAGAACTGCCACTATCTAGCAAAATAGTAAATCAAAAGGAATTTGGGAGAGTCATGTGTAAAGAAACTATAAATTTGTCTGACTCTGCTAAATTGGGGAACATAAACACCAAAGTAAGGCCCACTGAGAGGATGCCAAACTCCTGAGGTTATTGATCCCAATTATAGTGTCCAGATATCTCTAGAGTTGTCAGGAGACATGTTATTTGATGCACTGTTTACTGTGGCAGTCAATTAGATCCTGCTGAGATATGCATAAGCATAACCTCTGGAATGACCTCCCCACTCACTTTGAAATCTCTTAGCCATAAAAACTCATTTGTATTTAATATTTCCCCCTTTTGGTGAAGGTCTTTTTCCAGGTTCATTGCTAGTTGGCACTTGGCAATAATCCCTCAGTGCCAGGGAGGCTTATCCCTGAGAGCTTTACTTGAACCTATAATTAGCACTGTACTTGTTAAAAATATGTCCCAGATACTGAAATCTTTGATCTGTTTATATGCTGGTTGAGCCCTGAATCTCAGCAGAGTTATTTGCTGGAATTTTTTTTTTTGTAGTACATTAACTACATTAACTACCTTAACTATATCATACCACTGCCTTCTTGCCTCCATGCCTTCAGATAAGAAATCAGTTTTTAATCTTATTGAGCATCTCTCTTTTTCCCTTTTCTCTTGCTGCTTTCAGAATTTTCTCTTTGTCTTGAGAATTCACAATTCATCATTATGTCTTGGGGTAGGTCTATTAGGATTTATACTGTTTGGAGTGCACTGTGCTTCCTGGACATGCACATTCATGTTGCTCAAAAAAGTTGGGAAATTTTCAGCCATTATTTCCTGCAACATTCCTTCTGTCCCTTTTCCCTTCTCTTCTCTCTCTGGGATGCCTATAATGGATATATTTGTGGATTTCTTGTTCTCATTGAATTCCCTTAGTCCCAGCTGTATTTTTTTCTTTTTATCTATCTGTTCTACTATCTGTGCAATTTCAAATGCTCTATCTTTTATGTCCTAATTCTTTCCTAGGCCCATTCAATTATGCTATTATGTGCTTTCTGCATATTTTTAAATTCTTGCATTGTGCCTTTCATTACCGTCAGATCTGTTGTCTTTCCATGTATGTTTAAATTTCTTCTGTATGTTCCCCCAGTGTCTTCTTAATATCCTTTATCTCTTCCTCACTTCATTATGTTGATTCATGATATTTGTTTGTATATCCTTGAATAGTTATTCCACACTCTGTGTCTCTTCCTACTTTTTACTTTGTTCATTAGACTGGGCCAGGTCTTCTTGTTTCTTAGTATGGCTTGTAATTTTTTGCTGGTGTCTAGGCATCTGTTTATCTTGATGGGCTTATTCAGTTGGTTAGCTTCTCTTTTCATTCTAGGATTTTATTTCATTTTGTTTTGTGTTAAGTTTCCTCTTTGACAGTTGGTTGCACTCATTCTATATCTTTGTAGTTGTCTGTGTTACCCAGAAAAGAAATATTAAGAAAACAAAAATGAAAGAAAGAAGAGAGAAATAGCAATAAAAAGATATCAAAAGAACCAGAAAAGAAGCAGGAAAATAAAATAAGTAATAAGAGTGAAAATTCATAAAAATAGAAAGGAATAAACATTTAAAAGTGGAATAAAAAAAGAAACAGAAAAATTAGAATAGAATAAATGTTCAGAAAGGTGAGGAGAGAAGAAAGAAAATTAAGACCAAACAAGAGAAGTTGAAACAGAAGAAATGCAATGGAAGAAGTGAAAATTTAAAAAGGAAAGAAAGAAAATATGGAAAAATGAGAATAAAAGAAGAAAAAGACAGGAAAAGAAATAAAGAATAAAAACAGAAAAAAACAGGCCTCCTTCTAAGGCCACTAGCAACTACCTCAGGCTCCCAATGCTCACCAAGCTATCACCCTGTAGCCCACCCTCTACAGGTAAAGTACTCAACTATAGAGAAAAATATAAAGAATAAAAAAATATATAAAAATATAAAATGAGAAATAAAAAAAAAAAAAAACATTAAAAAGTCTCATTCTAAATTACCTGCTATGAGGCTGCTTTTCTCTAAACTCTTCCCCAGGGAGAGGCTGGGTGCCTGACAACCCACTGGATTGCTCTCTGAATCACTCCTTTTCAGTGTTTGTAGGTCATCTTACAGCTCCTGGGCTGCCTTTCCTTGCCCTCCTATCCCTCAGGCCACTTGGGCTTCTGATGGCTTGTTGTCTGTCTCTTTTCTCCCTCAGGCCAGTTGGGCTTCTAAACAGTCTCTCCAAGACTGTTAGTTACCTATCAATATACCCACTCTCTGGCCTCTGACCCAGTCCTCTTTCCCAGGAAACCTGTGTTTGGCAGCCTGCCTGATCAGCTCCCCTCTCCCTGCAGCAGCTTCAGCATATGTTGGTGTCTTTCTTCTTTTTTTCATGTTTGCCCACTTTCGTTCCCCTTTCCTCTCCTACTTTCTCCCCCCATGCTGGTTGTATGCCAATCCCTGGTGGGTAACAGAATGCAGCTCTGATCACCCTTTACTCTTTGAGATGACTGAGTGTTTGTTTTCTAGCCAACTCACTTCTCTGGCTTCTCTCTCACTCTGAGTCATCATTGTCATAACTTACATGTCCTACCTCCTACAACTTCCCTTTCTCCTGGCCAACTAGGTCCCCCGTCTCTAGTTGCCCTCTCCAATTGCCTCTGTGGTCTGACAGCTTCCCTTCTGCCAGGTAAACCTGCTTACTTACTTGCAGTTTCTGCAGGATGAGTGAAGCCTGCCATTCCCTATTCTTCCATCTTAGATCTCCCTCATTGATATTTATGTTGACTTTATCATCATTAATTGTTTTGGAAAACATGTCTTCTCACTATTAAAATAACTAAGTCATTTTTCTTACAGTCATATTAACTCCTGATTTCTTTTTTATTGTCACTTTGTTTAAATAGGGAACAAAATATTATTTCCCTGTGTTTCATTTTCCTGTTAACATAATGTTCAAACCAGACACTTAACATTTTTCCTTCTCAAAATCAAACACTAAAGCATATCTTTTAAATTTCAAACTATCTTTGGGATTTTCCAGAGGGTCCCTAGAAAATCACAAATGATTTGTTCTTTAACCTTGCAAAAAGAGAGGTAATAGAAATAGGTTCCCTTGATATATTATGAGTTTCATGGGAAGAGTTGCCAAATTAAAAGAGACTTTCTAACCTTCTGTTGGTTAAATATGTATGGGTAAAATGTTATTTATATAACATTTTATAATCCTGAGGTATCTGGGAAGGTGATGTACACTCCACCTCCAAGTGAGAGGGAGCTTATATCCCATGGATATGAAGGATGAAATTATCCTGCCTGCAGCTGCAGACTCTCAATTCCCTGGGATGGCCTTTGTCCATCATCATCTCCCCACCAGGTGTCTTGGGTGAGTCCATTGAGCTGTAGTGTAAGAGTTGCAGCTCCACTGAGATTCCAGGCCCAGCTGGCACATGGGCAGGCCAAAGGCTCCAGTCTCTGGAAGTACACCTACAAACTCCAGCATCACATACAGGTTTGAATAGAAGGGACTAATGGACCATGTGCAGGGAGGACTTTTTTGCATCCAACTCTGTCACTCTCAGTTGCACAGATTCCAAAGTAGAGCCCACTGATAAGACATCAATCTCTGGAGTTATCCCCCCTTATATAGGACCTGGGTGTCTCCAGATCCCTCAGGAGCCCCTCTATTTGATCCACTTTCGTGTTCTAGGAGATCCTGCTGAGATGTGTATAATCGTTACCTCTGGGATTACCTCCCGACTCACTTTGAAGTCTCTTAGCCATATAAACTCATTTGTCTTTACCTTTTCCCCATGTTATTCAAGGTCTTTTTCCAGTCTTATTGCCAGTTGGCACTTGGTAATAATCCCTCATTGCCAGGGAGGCTCATCCCCGGGAGTCATGTGGCACACTGGGAGGAAGGAAATGCATTCCTATGCTGAGTTTGGCTTAGAGAGAGGCCACATTTGAGCAACAAGGAGGCTCTCAGGCGGCAAACCTTAGGCACCCCATATTAATAGGCTAAGTTTCAATTTCAAGAGCAATGACTTGTAAGGCTAGTCATCAATAACAAGAACCCATCAGTGGATCATCCTCCTTAGCCAGACACTGCCCCTGCAATTGTGGGACTGTTGCTGCTCCCTTAGATAAGGTGGCAGAGCTCTCCAGGCTGGGAGTTCAGTATACTCTCATTCATTGAGAGATTCTCCACCCACTATGACCATGCCCCATCCTTTGATCATTTGACCAATTATATATATCTTTTATGTATGTTCAGGTGAATTTCCTCCCATGAAACCCCCATCCCTGACACCCTCCACCAACAATTCTCTCTGGCCCCCATTGCAACCCTTCTGTGATCCAAAGCTTCTTTAAAGATGAAGCCCGTATAATAGCCAAACACAATTAATAGGAAAATTAAATAATAATGATAAGTTTAAACATAAGAGATAAAATACATGGAAATTCAAAAATAAATAAATAAAAATAAAATTAAATTAAAGGATTGGGATATTCAAAAAATGGGAAAAAACAAAATAAAAAAAAATTTTTTTTTGACATTTTTCCTTTTATCACTGCAATATTGGCTGTCCAGTCTGTACCGTGGCACCTTACCCCTCTCACTCCCCAGTGTCTATTTTTAATTTAATTTTCAAAGAAGTTTGAGGTCACAGCAAAGTCACACACAGAATACAAGAGACTCTCATACACCCAACCTCCTCCCCCTTTCCTCACCCCATATTAAAACCTTTATATGTGGATGGTAACATTGTTATATCTGTTTTACTGATAATGAAACATAGCTCCTAAACATTATCAATGGTTTACAGTATGGTTTACATTTAAGTCATACAATTTAATCAATTTTGATGATATTTATCATGTCCTGTGTCCATCACTGTAAGGTAATGAAAAATATTTCCCCTGACCACTAAATAATCCCTGTTTGATCTATTCTGTTCCTCCCTCCCCATCCCCCTGGGGCCCATGACAACTCCCTAGCTTGACTCATTGGATGACAAGATTCATAGTTACATGCAACAAAAGGTCTTGAAATGCTGGTTTGCCCTCCCCTATTAGGAACTGCCCTTGCTCATAAGAGATGCCCACCTGTCTGTTTCTGGGTGAATCAGTCCTCCCAAATATGGGAGTCCTTCTCCTTCCCACTCATTGTGTGGGTCTTCACCACTGATACAACACATTATGACAGAATGAACACTTACACACTCCCTAGAAGCCTGCTCCTGATGCACCCTGTCCTGAATGCCCCCCAACCAACACCCTAACCAGTGAACTTCCTTGTCATATTGCCACAAGAGCATTCCCATATCTGCACTTTCAACCTCATACCCATAAGTCCCAAGTGTTCACCTGGTCCCTCTCCCATCTCTCCCTCTAGTATCATGGGTATTCTAACACACCCTTCCCAATATACCCATATGTCAATCCTGCACCACCAAACCCAGTAATATCACTACCCACTTACCCTACCCTTCAATATGTAACTACACTCTATAATTTTACCTTAGATTACATCAGTATGGGTGATAGTTCATAACTTTTTCTTCTCTTTCTCTTTCTTGTAAACCTATTGCTCAGACAATGGTTTTCAGAGACTGCTCAATTTCCTTAATTCATATCAGTGAGGTCATATACTCTTCATCCTTCAATGCCTGGTTTGCTTCACTCAACATAAGGTCTTCAAGATTCATCCATGTTATTTTGTGTTTTAGCACTTTATTCCTTCTTACCACTGAGTAATATTCCATTGCATGTATGTACCACATTTTATTTATCCATTAATCTGTTGATGGGCACCAGGGTTGATTCCAACTTTGGGCAATAGTGAACAATGCTGCTATGAACATTGGTGTGCATATATTTCTTTGTGTCTTTGCTTTCAATTTTTCTGGGTATATAACCATCAGTGGAATTGCTAGATCACATGGAAGATCTATAGTTAGTTTTTTGAGGAACTGCCAAACTCTCCTCCACAGTGGCTGGACCCTTCCACAATCCCACCAGTAGTGGACGAGGGTTTCCATTCCTCCACATCCTCTCCAACACTTATTGTCTGCTATTTTTTAATAGCTGCCATTCTAATGGGAGTAAGATGGTATCTCATTGTAGTTTTGATTTGCATTTCCCTAATAGGTAGCAATGTCGAGCAGTTTTTTTATGTGCTTTTTAGCCATTTGTATTTCTTCCTTGGAGAATTGTCTTTTCAGGTCACTTACCCATTTTTTAAATGGGTTGTTTGTCTTTTTATTTTCAAGGTGTAGGATTTCTTCATATATATAAGATATTAGGCTCCTATCAGATATATGGTTGCCAAATATTTTCTCCCATTGGGTAGGCTGCCTTTTTATTGTCTTGATAACGTCCTTTGAGATGCAGAAGTTTTTAATTTTGCTGCTTGAGCTTTGGGTGTGAAGTTTATGCAATCATTTCCTATTACAAGGTCCTGTGGATGCTACCCTACATTATATTCCAAGGTCCTTATGGTTTTGGCTCTGATAAATACATCTTTGATCCATTTTGAGTTGATTTTTGTATAAGGTGTGAGATGGTATTCTTCTCTCATTCATTTGGATATGGATATCCAGTTCTCCAAGCACCACTTGTTGAAGAGGTCATTCTCTCCCAACTGAGTGGGCTTGGTAGCCTTGTTGAATATCAGATGACTGTATATGTGAGGATTGATATCAGAACTCTCAATTCAGTTCCATTGTTCAGTATGTCTATCCTTGTGCCAATACCATGCACTTTTGATCACTGTAGCTTTGTAGTATGTTTTAAAGTGAGGTAGTGTGATACCTCCAACTTCATTTTTCTTTTTCAGTATGTCTTAGCAATTTCGGGCCTCTTACCCTTCCAAATATATTTTCTTTTTTTTTTTTCAATTTTAAAGATGCCCTACATTTTTATTTTTTTTATTTTTATTTTTTTGAAATTTATTTTTATTTTTTTTATATATTTCTAGTTAATTATTCCAGTTCCTTAAAAAATACAGTGTTTATTTTTTGGGGGGGGTTGCATTAAATCTGTAGATTAGTTTGGGTAGGATAGACATCTTGATGATGTTTAGTCTTCTTATCCATGAAGAAGGAATATTATTCCATTTTTAAAAGTCTTCTTTGATTTCCTTTAACAGTGTTGTGCAGTTTTCTGTATATAAATCTTTTACATCTTTAGTTAAATTTATTCCTAGGTATTTGGTTCTTTTATTTACTATTGTAAATGGTATTTCTTTCTTGATTTCCTCCTCTGATAGCTTATTATTGGTGGACAGAGATGCTACTGATTTTTGAGTATTAATCTTATAGCCTGTGATGTTTCTGAACTCCTTTATAAGTTCTAGAAGCTTTGTTTTAGATTTCTCAGGGCTTTCTATGTATAGGATCATGTCATCTGCAAATAATGAAATCTTTACTTCTTTTCCAATTTGGATGCCATTTATATCTTTTTCTGCCAATACTTTTAACTAACCCATGTGCAAATACATTTGAAAATATTTATTTTTGGATTTATATTTCTTATTTAAAGAAATGTCTAATTGCTGGTTCTATGCTAATTTAGACTCCACAGAAGGGCCACAGTTATTAGCCACACACAGAGGATCTTATTTGGTTGGCTAAATTTTAGATCTTGGGGAGACCAGATTCATTACATTTTCCAGACTTACTAATATTTATTTTATTTTGTTTTGTTTTGTTTGTTTTGTTCATTTCATTTCATTTCATTTCATTTCATTTCATTTCATTTCATTT